>CM046854.1:65571923-66024934 GCA_025617745.1 Heliocidaris erythrogramma
GAGACCTTCCTGGTTTATAATATCAATATAATGTATTCAGTTACCCTCTCCTCGGGCGAAAGTTTAAATATGATCCATATAAGCTGACATGGACCTTGTGCTAAACAAGCTATCCAATAAAGTGTACTACTCTACCAGAGGCGGATCGAGGGGGGGGGGGGGGGGGGGGGGCTCTGTCACCATATCCTGGATTCGCCACTGACTACACCTACTACTACCCCGACGACGACGACTACTACTACTACTACTACTACTACTACTACTATTACTACTACTAGTACTACTACTACTATTACTACTACTACTACTACTACTACTACTACTACAACAACTACTACTACTTCTTCTTCTACTACTACTACTACTACTACTACTACTACTACATTATACTTCTACAACTGGGCCCCGTTTCATAAAACTTGTTATCAATAACAACTACCTCATTTCTATGACAAATCCGCTCTCAGCCAATCAATTTCAAAGATGTCAGTAGCTCATAACCTGTTATTCATAACAAGTTTTATGACACGGAGCCCAGGATTTTAAAAATAAAAGAATGAGATCACGCACAGTTCCAACGTTTTCCCTTCTCAATAAAATTATATTTGTGATAATACCGACACTGATGCTGATGGTAATCGCATAAATGAAAACGATAAATGATTGTGGTGATGCTGATGGCAGAAATACCAGTCACAAAACGAATATTTTAATTAATTAGTGATAAGTAATGATAATAATGACTTTTTATAGTCGACTACAAAAATGGAAAAAAAAAACACAAAACAAAGTCGCTTATTTATAGTAGAGCTAATAGACAGTGAATCACAAATATAAAAAAAAATCACATTTTCGCAGGTAACTATTATTTGTATTATAATTATGCTGTTATCATGCGGTACATTAAAGTGACGTAGTTCCTTTCGGAAACCATCTAATACCCTTGGGTCGAGAGAGTGAAACAATTTCCATCTCCCCCTAGTTACCTTGTCAAAAAAACCCAACACTGATTAAATCGAATTTATCAGAAATTTAAGACCGGTTTCAATTTCACGTTTTTGTTATTAATTTTTCTCCGTAGCTGTTTACATTGCCCTTCCTTTTCAAGGAAACGAGATACAGGAGAGTGGCAAAGCTTCTTCCTCCAGCAGCTATTGTGATTATATGAAACTACTTTTAATATTTCGCGCATTGGCACAATTACGCTGTAAATGTATTTCAAAATACTGGCTGCAAAGGCGCTGCTGGACTATTACGGCCTTGAATGGGAAGCCGGGGGGGGGGGGGGGGGGGGGGGGGGGAATCGGATCAATTTCCGAAAACCAGCTGACAAAAAGAATTGAATTGGAGGATGTCACATACCCATGCACTCTTCTAACGACCCCTCTGTTCACGCCTCCAGAGATTATTGCCTTTCCTGACAGAGTGATATTGAGGACTTGAGAAAATCGTTAATTGGCCTTGTATTTCACACTTCCTCTTACTGATTCCACGTCATCTAACATCGTTAAAACTTACTCCGTCCCCGGTGGAGCCACTTCCCCGCAGAGGGGGACACGTATGACCGTTACCACAAATGCAAATGACCCCCTTTTGCAGTCAATTTCAAGGACATTTTGGGAAATTTAACCCCCTTTTTTACGTCAAAACAAGGACAAAATGGTACTTTGAAATACCCATATTTTTAAGATTTTAAGGACACTTTGGGAAACCTACCCCTATTTCAAGGACAAGACATTTATACCCTTTTTTCATTAACATATAGGTGTCCAAGGCCCGATTCCTCAAATTACAAGTTCACACACAATTAATGTAAGGAAAATGCATTTTTTAATGTGTTATTCATTTAAAACTAGTTCGGCAATAGTTCATATAAACTCCTGGGGAAAACCGCTGTACTCTATGGTTATTTGAAATAACCACTATATCTGACCACTCACAAATAGGCGAGGTTAAATAACCTCATACCCACTTATACATGTACAAGCTTATCTGAAGATAACCTTGTACTCCACACTAGCTATTACGGGTGAATAGGCTTCAACAGCTTTTGTGTGTATCAGCGTGCCTATTTCCAGTCTAGATCATTCATACACGATATGGCCTATATGGGTGGGCCCTTGCCTATGTGGGACTGTGTCCAACATTCACTGTTGCAGCAGTCACAAACAGACAACAAAATTGCTCTAAGCAAGATTTGATTTTCTTTAATTTGCTAGATTACCTGATTCAGGGACTCTTCAACTAGTCTTAGTCACTCGTACTGTGCCACAAATTGGGGATTCAGAATTGAAAATGAAATTTTGAATAATTATTGTCCTCTCATGTATGAATTGTCTAGACTGGAAAAAGGCCCGCTGATAATACACACAAAAGCTATTGAATTGAAGCCTATTTACCTGTAAAAGCTAGTCGGGCGTTATCTTCAGTCTTCAGATAAGCTTGTACATGTATAAGCAGCAATGGCATATGACTGAGTGCCTCATACTAGTCATACCCATACACCCATAAACTAACATGAACGTGTATGAATGGGACTGTTAAAATGGGTATTCATACCTGTGAAATATAAGTCCTTTCACACGACTTTCACGAACATCACGATTCGTGCAGTTGACTGCAGCGCAAGACGGCATCATCCCAGTTCATCTTTGAAGGGCACATGATGATTATATGAGTGAAACTAGTCCTTCAAACTTGGTCAAATGTTACATCCTGTATATACAGCGGCGACGTTCCGGAATTTTTTTGAGGGAAACAAGATGGCGCTGGCGAGCTGCCAGGGGCGTCATGTTGCCTATGTCTAATTAACCTGCAGCGAGCAATCGAGCCCATTCCAGTCATAGAGTTCAGTGGGAAAAACTTACCTTCACGTCCGCCATCTTGCTGAGTGACGGCAGTGCGGGGATTTTTTTTCTCAACGATGGACGCGCCCTCCCCGGCAGGCCCGCAGCTAGCGACTCGGCTCCAGGATTTTTCTTCATGGGTTTTCTTCCCTTTTCCTGACCCCTGTTTTATCAATTTCGAGGACACCTGCGCACCCCTATTTTCCATATTTCGAGGAATATTCTGTCCGCGGACGTACCTTGAAATTCACCCCTTTATCCGCGATTTTGGTAACGGTCATGCGGTCCCCAAGTCACATTGAGTTGCTCCACCGGGACACCGTCTCTTTCACCAGGGCACTGTTTCATAAAAGTTGTCATGATGACAAGTTGCAATAACTGTTATAAGCTACTGAAATCCTTACATCTGATTGGCTGAGAGCAAATATGTCGGTAAAGATCACCGACAAAACACTTGATGAAACGCCCCAGGTTTTGTTTAAAACCTACTGTACCTGGCGGATCCATATGGGGCGAAGGAAGACGTCGCCCCTTTACGTTTGGGTAATTCCCATAGTATGCTTTAAAAGGTTTGCGGTCAGCCTCTTTTTCAAACTCTTGAATGCGAATTTGTACTGTAATTTCTTTAATGTATCCATATAGCTGAGACGAATACCCATCGTTTACACGCTGACTTTATTTCATCGGTATTAATTAATTCATCTTTGATTTTTTTCTTCTAAGGATTCTAGAAATTGAAAGGCAAAATCGATAGTAACTCTAAAATTGATGGAATCGATTTCTATCAAATTCTGTCTTTAAGAAATAGGATGAAGATGACATGTGTTGTCTAAGTAATGGGTAAACATAGAGTTGCCAGTTGGGCCGGTTGGCATTTTAGCATTTGGGCAGGTTACTTTGTGGCCGGAGAGCTGTTTGATCAATGTAGAATGGGCATGCTGTTTCTCATCGAAATTCCCTGGCCGATTATAAGTCGTTTTTGCCCCCACTGGGCTATGATTGGGAGTTATGTGATGTTTGGCAACGTAATATTTGATTGGTTAGTTCTCTTCAAACACTGGATGCAAGGTTGCTTGAGTTGGTTTGATAGTACAAACGTATTTTGGAATGCCCGCTCACGTCTAATTTCGTCCCCGAAAACTCTGTATCCTTCACCTATATCGATGCTTTCCGTTATGCAGAGAGACACCTAACCGTGCTGGAGATCAGAGATTTAAGCTAAAGAGAGATCGACAGCCCACGAGAGCGATAGTTACAAAGGAACTTATTCAGTCATCCATAGTGGTTTGGGAAACTTTGAATACTTGAATTTTCGACACATTATTTTAGCCACACAATGATAGCGAAAAAATATAATGGCTGAATATTGAAAAGCTCATTATCGTTAAAAGCAACCAAAGCCAGGGCAAGATGAATAGAAATTACCATGGTGAACTCGATTTGCAAGCCGTCTACCCAAGCTCTTGCTGGATTTTAATAGAGCTATTATCAGACTTGCTATCATTCAAAGCGGTGGGTGGCGTAGTTACAGTGGGCATGGGAATGGACAAGCCCCTCCCCTTCCCCCAAAAAACAACAACCAAACAAACAACAAACAAACAAAAACAAAACCGACTGGCAAATCCAGTGAAGAAAAAGAAATAAAAGACATTTGAGGGAGATAGAGAAAGAAAAAGGGAGAGAGAGGGAGATATAGAAAGAAAGAGTGAAAGAGAAAGGAAACGAAAAGAAAATTATAGGACCCCCATCCAACACCCATCCCTCCTCTCCAAGGGCTTTGGTAAATTCGAAATTTCATCCATCAAGTAAGATCATTGAGCCCCCATGATAGCAGTGCCCCCTCAGAGGGCCTCAGTGCATGGACCTGAGCCACGCCACTGTATCAACGTAACGACGATCTGCATCTTACATCTCTATGTAAATCTTATCCTGTGTGTAGTTTGATAAAGATATATGGAATAATCTGTCTGGAGCCAGGAGGACGTTAACTCTGCGTTAAAGTATGAATTAACGCCTTTCTGGCTCCAAATAGCCGTAGTGTTCTAGAGTGCTCGTCTTCATGAGATAGACAGTCAAAAGAAGGATGGGGTTGTTTATTCAGCATTTACTAGTCAGAGTAACCCAGTTTTAAGATGGATGCTATTCAGATTGGTCAAGATACACAAATTTCGTTTTCTACAACATCTATCCTTCATCTCTTAGCTTTTTGAAACAAAAATGAAAGCAAACAATTAAAAATTGAAAATAAATGAGACAACCAGCAATGTTTTTTTTACAAACAGATTTGTAGAAGACCAACGAAGCCAAATAATTAATATTGATAAGCTCTTTGTGTGTTAATACACCACAAGAACATAGGCATGAATGACTGCTTTCCTTTCTCTAAACGTTTTATTATTTTTCTTTCGTACTACAATTAAAAGTTCTTGAATGGTAATTCCCTCCCCACTTCCCCTGCAATTAAAAAAAAAGGAAAAATAGTCTGCCACTAATGTATTCGTTTTGATGATATTTGCTCGGAGGATGTTTGATGGGTTTAATTACTATTCCTAGTTCTCTGCTGGTATGGATTTTTTAAAGCCATCGTGGTCTGGTCTGCTAGTAGGGAAGCCAGTATGACTTTGAATTACATGCTAAGCGGTTCGAATCCCCGTCGTAGCATTAAAATCCCTTTTTTTTTCATTGGTAAAGAAAATGGATACCCGGGAGGGAAATTCCCAGAATTTTATGAGCGTCTTCTCATGGTTGGCGGCGTAAGCCCGGGTAATAACGTGATACTCTGTATTACCTGCCGTAGAGTATAACATATGATTAGTAGCTGAACTTTAAAAATGCACGTACCATAATTATTATTCATAGATGTAATTTTAAAATTTGATTGCTTGTATAAATTATATGTGAAATGTTTTGCCTCATTCCTGCGTAAAGCCTCATAGCAAAGCCGAAAATTAGAAAAGGGGATTCCAAAACGATAATTGGCGGTGCTAATTTAAATGCAAATCGAAATGCACATAGGAAAATAAATGACAGAACGAGTTACCAGTTATGGATGTTATAGGGACGTGAGTCATGATGGAAAACAAATAATCATTAAACGGTGAGCTCTAAAAATGAAACGCGATTCTGATAAAATGGTAATGGGGGGGGGGGGGGGGGGTGATGCTAACATAAATCGATTTCCAAAAAATAATAAAAAAAGAAGGACACGTGTGAGAACCATTTGGGAAAGCTTGAAAACATTTGAAATTCAGAATGTTTATAGTTTCTTTTTTTTTTGAGGAGGTTGTATTACATTGAACCTTAAATTTCGAACAATCATCTTTCACCAAGTAAGAAAGCTTGGAAAGGACTACTCAAACATATTTCTCTTGATGTTTCGGGTTTCATGTCGGTATCCTAATGTCAACATATCAGCTTTTTGATCGGTTTTGTAACCATATATTGCAAGTACGCCTAGATATTGAAATAGCACTCAGTCTGACAAAAAAAGATATTATTGGTTTGTGAAAAGACACAAAAGTAAGATTCGGTGCGGACGGAATGCAGATGCACTTTAACAGCACACGAGTTAAAATTTCAGTATTATTTATTTGTACAGTTCTTAATCGGTAACTAGATTAATGCCTAAATACCACTTTTTTATAATTTATTTGTACAAATCAGAATTTTGAGATCCGTCCACTTTGCAAATTGAATTCTTCATTTAAATCTGCCACCGTCCTATTTCTATAATTGAAAACGTTTATTGAAATTATTCCTTGTCAGGGACGGATAAAATGAACAGATCGTCCAGTAGCTTATGGTGAACCATCTACCTTATAGACTTTTGACTTTTGTATTTCATAAATAAAATATTATTCATTTTGATATAGCAATATCCGATCTTATGAATATGCATAAAACAAGTCAGAGAGTAATGTTTTGATACTATATATTGGGCACCTCCTGCGACTTGTTTTGTCATGTTGCTTATCCAAATGTCCGATTTTAATCGGAAAGAATAGTAAAAAAAAAAAAGACAAGATTATTTCGATGGTAGTGCATGCTGAAATATTCGGACCCATCTGTCATGAACTGTTACTATTCGTCCACAACCAACGTACTTCTATTTATTCGTGCACTACAAGTTTACCAAGAGGATAGTATTTACCCAAGGCACACACTATCAGCCTCTACGTCAACATATCTACACCTGCTAAGATTGACCTGGCCACGGTCCTGGGGCTATTTAACACTCCGCAGTGCCCCGGTAGAGATCTATAATACCCCAAGCACCTTTCTTAATAATCCTCCTCTCTTCCACGACGTACTTTCATTACGAAGTTCCAAATAGCCCTAACGTATATCAGTGAATCTCGTTAGGGTCTGTATAGCTTTAATTTGTCAACGATGCTGTATTTTGAATTGAAGGAAAAGTGGTCAAATTGTGCATAGATATAAATTCTTAAATGTCTGTCCTTGCCCAAGGAATGTGCTCTTTTTCAGATCTATCCAGAATACCTCGAGCGCTTTTCATAATCCCCCGTCTTCTCTGTAATGAAGCGTACTTTGAATATAAAATATCTAAATATATACAAATTTCATGTATAATAGCATCTCCAGCTTTAATTTGTCACTGATTTCAAATTGAAAAAAAGTGGCGAAAATTGTATTCTTAAATGCATGTATGTCCGACCATTAAAAATGCAATGGTGTCGGGAAGGGGGTATTAAACTGATCTTATTATGAGAATGAAATATGAGTTGACAAGTTGAACAATCTAGCCTGAAATCTAGTTCAAACATAATGAATGAATTTTTTTCCTGTGTCATTTTTGCAAACTACTAAGATAGATCTACATTGTCTTTCAAATATAGTTTTCAGAAATATTTACTTCAGTGTTGCTTTTCATCCGTTTTTCGATTGATTTTGACCTTTCTTTCCTTGAAAGTATCAAAGAAATACGAATAAAGATATAAATAACAACGTATAATGACTAGAATACCAGGCTCTTAATAAAACAAATGTTTTTCCTCAATTGCCGCGAAGAAATCTGCCATACATTTTTGGTCATCCCAAAAGCGACATAAGGTTTAGTCAATACAGATAGATACTGACGATTCGAAACAATTATGGCATTAGCTACGGCATATCTTTTTCAGTTGTCTATCTGAACTGGTACGCAGTGAATATTTAAATAAGAGCAGGATGTCTTACTTTGAATGCTGATATCGAGACAAAAACGGACAATTCAAGGCATTTCTAGTTGTACTATATTACGCTATGTAAATACCTTTTCATTTTCTGTTATCATCATGTTACCGTAAAAAACTGATTCGATTTGATCAACGGTTCATTTAACTTCGACTGTCATGAGCTTTTCTCAAGGTTGTCCTTATAACATCATCTCCTCGGGTAACTCTCAAATTTAGGCCGAAATTTTCCTTATCGAATCATTCAACGAAAAATGAAAAAAATTGCAAATATCCGAAGGTAATATTTTGAGTAAATCTGATTTCGACATGATTGTCTGAAGCATGTTCAGGGCTTTTTTTTTCTGCTTTTCTTGAGGAAGATGGGTAGCTTTTAAAGGATGTTATTAAAGTCGAGACAGAGTTGATATTGAGACTAATTCAACAGCCCCAGGTTAGACGGTGAAGGATGTGACGCCCTACTCTTGTTCTGACATAGAGAGCTATTCTTCAGATAGAATGTCAAGTAAGACTTTATGCCAGAAAAAAAAGTAAGAGTAAAAGCCATATAGGCTATTCAAATGCTTGTTTTTGTTGCATAAATTTTACAACATCAGCGAAATATTGTTAAGAACACGACATCAGAATAACATTTCTAAATTGTGCCTCAATCATACAATATATATATATATATATAATATAAAGCAAAAAAAAAAGAAAAGAGGAAAGCATGAAAAAAGAAAAGAACCTAAGAAACCTCTGTGTGACATAATATACTTGTGTAGTTAGGCAAGTTAAAGGTATTTTGTCTCATATACAAGTTCTTGGGTGAGACCAAATGAAAAGGGAAATGACACTCATGATGTTTTATAGTTTCTGCTCAATATGTTATGCTTGGTCACGAATGGGACAGTAAATGATCAAATAACTTGGACTTACTCACTACATGCCCAAAGGATTGATAATTTCAGCACGTACCATGCCGTACGTATATACAGTCATTACGACGTTGAAAGTAAACCTAAATGGTGCATTATACCACAGTCACACCACCAAACCCACCTCACACCGCCTCCAAACCGACCCAGTCTTGGCCATTGGTGGCAATGTAATTTTTTGTTCGGTCTGTTGTCGGTCTGACGTAGGTCTTGTTGGTGTGACTGTGGTTCAATGCTACACCAAAAACATGGCTGAATTTATGGGCGGCGATTTGGGGCGGGGATGCGTTCCCTAGAAATTTTGGAGATTGTTCAGGAACCAATGATAAAGGCTCGTCTCGTTTCGTTTAATTTTTCATTCATTTCCGTCATATGGGACGTGCATTATCTTATTAGGTATTCATCTGATGACCAGTTAATATGGCTGCTCTGCTTTTAGCATACATGAACCTACAAGAAAATTTCGGGTCAGTTCTAGTTAATAGATCTCCTATGATTACTTACAAATTCTACTTATTATGACCTGATCGAGTCTCAATGATTCCTAGACCGATTCGGGGACACGATCATCCAAAGATGATTATATCAATCCTGTGATGACTATCTAGGTCTTGCCATGAATAATGATGTCGACAAGCTGGCTAAATGAAACAGATCATGAAGAATATGGGACAAATTAATTCAAGGGCGTATCCAGGATTGTGTAGGAGGGGGGGGGGCGGTGCATTTCCGAAAAATTTCTGACTGTGAAAAATATAATAATGATAATAATAACAATAATAATGATAATAATAATAATAATAATAATAATAATAATGATAATAATAATTTTCGTCAAGAGGTTGACATTAACTCCTTGTGTTTTGGGACAAGATAATATATTCAATTATTACTATTTGGGGTTTTTAACACTTGGAAAATATTATCATGTTCATTTAGAAATAGGAAAATAATGCTATACTTAATGACAACTTTAGGCACCTCTAAAAAAATCAATACCGAAACCACAAACATTTTCCCGCTTACCTTACAAAACCCAAACTCCCGTGCATACGTAGATGTATAAATCAAAACACATTAATTTGTGTCCTTGCACGTGTTATTTATATGTTATAACTATGATTATTTCAGTGCGTATTTTGTATCATGAGTTAAGCACAGCTTTCTGAATCAGTACACACTTATTTTTCTTTATAGCAGGTTTTACATCTATGCATAGCCCTTTTCCAATCAATACACATTAATTATTGAATATCGCAGGTTTACATCTATGTAATAACTGCTGATTATTACAGTTCAGATATTCAATCATCAGTCATTCTGTACCGATCCAAGGAATTGGGGAAATAATGAGTTTTAAAAAGAAATGTTTATAAATTCCACCCATTGTCACTGTGTGATTTTAGTGTTAGCATGGCTATGATCGAACTATTCACTCAACCAACGCAATTTATTTATCACATGGTTTGACACCATTATATGTTAGGGCATTAAACATAATGATCAAAACGTTTCATCCTAGCCAAACATTGTATTCGTAAAATCGGGTACCCGTACCCTGTGTATTCAATAATCAAACTGTCCCCCTCCAAAAAAAAAAAACACACAAAAAAAAACGACATCAACAACAACAACAACAGAAAAACAGAAAAAGGAGAAGATATAATACAGATTATTTACGTATTGTTATGATACCAGGATCCAGGATATTGAGGGAGGGGGCACACAAATGCAGGTTTGTCAACTTTTGGAAAAGGTAGACCCGTATTTTTTTGGGTCTTGCCAAGTTTTCATTCTAAAGGGGGGGGGGGGGCACAATCGACAAAAGGACGGATCCTTTATGGTCAAAATGCATACTTTTCTTCCAAAGGGGGCCGGAAGTGCCCCCCGGATCCGCCGCTGCCTTATATGATAAACCGTTTCATTACTCCAGATCATTGACATAGTAGAGTCGGGTACTCTACCGTGGCTTCATTATAACCAACCTATTTAGAATGTTGAAAAAAAAATATCAAATGGTATGATAACATTACAGGCTATTGTGTACACTTAATGACAAAACGTTTAATAACGGCCGCACATTGACATTATAAGGTCGGGGGCTATTCAGTTCCATGTCTACTTATCATATGTAGCATCACTTGATAAACAGGTAGTTTCTTTCGGCTGACATTGCTATCACGCGCTTAATTAATCAATTGGCCTGTCATGGAGGATCGATAGAAAGAGGGGGTAATTAGAATTTAATATGACCCATTAATTAGTCCTTGATAGGTAGGATTAATTATAGTTGATACCAGCCGTTAATTATCGACTCTATAAAAAGATATTGATCTTCCCGCAGACAGCTAATTTAACTGCGCATGCATGGGTTAAAGGGCATCAAGCGCCTAAAAATAATTTGTGTAGGACTAGAAGGTATAAAATCAGCCTAAAAAGAATGGAGAAAATAAGAGATATGATAATACCCATCGCATGGAACCCGAGTCAATCTTAGGCTCCTTATGGTAATCATATTAAGGGCTTGTCTACTAGTATTCTTGTATTCTTTATTGAAAGTATAATTTGAAACTTGCTATATCTCTTTGTAGAAGTAACATTTTGAATCTTGTATAGTTTGAATACAGCTTGCGACATGAAACCCCTAAATTACAGAGGAAAATATAGTTTGGAGCGATTACTGCCCTTTAATATGATGAAACTTTCAACGTTGTTAATATTGGAAGGGCATATGAACTTCATCGAGAATAACGCCACAGATAGCGGCGGCTTAAAGGATTAATCAAAATAATCAGAGAATTAAGAATAAATTGAATTTCTCGACGAATCCAATTAAACTGAAGATGCTCGAGCAGTTCACTGACACTTCTTGAAGAGATCGTTAACAAAAATGAATAATTAGCATACTTAATAATGTAAGATATTCGAAAAAATGGTAATTACATAGATGCTTCATGATAACCATTATGCAAATTGAATTTCTCGACGAATCCAATTAAACTGAAGATGCTCGAGCAGTTCACTGACACTTCTTGAAGAGATCGGTAACAAAAATGAATAATTAGCATACTTAATAATGTAAGATATTCGAAAAAATGGTAATTACAAAGATGCTTCACGATAACCATTATGCAAGAGTAATCAAATATGACATCGCCTTTCAATGGAGAAATTATCATTCACGATATCCGATTATTTGTTTTTGGCAAGCGCAGAGAGTGGAATATTATGAATTATGAATTCAAAATGTAAACACTTTCGAGCGATGGGGCTCATCAAAAACGAAAATTACATCCACGCACAGAGAATTTCAAATTGGCGTGGAGACAAAAACTGTACGCTCATAATTGAATCTAGTCGCGTGCGCTGTCGCATCCGACTGTATACCATTACAGATTTAATTGTATCAATTTGTTTGCATTTTCTAGCCTGTCCTTTCGGTGAAAGCGACTTATTGGAATAGATTTCCCAGGACTGTTCATTTGATCTACCCCAGTCATAATCTGTTTGACAGTGCGCCTTTCAAATTTAACGTATACCTTGGGAATAATATTATTCCAGTAATTATCTACTTTTTATTAAAAAGAGATAATTAAAGTTATCAAAGGGATAATTCAGAAAAGGCAAGCTTCGTGAGCTTAGTAGAAATACATTCAGTTTTCCGACCCCACAAAAATAAAATATCTTTATTTTATAAGGGAGACTATACATACATGATCAAAGTGAGTCGTCGACATTCTATGAATTGGTGTGATATTTAAAAAGAGCGAGTCGAAATACGTACATTCATATAATTTTTAATCATCATTCTCATTTGAGAATTTTTACAGGGATGTATAGATATTAATGCCAATTGTGACATACAAAAGATAATCATTCTGATTGAAAGTATTTCTTGCAATAAAATAAACTTTAATGTAAATCGATACCAACAACTGGACTCTTTTTCTTCTTCTCCTCCAGTATGATATCATTCTGATTTCTAATTATAACACGATCGCAAAGACTTTCGAGAAATCAACACAAGAGGAATTTCAATACCCTTGTTCGGATTACGTATTACATCATTGTGACGTCCAATAGTTAATGAACAAGGCTTTTTAAATTGCCTTACTGCTAATTTTTCGAAAGATGTTGGGTTCGTGGTTTGCTTCTTCAAATTAAATTCTGCTTGCATTTTGGTACAGGAAAGAAACAAATACATCTAAGTCAAAATATGCCTTTAAACGATATTTCAGAACTTGGAAATCATCACTTAGCGATTTTTCTCCGAAATTGGAAAAGGGCTGCAGGTAAAAACGGAGCTATACCCAAATGTTTGAACATAAACCCGACTTCCCCCACAGCTAATTACAATCTCATATATACATTCTACCACTTATGACATTTACATTGTAAAACGCAAACAGGAGGGCATGAAGCCAATGTGTGCTATAACAAAGGATGCGAGAAAGGTTAAGGCCCGGGAAAGATCAAGCGGAAATGTCACCAATTTAGCAGATACTTGCACTCATCAAATACCAACGATGGTATATGACAGACAGACAGAAAATGATGGAAATAAAGACACCATTTTTATGATAGAATGGAAATGAGTTGATGTACATAGCACGGACTGACGAATACACTCCACAGTTTTGGCAGTGGGTAGTGGGCAAGGACCGTTTGGTGTAAATCTATATATTCCTCAAACTAAACACTTCCCGTAACAGTTTTGGACCGATGATGTTGATAATGAACGATGACGATGATGATGATGATGAAGGTGATGATGATGACGATGATGGTGATGATGGTGATGATAATGATGATGATGATGTTGGTGATGATGGTGATGACGGTGATGGGGGAGGTAATAATGGGGGAGATTATAATGCGTAATTAAGAATGATGCTTCATTGAGCAATTGATTTTGATGATGATGACGATGATTCACAGCATTTGTAATTCGCCATATTTCAGAGGCACAGGCTCCTCCAATAAAGTCATTACACCTGCTGAAATAGGTATGTTTTGAGGCAACATTTGAAGTGATTTGACACCGACTCACTTAGTTTCATTAATTTCCATTGTCTGTATAAACCTATGCGTTTTAGGTACCCATTGTGTGTGTGGGTGTGAGGGAGGGTGTGAGGGAGGGTGTGCGTGTCCATACCTGGAATACGAGATGTGTGTAACACCTCGGTCGCACCGCAAACCG
This sequence comes from Heliocidaris erythrogramma, assembly GCA_025617745.1. Taxonomy (NCBI): domain Eukaryota; kingdom Metazoa; phylum Echinodermata; class Echinoidea; order Camarodonta; family Echinometridae; genus Heliocidaris; species Heliocidaris erythrogramma. The sequence goes on from CM046854.1 coordinate 65,586,079, forward strand.
ACTTCACACCAATTCCAAACAGACCAGTTCTTGACCACTCGGTGGAATGCCATTTTTTGATCGGTCTGTGAACCATCTGGTGTTGGCCTCGTAGGTGTGACTAAGGTATAATACCTCAGTAACACCGCCAAATCGACTTCACACCGATTCCAAACTTCGGATCAATTCATTTCTTTTCCAGGTCTGCTGTTGGTCTGCATTATATCCGCCTCGTTGGTGTGACTATCGTATAATCATGATAATGTGTGTCATGATGTTATGTGTGACTTGATCTAATGGTCAACAGTCCATCTTCGCCTATAATTCTATCTTCATGGACTCCGTTTCGAAAGTGAGTAGCATTTTTCGGATGGTGACAATAAAGGTCGTTCTCTGGATGAGAGAAAAAAAAAATCACACGTCTCTAAATATACAATTACACAGACAGACAAATAGCATACCCCCATACACCCCATTTGCCGTCTGAAAGTTAAATCCTTGATTAACCTGAGGGCTTTCCTATCTAAAACATTCAATATAAATGCTCCGTTCTGCATAGACCAAAGAGTATACTGAGACATGAAATTTATTTGCGTTTCTTCAGTGGTTCCCCTGATTTTTTATTTTTTTAAAGGGTGTAATTGTGAATAGTCCACCCTTATCTGCTGAAAAGAACTGCCTCACACATGACCATGCAATCCTACGCAGATGCCTACGCACAAGTCTTTCACGCATCTGTTTCAATAAAAAAATCCCCATAATTAAACTGGCAAAGTGTCAGCCAATTAAAAAAATAGTAATAAATGATCATGTTTGGATAAATCTTAAATAAGCTCATTGAAATGAGTCCTTAAACAGCATGAACATACTATAATGATTGCCTTTAAGGTATTAAAACAATATGATGTAACTTTTTTTTTGTTTCTTCTTTCTTTCATGCAGATTTACAAACAACTTATATTCAAGGTAAGAATACTTTCCTTACGTAAATCGACTTTACTTGTCTTCTTTTCGACTATACTGGTGTTGTCGTATTAATAGATTTGCTTGTTATCATTCTTATCAGTAATTGTGATGTATTGGTTGTTTGTTGTATCTAAGTATTATTATTAGTTCACTCTGTTTTCTTTTCTTGTGCTCTGTTAAACACTTGTTAATTCTAATACTGAAATTGCAATGCATCTTTGTGTATGACGCCACAAATGCATCATCCCATTAAAACTGAACTATAATATTATAAATTAGTATATATAAATTATTATATATAATCATAAATCCCTCCTATCGGATGGTGTATTAGACCCCTGAAAGGTACTGCTACTGGGGAATTACTTTGTAGGTAAACCTTTTATGCGGTCATATGTTCTCTTTAAAATTCATTATAATGAAATCATATTTTTTTAATTTCATGAAATAGAGTGCCCTATCAGCAAAGCTGATTTTATGGAGGTCCAAACTATTCCCTTCTTGTGTGTATATCACACTGATTCTATCAATGTCTTGTGAAACGATTCTATATTAATATGTTAAAAAATAGCCTTCAATGAATATAGTGAAATAAAATACACGTAGACAATTCCACCATGAACAGCTAAAATAGTACAAGTGAACAAGCGCTCATTGAACATTCCCTAAAGGTGTCTTCGATCTGGAGGTCGACAACCAAATCTAAACATTATAATGTTTGGGAGTCAGGAAATAATTGCAGGGGCTGCACAATTACCATAATGTCATTAGCATGGATTCCCACTCCAGGCATAATCGAATTAGATTGGCCAAAACCAATCACGAGGTCTGTGACGTCACGTCTGACTAAAGGTTTCACTATCATGACTATAGTCATAGACATATTCCATTTGGGTTTTCTTAGAAAAGCGCGGTAGACTTTGATTACTGTGAAGAAATTCTTTAAAAGAACCCAGAATATTATTTTGACGTTGGCATCTGTAGTACAGTCGAATTTCAAAGAACGATATTCCGCGTAATTTGAAAGGACGTCCTTCCGGATGATTAGTTAAATGACACATGATACTATTCATGCACCACTTGTCTGTATGCATATGAATTGTGATTTTTATTGAAAGCTATAAAGGATTTCCATTAATTAAACTATTTAATAGTTTCATGCATATTGCTACCAAGATCTGAGCAGCATCTGCAGACTACTGATTATATTTTAAAATAGCGAGATGTTTTGTTAGTAGGGATGCCAGTGAGTTCTTGCCTATCATCCCTGTGGAATCTAGTAGATCACTCTGCCTTCTCCTCACTCACACAATCCAATTTAGTTAGATAGGTAGGCGCTTGACTCTTGGTGCTTTTATTTAAATAGCGCGTCCTGTGTTGGCAGGTTTTCACTTACAGTCTATTCTCAAAGGATAATCCGATGACATGCCGTGGGTAGCTTAGGGGAGAAGGGGGGGGGGGGGGCAGGGCTCCAATCGAAGAGAGGAAAATACAAATTAGAGAAGAGAAGGAGGTAGAGTAAGAAGGCGGGGGAATGATCATTAAAAAATAGTATAGGACCTCCTTTCACATACCCTAATCATCTCATCAACATAGAAAAGACCGGTGCTCCATGACCCTCCCTAGTGATGTCAATCCACCCCCCCCTCAATATTTACGCTACTCCAGTGATGACAGGCTGACATGTAGGTATATTACGTATTTTAATATGGAGTGTGCATCATCGGCAACATGCTAATCCGTCTCTTTCATTTCAAACTAGTCTATTCAACCAAGCAGAACCGTGTTTTGACAAACGACTTCAATCACAATCAAACGTGGTAGTTTTTAACATGAAAGAAAGCCGTTACTGTCTCGAGAGGAAAATTACATGCCAAGGTTCAGTGAATTTTAATCACCAAAGAAGACAATTTTTTTTCTCGGTAATACAGGAATGACATATCTTCATACTCGTCACCCTTCAACGACCCTGAATATTACTTGACTACATCAAAACATACGAGTTATAAATCGGTGACAACATTATAAACCCCTCTCCACTTCTATATCCCAAGTCCTTTTCTGCAAATGTGTAGAGTTTTAGGACTTCTGTTGGGTTTGTGACCAATTCTGATTAAAGAAATGCACAATAGGTGTCAAGCCAACTGATTCAATACGAGTGCACCTTTTGATGTAAATTTGATGATTGTTTGTTTAATTTATTTTTAATTTGTAAACAAATCTTTCGGCATATTACTCCCAGTGTTAAAGATCGTATGCTCGATCTGTAATGAAAAACACAAGTCAGAAAAAATTGGAACCAGCGGGATTCGAACCTGTCATCTACTGCTTGCCGGGCAGCGACTTAACCACCAGGCTATTCTGGTTCACGGCCAAGTCACGACGAACTAGAATCAAATACCCAAGATCCTCTTCTTTCTGACTCATTAATATTCAAACGGTCCGCCGTGGACAATGGTTAGTAAACGAAGAAGCTTGACTGGGGAGGAATTTTTAATTTGTAAACAAATCTTTCGGCATAATTACTCCCAGTGTTAATTTATTTTATTTTCTGTTTTAATTATTAAGCATATAAGGATTGCCTTTTCAGTTGTTGAACTGTTATCCCAGAGTTACTTGAGAAAAAAATAATCAAGCGTATGAAGGCCGTTATCGCATGACTGCGTCAGTAATTCAACGAAATGTTCTCTCTTTTAAATTTAAAGTCAATCATTACACACTCCCATTAGGCCATAAACGCCACTAAATTCAATCTAATCTTTGCAAGGGGTTCCTTTTGATTTCTCGTTGGACATGTTGGATACGATATCGCTCTAGCAATGTGCGCCAAAGACTGCACCAATCATTGTCGCAGCCCCACATGACGTCTCGTATGCAAGGAACATAAAGTCTGACTCAACATTTTTGGACATTAGGACCGCATCAGTGCCTTGTACGGCCTTCTGCGATTCATGACCAAGATTGATATCGTTTAAAACGTGACTGCAAAATGAACTGTGCAAACAATATTTTTAATAACTGATTTATGAGTTAATTTGCTTTCACATGCTTGATTAGCGCACTTAATCACGCAACTGGGTATTGAAATCGTGCACTGGACGAATGGCTCCTTTTAAACTAAATTAATGGACACTCCTTGTTGGACTCTTAGCCATCTCGTTGCTTACCTGGGGGCGTTTCATCAAGTGTCTTGTCGGTGATTTTTACCGACAAATTTGTTCTCAGCAAATCAGATGCAAGGATTTTAGTACCTTTTAACAGTTATTGCAACTTGTCATTGATCATGCTGATGACAAGTTTTATGAAACAGGGCTCATGCCTCATTTGCCTGACGTAGAACTACGGTACCAACGGACATGGCCTTTGACGTGCCCTCTGAGAGTCATATCGGACAAAAAATGAATATAAATAAACACATTTTGCTTTCAATTAATGGCGTCTCTTCATGCCTAATCAGCGTAAATGATAATGCAGTCTAAATGACGCCTTATCTGCAACGGGCTATAGAGTTCGAAGGAGGTTGATCTTAAAAAATTGTAGTAAAAGCATTGGTTCATATGCAATGAGATATACAACGCTGTTTTGCGTTCTTGGAACCAAAATACTCGAAAATCCATCAGATGTAAATAAGATGGACACTTTAAGGGCTGATGTAAAGAAGCAGAGAAGGATTTCACGAGGGAAGACTTTCTGTTGCTGATGGCTACATTGTCTTCCTAATCTAAACTGACATCATCATTATCAATAATGCATGTAGTTGTCATTACTTATTCTGGGCCGTGAAACACAGATGGCCATCCTTTCATTTCTCATGATACAAAGTCCATCTGGGATGAATTAGAATTCCATTATACCCTACGACTTGCACAAAACATCTTTATGAGATAATAATGTCTTAAAATGTCGTCTTAAAGGGGCTGTCTACCCAATGGTGACGTCACACTTGCGCGCAAAGCCCGGCGCATACGAGGTGGCATTAATAATAATAATAATGATAATGGACATTTATAACGCGCCATCTATCTAGGTAACCTATTCCGAGGCGCGGAAGTACTACTATTACCCTGGGGAGCGTTTCTTCAAGCATTTTGTCAGTGAATTTTACTGACAAATTTGCTCTCAGCCAATCAGATGCAAGGATTTCAGTAGCTTATAACAGTTATCGGTAAAAATCACTGACAAAACACTTGATGAAACGCTCCCCTGATGTAGGGACAGTATCGTTGACTTTTACGATGCATTGCGCGTCATGAAAGAGGGATATTGATTAGTGCAGGTATTGAAGTAATCTAAATGACGCCTAGTCTGAGCCAGGCTTAAGGCTCATTACACACGATGCTTTGTTTTGATTATACTATTGCGTCATTACTTGCGTTAATCAAACCTAAAGAGCGCCAGTAACTCAAAGCAATACTAGCAAAGTTAATTTTGCATTCACTTATTGTGTGATATTACTCTTTTATGGCGCGTGACAAATGCTGCGTCAGTTGAAGACGCAGCTCTGCGTCAGTGAAATGTCATAAAGCATAGCTGCACTTTAAGCGTCATGTGATAATGGAAGCTACTGGTATTTAAAAGTGATCTCCTCTTTAAAATTGTCATCACTTTCTCATTTTTTGTACGATGGAGATGGAGAGTTTCATTCTATTTTTAATACTAAATCCATGTTACGTACATGTAGTATCGAACGGCTTTGCTTACATATTAACAAAACCCTGACAAAGGGGTTAAGTTAAAACTTCGATAGGGTATTGTGATACGAATCCGCAACCCACCAAGCACCTGTCCACGTGTGCCTGTTTGATAAGGGAAGTGAGATTGTAGATCGGTTTCTATTAACATATAACAAGACAGGATGTGGAGAAACCCAAACTCAAGGTGAATCTGGTAAGAGGTCACACGCTTAACCTGATATTCAACCATGCTGTGCTTTCAAAGAATTTTAATTACTATCAAACCTAAGTAGAAAAGTTATACTGCTCATGGTCGGTATGAAACAAGGCCGCCAATGTTTCCTGTGGAAAATTGAGGCAAATTAGTGAAATTCAGACAATAGCCAATTCGAGCGTTATTGTATTTGTTTAAATCAATTATTGGGAAAGTTTCTTGAAAAAGGGATAACTCTGAATACCATATTGACATCTTGTCAATAAGCCAGTTCGTAATAAGCGCAAGGTACAAATGACCATGGAATGACACCAATTTGTACGCGTACGCGCATTTGTTTTGATGGACACAGTATTCATACATGCTACCTGTTAATCAAGTAAAACTACTCGTGATGCGTACAAAATGATAGCGTATAAAGGTCAATTGTAAATGACCTTAACCTGCACATGCGCAAATTGTAATAACGATCTGGCTTATTAATAATGATTGCTTAGGGGGCGTCATTTGTTGGCGTAGTACTGCGTCAGCAAATGGTGTGATCTTTGACGCATCATGCAGGAATGACTTTTTACACATGATGAACGTCAAATATACCCTGAAAACATTGCGTTGAATTACTGGCACATTTGCTAATTGTCAGTTTGCCATGATAGGCTTCATTAACGTTTGGGATTTAACAACATAAATAAAGTAAAACTAAAAAGAAAACAAATTATACCACTTTTTTGCATGATTAATGTTAAAACATCAATTAAATCGAAAGTCACACTATTCTTGTTGTAGTTTTGTTATAAGCCGTGATTCGGACGCATTGATAAGAAAATGCATGATAATTTAATGATAGAATACTTATCAAGCAGCACAAGCTTTCTCAATTTTTTTTTTGTATCCCATTAAGCATGATAAGCAGAAGTACAAATGGAGCAGTAGAGCAGGGATGTATCTTTCCAGTACTTTTGACATCTACGCGTGTATGAAGAGTAAGACGTGAAAGGATATACCCCTTGGGCTATCTGTAACATTATAATTGACGTTATGTAGGTTAAACGATACGTCGGGCAACATCCTGCAAGCACAACGAACCTCAATTTAGAAGATGCCGTCAAGAATTTCACTCATTTGCCTTAATTTCTCCTTCGTTTGCTCTTGCTTGGCATGCTTGGAGCTGGTGTTCCAGAGCAGGTACAGATTTAACCTGCACTTGAAAACGGAAATGTGCCGATGGCTTTATGAATGGCTTTATTTGGAGGTGTGATGGTATATTAGGATGATATGGATGAGCAAACGACTTGAACCAGTGATGTCACAGGTTGGAAACTAGTTCAGGGCCCTAAACATCTTTGAGATAATATTTCCCACTTACCAAGTCTCAGTGATATCAAAAATAGCTAGTAGATCAATGAATGCTTATACATTTGCAATGTCTATTTTGGTAAAATATGTTTTTAAAACCTACTCCATTGCGTTTAAATGCATCTCAAAATGTTAAAGTCTAAAATACTCAATGGTGATTGGTTGAAAATCAAGTTGCGGCGTTTAAACGCCACTATTTATTCAAAAGGGCCCAGGTGTTGTTTTACCATTGAGGGCTGCCAATGTCCATGCTAGAAGAGAGAGCCAACTATAATACCGTGATAGGAGATGGCCATAAAGAGAAAAAGAGACATTAATTTGGCCTTGTTATTAGAAAAGACTAGTGACAAAAATGTAATCATGCAGAAAAAAAAAGATTGAATACAAAATCCGAATCAGCCAAGGGGCAGAGGAAAGTTGCGCCGACAGAGGAAGTCGAAAAATAGCTTGGGCAGATGACAGTTGTAGGTATCGAGACCACGAAGCCCTGCGGACTACACCAACATGACCAAAGACCACATCCGTGCCTTGGCATTACCGGGCATGCGGGCCACAGAAGAAGAAGGAAGATTAGATACTGTATTTCTCCATTAAAATGCGTTTAATTCAGACCACCTGTTGTCTATAGTTGTCAATCCTATAAAGCAACTTTTTTTCATTCCTCACAAAGTCACACTATTTGAAGTTAAACCAAAGTAAAAATACAAATTCACTGACGATCAGTTCTTGTTTTGTAGAACAAATATCAAGTTTTACTATTGTATTCTTTGCATAATCTGTTTGCGAGAAAGCAAAATAATTATTCAGATTTTAATGTGTTCTGTAGATGGCCCGCCGGTGCCCCCTGCCTACGCCAGTGTGTATAACCGATATTTAGCAAAGTGTTTTTTTAATTGCAGAATAGTAGTAGCATCCTCTTTGTTTTGTTTATCCACAATATATCGAAATATGTTACCATTTATGTTTGTGAGCCTCAGAAACTAAAAGGCAAAACTAAAACGTAAAACAGTATACTCAGAGGGCACACGACATGCTTTTGTACAGATTTATGCGGATTCATTTGTACTGACATTTATGAAAAGGAAAGTCATAGTGATCGCATTACACTGCTCCATATAATCTTCCCATATTGTCTGCCAGCTACAATACGTATGCGCAATTTTCCCGCGATGGCTGTTCCGTGCCACCCCTCCCCTCTTTCCAACTTCCTTCTTTTCTCCACCCACTTCATTCCTTCCTGTTCTATATTACATATTCTCTTCTCATATTTGCATTTTTTATTTACTTGAAATGCGTGCCATAGATTCTTGCAGTACCTTATCTGTCAAATTATGTTTGGAGGTAGAACTGATGAAACGTGTCGCCTGATCTGTGTGAATGAACGCGCCCGGATGTCGGTGTGCTCTTTGAGCTCTGCAATTTCTGACATACTGTATAATTAGGACCGACCTTTAACGCCACCTTGCAACATGTCCAAAGTATTCAAACTAGGTTCGTACACTAACCAATGCTAGTCGAGTTAGACCAACTCACAGGGTTAGTACGTGGGTACTTGGTAGCAATCTTTCTTTGAAATACACTGTGAGCTAGTAACGGTTGTCCACCTAAGGCCGGGGGAATCATAGTAATGATTTCCAAACTTGAAGCACGTAGGACGTTATCACAATCTAAATGATTATTACCTATACATCTATCTATCTCGTGCAGTAGCCATCGAACACGAATTGAAAAGAACGCTAGTTACATCAATATAATTATTCAATATATGATTGATCATACGCACCGTGCCTCCGCCAGTAATATACCCTAATTTAAGCATTCGTAATTCTAAACGAGCACAGTATCACTCAAATTAGCCTATTGTATTTACATAACGCGTCACGATTGTTATGATCAATTTTGATGATAAACCCACCGTCGTCCTATCTACGTGGCATTAATACTGCTACTCCTCCTAATCAATAAGGTAGCCATCATAGGAGATGTAGTTATCCGTTCAGAATTAGAGAATGAGGCCGGCTAATTTTGGTAATATCCCTTTTATTTTTAGTTCATTGCCAACTATACATGCTATATGAAACGTCATAACTATACGTATCCATTTCTTATTTTTAAACTTCTCCTATCAACATGATCAATAGATGTAACTATACGTTGCAATCAATTGCGACATTCCTTTAATTCAAACTATTGATCATATAATATTGATCGTACCGAAATCTATTTTAAGTCATCCGCATTATGGATTGATTTTCGCCATTCAAGTTAACGTACCAGTGGTCGATGCCACTATTTATAGTGCAATTATTACAAGCAGAGTCCTTACTAGGAGTGAAAGTGGAAATTATAACACGATTTTGCTTTCACTATTACGTAACAAGTTGGTAATCCCCTGCATGCTCTATAATTCGAAAGCAGTTTCGTTTCCAAAATATCGGACGTCCCTTGCAGGCACCCTTTTAAATAGAAAAAAAAAACAGATCCACGAGTTAGTACCGTTGATATTGGTGGCTCAAAATGAAAAGACCTTCATTACTCATGGGTATAAGATTACCACGTATAGAAATAGCCTTAAGGTAGTTGTGTTGGTACTGTATACCTCATTTATAGACACCATCTTTAAGTATACAGGTCAATGACACTAGTTGCTTTTTCCATTATGTCAATGTATGCATTCTAGCTTGAATCTAGTCCATGACGTGTTAATGAATTTCGTCATTGGAGGAAGAGGGGACGAAATCGAACAGAGTGGTTTGAACACTTGCCGTTGGTCAAGGGTTCAAGCTCTATGAAAAGACTGAAAGGCATATGTATCTGTATTGCTTCTCTCTACCTGTATTATGATATGTGTACGCAATGTTAGTTTTCCTAATTGCATACATCTTTATGTTTTAAATGAAAGCAAACGATGACAGAGGAATATGTACATGTATATAATGTGAAAGGAAATGAGAGAATAATGGTTGCGTAACTTAAATCAAAGTTCCCCAGAGCTGTCCTCCCGTTTTGAAATATATATATATATATATATCATATACATACCATATATATATTTGTTTATTGTTCAAAAATAGAAGCTCTGCTCGGAGATGTAGTAAATTAAAAACAATCAATGAATCAAGAAACTCCGTAGACAAGTTGAAAATTACGAATTTTCGCCCTTATGTTTCATTCAACATAAATCATACACAATAAAGCCCTAGCGTTCAACTTGTCTTGAGTTTCTTCATTTTTTAATTCATTTGTTGTTTATATATAATTATATATACAACGTAAAATATCCAAACTTAAAAAAGATAAGAGAAGTCTCCAACTTTTTTTCGCGATCCCTGAGTAGCAATGTCCATGAGCTTAGTTCATTTCAATAAGATGTTCTGTAGTCACATTAACCAATGTATAACAGTATGGGCCTACTTTGCACAGCATACGAGATAATCGAATAATTTAGATGATTTAGAGTTCTGAAATTTAAATGTGCGGTTAATTATGCAAAGCTAACATGAAACCGCGAATCAATTTAAACATACATGCATGACAATTAAACACAAAAGTTAAATATTAGAACACTTAATCTAAAATATTTGAAATATCTACAAACGCTCTTTGTAAAGTTAGCGCGGCTTTCTATCTTTAGACAAGGGAAAGTGGACATTTGGGCAAGAGGCGTTAACCCCCACCCCCCTGCAAATATCATCCCTCACGCCGATGCAATTTTGAAACAAATGAACACAGTCAATATGTTTGTTTTTGTTTTTTGTTTGTTGTTGTTGTTGTTGGGTTTTTTTTTGGGGGGGGGGGGGGGTCTTATGCTTCCCACTCGAAAGTAATGGAACAAATTTATGTGCTTAGAGGGCTTTGAGAGCTTTTTAGCTTCCGATTTATTTTGAAAAGTTTTGATATAATTTTGCCTACAAGAGGAGGGGGCCATTGTCCAACTATGAAACGTACGCTATTTGCCTCTTCGAAAGGAGGGAGGGGTGTTGTTTTGTACCCCTTATCCACTCAAAGACGAAGTACTATCCACTTGTACGATCATGACATTTTATAATCTTCCAGAATTGACAATCCTCTCCCAGAAGAGTGACCTTTCGAAAACGTCTTCATCCAATTATAGAAAATTTGTCAGCGACGTAATTTCATTTTTCCAGATTCGATTTCGTTCCATGAACCTTTTTTTGGTACACCAAGGTTCCATGATATGCCGCTTCTTCCGAGCAACCTGTTTCAGTAGATATTGTTAACAACTTCTTGAATGTTATTGGTTTAACATGTTCTCCTACGTCATTATTTTCCAATCGTAGTTGTGTCATTATTTCATTTTCCGCCTCTCTCATATCATGTCATTTGCTCCCTCCCTCTCTGCCCCATCGCTCTTCACCTCCTTATGCATGTTAACCATATGCGGATATTAACCCATTGCCTACGGGGACCGGATGTTAACTGTATTAAGTATTTGGGAGTTTGGCAGTTTGGGAATTCAGCAGCCAACGGGTTAACAAAATTATGGTGTCAAAAGCATGAACATGAAACCATGGAAAATGCTTAACTTCCATGCTTCCTTTACGTTTTTGTTTTTACTGCTATTTTAATGAAAACTATCATTATTATCATTAAAACATCACATAATAATGATGACATTGAAATGTTTGTAGTTTGCACTTTATTTACAATAAGGAACATTTCACTCCCTAGCGTGAGTAGTACCTTAAACTCATGCAGTATTGTTTTTATGTAATTGTAAGTCCTTTGATTTTGATGATGTAAAGTGTTTATTCTTTATTGCTGATGTGAAATAAATTGATATATTGATATGATACTCTGAGATATAATCTTACATGCCAATGGGTGTATCAACAATTTGTTTAAACGTTGTTTCGACGTTATAAATACGATTGCAAAGACTTGCACGTAATCAACTCAAGGGCAATTTCACTACTTAATTGTATTCCCTATATAAATCCTATTCAGTTTATGTATTAAGTTATTGTAGTATTCGCACGTTTCAATAGTTAATGTACGAGGCTACTGAATTACCTTAGAACGATTTATTAATAGTCTTATCCAGTGGCGGATATGTGTTACGCAATTATATTTATTAGGGGGGGGGGGGGACGACCTATTGTTATCCCCACCCCGGCCCCTGATGAATAGTATTTCCTGCATATTTCCTCCACTGGTCTTAGCGAACGTATGATTAATATTTCTGTTTCTATCTAAATATTGTTTTTGTATATTGCCTCTATATTTATTGTATCGCATTTAGTATGTTAAAGAACCCACCAAAATGTTATGCAAGCTTGATGTAGGTGGGAAAAAGTCAAGATAGACTAATATCAGGCGACTTATCAATCATAGGTAGTTTGCTTGTTCACTTGATGCTGGCTGCATCGCGGTATACAATCATCATTGTCATCATCATTATTAATATTATTATTGCTTTTACCATTAGTAGTAGTAGTAATAGTATAGTAGCAGCAGCAGAAGCAGTAGTATTTGTAGTATTTGTAGTAGTAGTAGTAGTACGCAGTGGCGTACCCAGATTTTTTTAAAGGGGGTTGTGTGACAAGCGAGAAAAAAAAGTTTATCAGCATTTTGGGGTTAAAAACAAGTATTTGTTGTTTTTTTCTAAACACCTAAAACACAGCTAAGGGGGGGGGGGGGGTTGAACACCTAGAACACCCCTCCCCCGGTACGCCTATGAGTAGTAGTAATAGTTGTAGTATTAGTAGTAGTAATAGTAGTAGAAGTAGTAGTAGTAGTAGTAGCAGTAGCAGTGGTGGTGGTGGTGGTAGCAGCAGAAGCAGTAGTAGTAGTATTAGTAGCAGTAGTAGTAGTAGTACTAGTAGTAGTATTAGTAGCAGTAGTAGTAGTAGTACTAGTAGTAATAATAGTAGTAGTAGAATGAGTAATAATAATAGTAGTAGTAGTAGTAGTAGTAATAGTAGTAGTAGTAGTAGTAGTAGTAGTAGTAGTAGTAGTAGTAGTAGTAGTAATAGTGGTAGTAGTAGTAGTAGCAGTGGTAGTAGTAGTAGTAGTAGTAGTAGTAGTAGTAGTAGTAGAAGTAGTAATAGTAGGAGGAATAGTAGTAGCAGGAGTAGTAGTAGTAGTAGTAGTAGTAGTAGTAGTAGTAGTAGAAGTAGAAGTAGTATGCAGCAGTAGTATCGGAATTATTATTGCTGTTATTATCATCGTCATCGTGACCACAAGTTTTTTAAACATAGCAAAAATAAAACTATATAACATGTAAAAGTTATATCAACATTACAAAGACGTTTACCACGGTTGCATTTTAGACGTCACCGTATTTGCCATATCATCAAATATTCATTTTTTTAATATACCTGTATTATGTATAATATGTCAACGAATAAAAACCTTGTCATATAATATAAGCCGATATATCGAGTACTGATCGACTACTTGATAGACTCATACCTCAGTCTCACCGCTAAACCGATCTCAAATAGGTTCCAAATCGATCAATTCTTGGCCATTCTGTGTGATGTTAATTTTGCTCGGTCTGTTGTCGGTCTGCGTAGTGTGACTTCAGTATTCACAGGTAGAAAAGCCAATCGCGCTAATCAATCAATCATAAAAAAGGTGCGCTCGTTTCATCGGCTGGTTGCATCGCGGAATACCGTGGCTGAGAAAATGAATAAAACGGTATGGAAGATCATCAAATATTCATGCAAAGTCATTAAATTTTGGTCGTGGTTTAGTGATCTCTTTCATTCGTCCGTTATGAGTGTGATGAAGTGTCCCTCATGCAGTATCTGCCTGTGCTGTTTTGACCCATTTTCATTAGGAAAACCAGCGTCTGTTGTCATGGCCAGAAATTTATCCTTTTTGTGGCACTGCAAACCTGATTAACCTTTATTGTGTTACAATGCTGTGAATATCTTAACATGACAGAGGTTTCTGTTTTCATTATGTGTCTTGTGAAGAATCTACTGAATTATGTCCTCCAGCTTTCATTGTGCATGACAAGCTATCATTAGTCATGATTACAACTAACTGATGTGGCAATGGCTTTAGATAATAGTCAGCAAATTAAATTTGCCGGTAACCTGACAAGATGTTAATAAGCATGGGATGTATACCTAATTACCTGTATCGTCATGCTTGCTTTGGATGATACTCCGAACGCTCTATACATGGCTTTTTGAATGTGGTTTAGAAACAAAATGACCCAAAATAAATAAATGTCGCTGTGAAGCTAATCATATAAACAGGTATCATGTCTCCCTCCATTTATTTTCATAACTTATATCGTAATTTCCCCTCTCCTGGTCCATGACATGTTTTGTTCATTATTAATGTCACATGGTACATAGCATCCGTGCACTTTAGGATGCATGTTTTCATTAAGGAAAGTGATGAGTCGTGGGCGTATCCACGCATGTAACAGACTCACTCCATCGGTCTCATGTGATGTTCTGCCTCTAGGTGATCTCACACATCCCTCTATCGATTCTCAACTCACACCTGATCTTCCCTATCTCTTTAGGCAACTCATCATCATTTCACGATCAGGAACTTGATAACCCTGCTTTTTTCATCCATCGCATGGAAAACTAAAACTAACCCGATATTTTGTTCCTGCTGCCCTTGAAATATGAATACAGCCCCAACATCACCGCCCCCACCCCATTCGCATGAAAGACTATCCCAATATTTCCTTCCTCCATGCCACCATTGCAATATGAACATAGTCAGCTGATATCTTGAATAGATCACATGATATGTAGCTCTAAACCTATTATGTACTCCCCCCCCCCCAAAAAAAAAAAAAAATAAAAAATAAATAAAAATAAAAAAATAAAAAAAATAAATCAATAAAAATCAATAAATAAATAAAAAATTAAACAAAAATAAATAAATAAAAAATCTTCCTCCCGGCTCCCTTGCAATATCGATATAAACATAGTCATTTTGATATCTTGAAAATAACATAATACGAATAGCTCTAAACATATTATGTAACCTTGAAATATCAATGTAGCCCCCCCCCCCCGACTAACAACACCCCCGCCCCTTTATGAAAATCTAACTCCATATTTCCTTCCTACCGCTTTTCAAATATCTATGAGTCTAAACAAATGCTCCCCGCCCCTTTCATTAAAACCCAAACTAACCCGATATTTACTTGTTCTATCATGTCTATGCCGCCCTTGAAATGTCAATGTTGCCCCAGCAGCCGCCTCCATTTTCATGGAAAAATAATCCGATATTTCCTTCCTGCCGCCCTTGAAATATCAATATAGTCACCTGATATATTGAACTGGTCACATGATACGTGCACCTCTAACCTTATTATGTAATCCCCCCCCCCCCCCCAATAAAAAAGGTATCTTTAGACACTCCTAATTTCACGATCGCAGATTTTATTGGCCCTGCATTCCCCATCTCTTCGCGTGGAAAACTAACTCGATATCTTATTTTTGTTGCTCTTATATCAACACAGCCCCACATTTCCCCTTTTTTATGGAAAAGTTACCCGATATTCCTTTCCTGTCGCCCTTGAAATATCATGTATTGAACTTAACGTCAAAAACTCGATGTTATTGGAATTCTTGGACCTAGAACTACTTAGTTTATTCTTTTCTTGTATCACGATGCCACCCACACTTCACTTAAATAAGTGAGTCACTCGATACACATATGCATGAATATTCTAGACGTATCTATACTGCGTGAAATTATCCAAAGGGTGGATTATTGAAATTTAAATATTTATAGTTGGCAATTTCATATAAATTGGAACCCGCGATGACATTTCTATTCTATGCAGAAAAAAACATTTATCATTCATCAGATAAATCATCCCAGTGAATACAGTAAGAATAAAATGGTAGGGGGGGGGGGGCTGCGCTATTTTCAAGTATTTTCCGCTTTTTCCTATTCAAATGACTTTCTTGTAAACTGATATTACGTTATCACCATCATCAACACTTTCGGTGTCACGGGAATAGCAAACAATTATCCCTGGAGGTCACATTTAGGGTCTTAAATATTTAAGTTTTATTTTTTTAAATTTCCCCTTTAAATGTTAAAACAAAACTTTAAAATGTATGCATTTTGTTCTACTTCAGGATAATATATATATATATATATATATATATATATATATTGTATACGAACAAATCATTCATTAATATCCTTGATAAACGTGACACATCGGTAGTACATCAGTCACACCGCTAGATCGACACCAAGCGGATTCCAAGCTGACGTATATAGCCAGTTCGTAATTACAGTTTGCGCATGTGCAGATAAAGGTCATTTGTGTCGAGTACAATTGACCTTTATACGCTGTCATTTTGTACGCACCAAGATGCGTGCACCAATGCAACGTCAATTGTTAAACAAGTAGCGCGTCCACCAAACAGATGCGCTTGCGCGTACAAATGTGGGTCATTTCAAATACGAACTGGCTTATAATCTTTTCAGTTTCATGTAATGTTTGGTGCTGTCGGTTGTCGGTGTTTCAGTGTTAGTCTCGTTGGAGTTACTGGGATATGATACTGTTGAACAGTACGATTATGTTAAAGAAGTGAAGCTCTGGAGAAGTAGGAAACTTATCATCGGTATCATTTATTTCTTTTGATTGCATTTGTTACGACGCATTATTGATAGTTCATTAAAGATAGCACAAACGTTTTACGAATGAGTATACGATGTAACAGGTTAAAAACTGTTTGTCTCTTTCTCTCACTTTCAAATAATTTTTTTGGGCGCATACATCAGTACAAAACAATGGATGCATGATTGTTTGTTCCTCCAATTTTTGTCCTCTTGAAAAGTATCATAATATGACACTAGTAGACATATCACCCATTTTACTGGTTTGTTGACTCGCTAGTAGCTTTCCCGTTCCTGTACCAGAAATAACACAAACAGCTATCTATATTAGGGTTAGATTCGAGAATACAGAATTGTGTTTTGGAGTGTTGTTGTCTGAATTTAAAGAGAAGGTTGAGTTCTCGTCCCGTTCTGGGGAGCGTTTCATCAAGCGTTTTGTCAGTGATTTTTACCGACAAATTTGCTGTCAGCCAGTCAGATGCAAGGATTTCAGTAGCTTATAACAGTTGTCGGTAAAAATCAATGACAAAACGCTTGATGAAACACTCCCCTGGTATTTAAAAAAATTAAATAAAAAAATAATAAAATAACTTTTTCATTCACTTCATACCCAGTGGGGAAGGATACTATAGTATTTCTTTCCCATATTCAAAATAGGTCGAGAAACAGTTCGCAATTTCGGTCGTCACGTGGTTGTGTAGCCCCGTGTAATCATATCTGTGTCCAGTATTTTCATTATTTTTTTTTTCGCGATTCTCTTTCTTCCGCCTCTTTCAATGCTAATGATTCCGTAAGATGAAAATATTAGATTGTTCTTACTCATTAATGATAATTTAAAGCTCATCCAAAAGTATGCCTAGACGTTCCTTTCACGATTAAATTGCATAACAAGTACTCAACAAATTATCTTTAATCGAGTTGAAAGCTACTTAGCGACTAAAGTCAGAGGAGCGCATATCGATGCACAGTCGTGATGATATTTGCTCTGTAAAGTGAGATGTTTGCTCAAAGTTGCGCCGATGGACAGGAATGTCGGATGCAGAGCCACCTAAGAGGAGAAGAAATCTGCACAAACATGTCAAACTGAAATACATAGACGTCATACTGATTGTTGTTGGTTTTTTTCTCATGCCATCTAAAATGAGACATGAGTTATATTTCTGTAAAGTAGATGAGCGAGAAATAACACACAAAACTACTTTTTCCATGTCGGCCAAACTTCCTGATTCTTTTGGATTAATCCATCGTTAGCGCTTCTGATTCAATTCTTTTGTAAAGATCTATGCTCGCATAAAAGCATTATCATTATAGCAAAACATAACAGAGCAAAAAGGTTTTAGCTTAGGAATCTGTTAACGCGAAAAAAAAACCCAACTATAAATTTTATCATCCTGATAAGAAGTTAATTCATAACTTTTGCGGTATTACATTTAAAATAATTGTTGGCATTACCTTGTTTCAATTTAACTAATAATATTTACTACTTTTTATTTCATATCAATCTCCGTCCAGGCGTGAATAGATGCCTGATATGCTAGAGGGCTACATATATGTCCACTCGGCTATGACCCGGGTAATAATGATGGAGCGCTATAGGAGCGTCATGCGTCGTGACGGACAAGAGCCCATGCAGAATCATTATTATTAGCTATCATTTGAATTCCCATAGGGGCCTAAATATTTGTATTCCTATATAAGAAGCGGCTTAATTACATTAACATTATTGCTGTCCAATCTGCGATTACGATTGTAATCCTTCGTATTGCATTAATTGATTAATTAATCAATTCATTTAACGGCTCAATTATTTGTGTATTACGATCTATCCAGAAACCGGGGTTATACTAATACTGCAAGCGCTTTGATCGGTTACGTTGTAAGTGGTATAAAGGGCTTTATAAGAAACAGCTATCATTCTAAAATATTGTATTAATCCTGTGTAAGGTCGATTTTCATTGAATATCTGAAAACTAAAATGAAGAAAATACCTTCTCCTGTGATCATTTAGTACTGGCTATGCCATCGAGAGACGCCATCCATCATGCACACGCCTTTAAAGATGCATTTTCATCAACCGTTACGCTCCCCATGCTTGTGAATCTTAATTGTTAACATGTCATTTTTCATTCTTGTAATGGTTGGACATGTTTCAGTCTTCTCGTTATTCTTTAATACCTCTTTACTTTTTAACCCCCTAAAATTTAACTTACCATGCTTACAGTAAAATAAATATGTGTTAAACAAACACGCCTAAATTACGTGGGCCGTATATACTAAGTACTTTATGTAATTGATTTCAGGCATCTACCATAACCGTTGGGAATAGCCGCCAATGACCACAGAAGGCTCTCTGTCTTGAAGTAAATTGATTTACTGAGCTGGATAAGTTATCTAGGGATTACATATGGGAAATCTTAACTCGTAGATTTTTTCGGTTTTTATTGGAAAAAGATCGTGATCTAGTTGTTTAGAATGTCATGCGGTTGTCCTACTCTACCATTTAGGTGAAGGAGGATGAAGAAGATGAAGAACAAGAGAAGGAGAAGAAGAATTATGAGAAGAAGAAGAAGATGAAGAAGGAGAAGACGAAGAAGGAGAGGACGTAGACGAAGAAGAACAAGAAGAAGAACAAGAAGACGAAGAAGAAGAAGAAGAAAGAGAAGGAGAAGGAGGAGGAGGAGAAGAAGAAGAAGAAGAAGGCGAAGAAGGAGGAGGAGGAGAAGAAGAAAAAGAAGAAGAAGTTGATTCTGATGATGATGATGATGATGATGAAAAAGAGGAAGAAAAAAGGAGAAAGAAGAAGGAAAGTGGAGAAGAAGACGGAAAAGGAGGAAAAGGATAAGGAAAATCCGAAGAGCAACAAGAATAACAAGGAGAAAAGGCCACGTGGTATGAACAATAATTGTTTCATAGTCACAGACTCTTGTTTACCAAATTTTGGAGTTTTATATGATAGGCCTTCTACACTAAGTAATCTCGTCTCATCCTTCCTGGATTATTATCCCCTAAAGAAAATGAACAAAGACAATAATCCTGTAAATAGTGATTTGAATATTAAGCATAAACTGAGAAAGAAATCAGGTTTGTGCAGATGTGTGTTGATAAGTGAGAGAGAGAGAGAGAGGGAGAGAAAGAAAGAGAAAAGAGAGAGAGAGAGAGAGGGAGAGGGAGGGGGCCGGGAGTGTACACGAGGGAGATGAAATCAAGAGTGAAAAGAAAGAGAGAGAGAGAGAGAGAGAAAGGGGGTGAGGATAAAAGAGGATAAAAGAGTAGAATTTTGTAGAACAAAACAAGAACAGTATGCATTCAAACATAAATTTAGTGGAAGGGAATGCCAACATAGAATGAAAATCCGATTTAGAGAGAAACATGATGGGGATAAAGAAACACCGCAGAAATTGTACATAGATACAGAGATACAGAGAAAGAGAGAAAATCATAAACAGAACTAGAAAGGCCGTCAAAGGCGGCAGACCCACGCCTTAGCGGCGCTACAGAGTAGTTGCATTCTTTCCCTAATCGATTCTTTACTGCCACTATATTTTATTTATATTTTATATTTTTCTCCTTTTTTATCGCAATAAAGACTTCCAGATTTGGCATAATCTACTATTTAATACATGCATGTAAAATATTATGGTTACTTATTGTTATTATTATGTAATTTGGCACAATGATACTGCATGTGAATATATTTGTTTGTGTATTTTACCTTGATTATTGTGAAAAATGTTATTTTGAAAAAGGAAGTAATAAAATATTCTTAAAAAAAAAAAAAAACTATCCGAACTGAAGTTCCTATAACCGATCATCACCAAAATCTAATCGATTCTTTTCCTAATCGATTCTTTCCTGTCACTATCCGAACTGAAGTTGGGGTAAAAACTTGAAGGTCACACATAATTTGCAGGGGTCAACCAATCATCACCAAAATCTGATCGATTCTTTCCTGTCACTATCCGAACATTCCCTGAAAATTTGGTGCAAATCCGTTCACCCGTTCTCCAGTTATCTTGTACACAAACAAACAAACAAACAAACAAACAAACAAACATACGGAGCCCTTTACATAACCCTGCCGATTTTATCGGCGTGGGTAAATACGGAGCCCTTTACATAACCCTGCCGATTTTATCGGCGTGGGTAAATATAGAGATAATGGTACAATTATTATATTCCTGTCCAGAGAATTGTAGAAAAATGTAATGTCAGTTATTTTAAATCGCTTTTCTTAATTTATGGGGCAATTAAGAAGTAACATATACCTACCGAATATGTCAAATAGACTAACGGATTTAAACAAATTGAGGGAATTTAGAAATGATGGAGTTGACATTTAAACGTTGTCCTAAGAAGAAATATTATGCAAATGCAGCTCATTATATTAAAGTGAGTACCCTTTCACAGAGAGTTCTTTTAATCCTAAAGATTCAATTCTGATAAATGTTTTCATATTTGCTTCGGAATAATTTCCTCATTTTTACAAGTTATCCAAATACATGCAATATATATACATATGTATTATCGCATTTTTGCAATACGTTTAAAGAATAGTTTATCCTTGTGGAACATTGTTAGAAGAGCAGAAAATTATCTTCAGGGGTAATGTCTTTGTATTTTTTAACAGAATTAATGTGTTATTCATAACATTTTATTTTGCATTGCATACTGCGTAGATAGAATATAGATACAATTCATAATTGAAAATCCAACCCTTTGCAAAAAGTGTGGCGTAGGCATCAAATTTGCAAACGATTATTACCGTTTTTCTGCAATTCAAACCGGGAGAAAAAGAAAAAGATAAAACCTTTACACCAATATTCATGCAAAAAACAAGAAAGAATGAGGAGGTGCTTGTGTATTAACTGGTAAATTAATCAACTAATTGCTTTTTCTCAGTTCTATTACGAAATGCTGGCAGTCACCCATTTAAGCCACATTAACCAGTTAGCGCAGTCGCTGGAGTGTCCATCGTGTCCAATGGCCGACAAAAGCTTAATGAAATGATCCTCCTCTAGTCTCGATAACACCTTGGAATACTTTATGTTCATTTTCAAAGTGGATGCATTAAGTCTTGAATCCTAATCCCGGACTACTTCGTTTCCGCTTTTGCCATTGAGGTACATCACGTTAATATACCTCATTTCCTTTCAAACAAAATCAAAGTTGTCTTCATAGTTTCTGAAATATGCACTGGTTTGATCTTGAAACGAGACATGTCACTTTTAGATTAATACCATTTACTTTTGATTGAGTCAATACTTGCACAATTCGCGATATGACGTCATTCTGAATATGACGACACACGACTGTGTTTTTCGTTGTTGTTCTGTTTGATTGAGATGGAAAAAAATGAAGAGAAGTGGAGCATGGCAAGAGGGAACAGGGAGAAAGTTTGAAACAGGTGGATGGAGAGATGAGTAGATGAATAGGTAGAAAGATAGAGAAATAGAGAAAGGAACGATGATGATAATAATAACGATGGTGACTAAGTATCTATAGAGTACATTCAATCAACATGTTAAGTGAGTTTTCAGAAACAATCTCTCTCAATCTCTCTCTCTCTCTCAATCTCTCTCAACCGCCATTACCAGTTTTACCACATGCACCCACCCAAGAGCGCGAGCCCACACACACACACACACACACACACACACAGGTTTACATGGCTTTACTTCCGAGGACAACTATTGTTCCTCTATTGTTACTCGTTCTCGGACAGTCGACGGAATAAGGCATAAATTCATTGTTCGACGTTCGAGGACTATTGTCCGCCTTCCGAGGACCATTGTTGTCATGATTTTTTTTTTGTTCTCTGTCCGAAAATGTCCTCGGACATAATGCTAAACAAACGCACACACCCTCACACACATTGATTTGTGGGGAACTTTATTGTTTTCTCCTATTGTATTTTGTACCCCGCAAGCACATCTCCTATTGTATTTTGTACCCCACAAGCATGACGGAATAAAGGCTATCATTGTGCTCTATTGTTCTCTGTACCCCACAACTGAATCTATGTAAGCCCACCCTCACACACACACAAACACACAAACACTCTCTCTATCTCTTTCTCTCTGGGCCAGCCATCTCCCCACTCTCTATATTTCTGGATACGTTTCATGTATTCCATCAAATATTGCCAATAATTCATATCATATATAATTTATATCAACTGCGTCGACCTTTCCCTTTTTTAATTTGAAGTTTACCCGCTCTGTCAAAATTCAGAACCACTCTTCAAATTTCAGCTCCTCCTCTAATGTTAATTAATATGTCGTGTCCAGAATCTGTCATTACAAGGGCCGTGCCACGTTGCGTGAACAATCTTTTATATGATATTCTCTGTTTATTATTTTGTCATGCGATGCCATCAAGTGAAACGGAAGAAAGATATGTTGATCCAGCGACATTTGCTTCGTTTTTTTTTTCATCAAAGACAAGGGTCGGGCTTTTGGTTTTCAAATGGATTGTAGGTTAGACTTTAATGTCGGGTACAGGGTTGGTGTTTTGATTTCGACTTACGTATTGACTTCCGAAGAGAAATACTAATTATCGCCTATAAAGTATAGGCCGAAGTTCAGGAGAAAATGAAAAGAAAGGAAGAGGAAAATAACGAAAGAGAAAGAGAGATAAAGAAGGGGGAGAGAGAGAGAGAGAGAGAGAGAGAGAGAGAGAGAAAAGGGGTGAGCATGGTTGGAGATTGATATAACAGAAAGAAGGGGGAAACCAGAGTGAACGGGAAACATATTTATATATATGTTTTGTTATTATGACGTGTTATGGCATTATGTTGTCATTTTTATGATATTTCTGTTCTGTTGTTTTTAGTTTTGCTTTGGCGAGTAACATCTTTTCAATATCGCTTACTCCTTTTGATTTATGTTGCCAACTTTATGACAATTCTGTTCTGTTGTCTTTGGTTATGTTAAGTTGCTTATTATTATTATTATTATTTGTTGTTTCATTCTGTTTGATTTAGCAAATAAACTTGAAGAAGGCCAGGAGCCGAAAGCATGTAAATTAACCGAGTGAACTGCTTCATTCCGTTCCATCATTCTCTGTTCACATATATATATATACATGTATATATATATAGAGGCAACAAAATGAGTACACCTGCAGACGTAGCTGTTGGTACAAATGCGTGGTACCAACAGCTACGTCTGCAGATATACTCATTTTGTTGCCTTTATATAATTAGCACCCGAGTACACTACCCCACCATGTTAAAGAGTGTGAGCCAATTGTTGCTCTTATATATATATATATATATATATATATATATATATATATATATATATATTGTAAGACATGGGCCTTGAACCGAACGTTTAGGATCCCTCATGGTTGGGTATGTATATAGTTGAAAGAAATTAACCTGAGGCGACGTAGCTCTTTGATGAAATTCCTCTTTATTGTTATATCATGTCAAGCTTTCGGCCGTTCATACAGCCTTCATCGGGACGATCTATATACGATTAAACACAAAAAGCTCTTACTCTTTCTAATCAATGTTGAACAACAAATATTTTAATCTTAGATTTCATCTATTTGTGCTTGGTTTTACACTCCCTTCTGAATATACTATACAATATTACATTTATAATGTATTTTTTTTGTGTGTTTAATCGTATATAGATCGTCCCGATGAAGGCTGTATGAACGGCCGAAAGCTTGACATGATATAACAATAAAGTGGAATTTCATCAAAGAGCTACGTCGCCTCAGGTTAATTTCTTTCAACTATATATATATATATATATATATATATATACATATATATAATTATAGGGAAAGAAAGAAAGATGAATTTGTACAGAAATAATGATTGATAAAGTGTTATTTTAATTTAAATGCTTGTTTGTATAACTTATATCAGGGTAATGAACGAACCGGTTTGTAGACATTAAGCTCATGACGTCACGACACAACCATCGAAAAACACATAACCGGAACACCCTTGAACATTGATGACGTCACAATTGTAGCGCGCTTGCGTAATGCTGATGGACAGGGCGAATTGCGATCGATGGCAACGTTGGTTGGCTTAATTTAATCAGTGGTAAAGCGTAGACTTCTTTCTACACCTAGCAATAATAACAATCTTCATTTCAATTAGAGAGTTCATGCATAAACTCACTATTGATTTCCTTCAGCGTTGCTAGTGACGAGAGTAAAAGAGGAGGGTTTATTTGTATTAAGCGATGACTTTCTATATTTAATCTTATTAAATCTCTCTCGCTTAGTTATTAGACTAATTTAGTTTTTTATTCTGAATTGAGAAGGCTCTTTTTGAAGGTTTGTATACCCAATGACAGATTGCAACACTTGTGGATTTTAAGCAGACAGTTTAAAAGGTGATTTGTTTCCCCCTTTTCTCATTTTTCTTTAGAACATTATTACTGAAGTTAAGACCTGCTATCTTCGCATAAAGACAGTAGGTCTTCACTGCAGCAGGTGCCACATATAGTATTAAAGTTATTATTCTTTTAATAATTCCTTCTTTTTTTTTTTACTTCAAAGCTTCATAAAAAATCATATACCTGTTGTGACTAAGATACGTTCAGTAATATCTGAACATAAGGCAAATTCACTATAGGAACTATTAGTTACGGATGACATCATTTATTGAAATAATACATAATTTCTCGTAGACTGCTGTCAATTAAGGTAAATAATGCCTTTAAACGATGAATAACCTAGGCTTCATTAATGAAAAATGATGAGCGTTACCATAGTTACCGTCACTAGAAACTGTAATTCTACCAGACATATCAATACAAATACGAAAGCTTTTGATTTACGGTTGGGTAAATTAAATAATGATCGAACGTAGTTTTTACTAATAGTTTAAGACTCAATTCGTTTATTGTATGTCGGCGAAGATTTATTTAATATAAAAAAAAAATAATGTTACTTGTTTGATTTAGCAAGGGAAGGAAAGGATATGTGAGAGTTGACCAAGGGGATAGAATGATTGGAATTTTTTGTAAATGAATTCGACGAAAAGTCGTGTGTATTGGACATTATACAGAGGCACAGATGAGAGAGAAAGAGAGAGAGAGGGAGGGAGAGAAAATAAAAGAAAGAGAAAATATATAAAGAAAGAAAGAGAGAGAGATAAGGAGACAGAGAGAAAAGGATGAAAGAGAGAGAGAGAGGGAAATAGAGAGAGAGAGAGCGAGAGAGAAAGGATGATAGATCATAGAACCCCCCCCCCCCAAAAAAAAAAAAAAGCTTTGGATTAGGAAAGAAGGATAAAAAGGGAGGAGAAGAGAGGGGAGAAGAGAAAAGCGGGGAAAAAACCGTGTTGTAACGAATACCCGCCACTCAACGCTTTGCGATGGAATTTGAGTACGACTGAATTAGATTCCAGGAGAGGACGAGCGAGATATTGGATCTATAACAACCTTCTTCAAAACTTCAAGGAACAGCATTTATTTCATTCACTCAATGTTGATTAGCGAAGCAGTGGGAGAATTGATCTGATTTTGTCTGCCAGTCGTCAAAGTGAACTTGCATAACCCAGTCTTAAAGGTAGTGATTAACGCTTGCAAAGTTTTGAAAATATTATGAAATTTTACCATGAATCAGCGTTATACAGTAACAATAACCGTACACCCCACAGTTATAACTTCTGTTGGACAGTTATAATTTTTGAAAAGTTAGTTAAAATAACAAAAATGTTGATACGATTTTCGTGGCTATAAGCATCGAAATCTACAATTCTGTTACGATACCAATCTGACAAATTCCTCTCCTTGATGAAATCAGTCCGAAAACCGATTTCGAGGACCCCCCCCCCTTATTTATTTACATAATCATTGATTTTGTTACAGATTTCAAGATTCTCAATTATAGCCAATTAATATTTGTTGACCATTGTTGCATGAAATGCTGCTTTTCAGTTCTTATTCGAAGAGTTCTTATGCCCCTTTTCACTCAGTACCATATTTTTTGTCTCGGAAAAGGGATAAATTTGCTCTAAAGTTAAAATTTTGACATTGTGGAGAATACAAACTATAATTAAATATTCATCCAAGCTGTGTTTGGAACAATTCAGAGGGTCTATTACCACGAAAACAACCACTGGGATGAAAATTCGTCAATTTCTAAATTTTTAACGCTTTTTTGTTTTAAATTGTCTTTATTCAAGCATTTTAAACTACATTTTTTTCACAAGCCAAACACGTCCTTTTGCGTTTTCTACGAACTATATATATATATATATATTTATATATTTATATATTGTTGTTGTTGTTTTAACTTTCAACCCTTCGTTGGATATCCGACAAAATGATTTTTCACTTCCACTAAACGTTTCTGTAGCAATTTGATTACTTGTCATAACCTATAGTTTATATTTTGGGGGTAAAACACTTATATAGAAAAGTTCATGATATTACATCTGCATGTATCATCATATTTATATTCTTATTGTGTTATGAATATATCATTTTTGCTCTGCTAAAGTTGTTGATATATTCAGTAATAGTATCATTGTCTTATATTTTTGTTATCGCTATCTATGTTGTGAACGTTGTATACAGGTTCACTGCGATTATTTAAAGAAATCTTGGAGGAAGGAGCGGAAAACTCAAGGGTCATACATAAAACAAATGTCGATTGTATATAATTACTTGCAGATAATTACATTTTGGAACTATTTCATTTTGTTTAAACTGTAAATACCACAAGCAGTGCACCTATGGAATTTAATTGAATTATGTATTATATTTGTGAGCAAGCCCCATGAGCGCCTGAGTTGGCGGATACCGGCGCTAAAGAAGACTTAATTGTTATCATCTTTTCTCGTTTGCTTTTTTGTTTTCCCATTTCATTTATCATCCATTAAATAGCCACAATGACACATGCCACTTAGTCATTTAAATAATATTAGTGCACTTACGTGGCCTGATGTTTGACTTTGATTGTAAAATGTCGTTAGGACAAATAACAGAATTCCATAACCATCCATTATCGTAATCAAGATAGATAATTTATTTATAAGATTATGCAACATACTCTTTCATTCTTTCTATTTTCCCTTTTCTCTTTCCATTACTCATATCTGATTTAATTTGTATTATGCGTATTTTACTTATGTAAATAACTATATATTTGGTTAGGAAGAGGTTCATCGTGGTGAAAGATGAAGACGAAAATTTGATCAGTTGTCTCACTTGTGCAAACGAGGAAAGCTACGACGTTTCGACTAGCAGTAGCGGTCGAAACGTCGTAGCTTCCTCGTTTGCACATCGTGAGACAACTGATCAACTTTTCGTCTTCAACTATATATTTGTAAAACAAAAAGGAATCAGATCGAGTCTGAGTCTCCTAATTGCATACACTAAAAGCATATTCGGTGTAATGTTAATCAATATTGGGTAAAAAGGGAGCTTGCATGTTTGTTGGGTAAACTGTTACACAATATTGGGTACTTTTACTATTTGGGGGTAATCTTCACCTAATATTGGATAGGCTTTTACCAAACAAACATGCCTGTCCCCTTTTTATTCTTCAACAGTGTGTAAACTCATGCTTCACTTCTACCGTGAGTCTCTTATGGGCCACAAGTTCATGATCAACGTGTCCAGAGGGTTGTATCCAGCACGGTCGGAAATGGGAGAGGCTAAAAAAGACTCTCCATTTCTCTTGGCAAGACCAACAGAAAAAGGAAACCAGGATTATCAGAAATTGGGGGTGTAAAGAGGAATGGAGTGGAGAGACTTTTTTTTGCTAGTATGGGCCCCGCGGGTCTGGCACTTTCTTCCGATACGATTTTGTTTTCAAATTGGGAGGGGGTAGCTGCTTTGATCTCCTGGATCTACTAAAGTGTCTCCTCCACGTTTCTTCCGCCGAGTCACCCCGGTCTAGCCTGAAGATCGCCTCCTGGAAGAGGTTTCGTTACCATGCACCATCCTGCTCTCTGTCAATGTTTCTGTAATTCTAATCCGAGTGTGTAACATCGCAAGGTTTAAATGACAGAGCGTGATATGACGTCTAGGTTGAAGAATGCAGTTGTATTTCTATCCCGGAAGAACGTAGCATTGTTTAACCCTTTCGAGACAATTGACCATATTTTGTGGTTTGGCTCAATAACTTTTGATTCAGAGCTCTAAACATTTTTATCAGATGCATGAGTACAAAGATCAAAAATTTCTCCACACACTGTGTCCATTTCTGTAGCATGACCATATTGCGTTTGATGCCAGGAGTTTTGAAAAAGGAGAATAAACTTAAAACCCTTAAATTGGCAACACATTGAGAGATGCAGAATGTTTTTTTTTTATCGAAATTGCATTTCCCCCCAAACTTTTCGACAAAGTTTCCAACGGTGTATATAGTTTTCAACGATTTTACATTTTATTAGAACCATGTAGAACTACAAGTTTCTTTTATGGTTGCAAATGTGAAGAATAAAATGTGCTTAATTTATCACTTGAATGATTCTAGTCATGAAAGGGTTAAAGTGAACCAACAGGCTTTCATGGGCTATCCTGTCATGGTACCTCGATGTGTTTGTATTGCAATATACCTGACGAATCAAATCAAATCAAATCAAGCCTAAGTTAAACAGATAAATTAAACAATGATTACATTCAAATTTTAACATCGTTTGGATACCATCCATTACATAGGATCATTAAAGTATATTTATGTAACGCCATGAAGTATATTTTAAAGATAAGATTAAGAATGTGCAAATTAAGTACAACAAAACCCAATTACTCAGTTTGGCCCATATTAATATTACATATAATTTGATATCGAGAGGCAAGCGAAGGGTATACGAAAATAACAACTGTGAGTAAATGAGGGAAAGTGAATATTCTTCATAATGCTACCCCAACAAACAAACGCCTTGAAACTGTCAGTCCGAGGATAGCTCATTTGCCAGCCTTAAATAACATGCAAAACAAACGGCGAGAAGTAAATGATGGCAATGTCATTGGTCATTCTCACTATGACGTCATAATGTATCTAAGTACGTCATTCATGCTTCGTTCTTTGAAAAAGTAGCCGCACAAACATATCGAATGGTTGTTTGTTTCCTTTCTTGAGAAACAGAAGCATGAATGAAAAAGAATAGCCCCCAATAATGATAATAATGAATCAATACATAAATATTAACTTTGACACAGTTTCGTTCTTTCCATAGCCGTGCTAAATAAAGGTGTGATAAATGCAAACAAAATGCATTCCAATAAATATCAGTCATATAATAAGCACTCTGAAACAAATCTATATTAATCTTTTTAGAGAGAGATGTTAAGAAATAAAGAGACTGAGAGATACCGTTCGAGATTTAGAGAGAGAGGGCGAGAGAGAGAGAGAGACAGAGAGAGAGAGAGAGAGAGAGAGAGACAGGGAGGGGAAGGAAGTGAGACAAAAAGAAAATCAAACGGGAGAGAGAAAAAAAACCAGACTAACAGATTTGCATGTGTCAGTATATTCATTCAATTTTGAAGAAACACTGTAAAGAATAAAGTGGGGGAAAATGTTACCAGAACCAGACGTTAATAGTATTATCTTTGTAATTATTTTGCTGAAGTCTGACTTTTGTTTAAGGTCTCCAAATAAACTGACTGTAGTATATTAGTTTTAAAAGTTTGTCCCTTATTATCTTTGCTTTCTAAACAGATATTAGAAAGTTTATTTGGAGACCTTAAACAAAAGTCAGACTTCAGGAAGGACTGTTTGATTCAAACATTATGACATGTAACAAATCAGTGTACTCCCTAATAAAGAAAAAGCACATTAATAAGTCAGTTTACAACGAGATCATCATGAAGCCAAAAGCATGTTGTTGTCCAGTGCTTCTTAGCGTGACAACATATAGCACAGAATGATTTATTTCAACTCGAGGCGCGCAAGCTGGTCATAAATCATTCAGTAAATAACAGTTATAATTAAGTCGCCTCATATACATGGGTATTATTGTGGAAGCTGATTTAGATTGGCAAGCTGGAAGATCTTATTTACTGCAAGTAAACAATAGATGAGAGTGTGAATCGGACAGGTGAAACGGGATCTTAATAACTCCGAACATATGATGATAAATATGGTCAGAAACATTGGCGTAGCATGGGCCCAGGCTTTGTGGGGGCACTGATATCCGGGTCCGCTCGCTATTCATAAGGACCGCTATTCATAGAAAACCGCTATTTATTTAACACTCATTATGAATAGCGGTCCTTATGAATAGTTATGAATGGAGGTCCTTATGAATAGCGAGGTAATTTATCTCTGGTTTGCTCGCTTTTTAGAAGGACTGCTATTCATTTAGTCACGCGTTATGGATAGCGGTCCGTATGAATAATCGGTCCTTATGAATAGCGGTTCTTATGACTAGCGAGGTTACCCCCTGACATCATGGGAGGGTGGTTCAGGCGAGAATTGCTCCGGGCTTTATTCATTAAAGGTGTATAGGGTTAAGGTGAGGGTTGGAATTGGCTTAGGGGTTAGGGTTACATAGGCGGATCCGGGGGGGGGGGGGTCGCGGGGGTCCGGACCCCCCCCCCTTTTTTTTTTTTTTTTTTTTTTATTGAGTGAATTTTTGAGAAGCTGGCGAGACCAAAAAAATACGGGTCTACATTTTGACAAACTTTCATTTTTGGGCCCCCTCTTTTACTCAATCCTGCATCCGCCCCTGGGTTAGGGATTGTAATTGTATTTCGTCCAACGTTGAAGTTATGAATTCGGTTTAATAGTGCAGTACATTGACAGCTTTGCAATTGTCGACGGAGCATGTATGTCGTACAACCCTTAAATGTGGGTTGAATGTGAATCTAAAACGCTATCAATCAGGAAGACGGTGTGTGGATTGGTCCTATAATCTCCTTGCAATTTCCTCTGCCTACACATTTTTCCCTTCTCTTGATTTGTCTTTCCTTTCTCTTGATCTGTCTTTCCTTTATATTCGTTCCCTTTGCCCCCATGTTGGGGGGGGGGGCGGAATTCCGGCGCGTGCCCACCCCCTTTTGAAAGAAAAGTGTACATTGTTCTTAAAACTGATAACCCTTTTTGTGCTTGTCAAGGAATTCTGGTGGAAAAGTTGACCACAAAAAAACCTGATAACCCTTTTTTTTTTGCTTGTCAGAAAATTTTCGGAGAGTTGTGTGCCCTCCTGGCTACTACATTGGTCACTATTCACCCAGTGTAGCAATTATCTTCTGCAGGCAGAGAAAGTAACACAAAATATACAAACACACTCAAACCGTACTAGGCAGTCTGCTCCTGTATACACGTATTTCTACATGTATATTGATATCACTGGCATGAACATCATTAAAGACTATTCATTTACAGACGTGTCACTCGCAATTATAATAAAAGAGTGTATTTGGACATAAGAATACATTTGAAGCGAGAGCAACATAGATAAACCTGCAGTATCGGTGTTGGGTTCGCCGTGAATCTTAAATGGCTTAAATGAGATATCAATATCATATACAACTGAGTTATCTGAATATAAAAACGACCCAAGTCCATGGCAGGTCATTTCGAGTAAACTAAACAAAACTTAATACTTTTTTTATTTGCCCAATAATGTTATATTTTGACTATGATGGTGAGGCAACATTGTAAATTCAAGTTTAAATGTACATTGTTATTATAATTAACATTCACATTACTTGTCGGGGGCGGTCCTTTTGTTTGATGTACTTGGGTCGTTTTATGATCATATTGACTTGGGTCATTCTTTGAACCATGAACAGAGTAGGAAGGCTACTGTAGTAATAGGTCATCTAGAAAGAATGCATAATAGAGTTGTGTTAATTTTCAGCTTTTAATCACTATGGCTTACAAAAATGTGGTTGCATGCTAAGACACAATGTCCCTCATCACCTAGCATGTTAATTTATGGGATTGTGCTTGTGTGTTTGTGAGTGAGCGTGTGTTAAAGACTTGGGCCATTCTTGCATTCATACTAGAATTCACTCATTCATTTTAGGCACTTCCGGGGGGAATTCAGGTTTATCATGTATACACAAGACGGGCTCATGTTTAAGCAACAATTAACCCAATTTGGCAAAAAAATTGGACTTGGGCAGTTTTTATATTCAGGTCTTCAACTGTACAACTTTTTATATATATATATATATGTATATACATATATAATTGAAAGGAAATAACATATACAACGGCTTTGGCAACAAACACATATATTTCGGTACACTCGGCATATTTGGGACGACTTGCCAAGAAGTGTCAAAGAGATATTTTGGACTGTTGCTGAAAGAGTACTGGATGGATATTTAAAGTTAATTTCTAATGAAAGTTATCATGCGGACATGGAAAATGTATTTGATTTGCAAGGCTATAACGAACACAACCTGTGATAAATTTTGGGAATCTCTAATTTATGAGTCATTTTTTTATCAACTTTGGACGAAAATGTGTGTCAAAAAATATCATCAGGCTGATTTTGGCCTGTTTGAATTTTTAGATCAAAAAGGAGAAAGCAAAATACAAACGTTAGTATCGAAACATTATGATGATGTACATTATTTTTATATAGTATCCAAACCTATAAAAAATAAATTGGGGGTTGTTACATGGGAAATAAAAGCGGATCTTTTGATCAGCACTGTATATATATATATATATATATATATATATATATATATATATATATATATTCGCGTGCAGGAGGAAATAGTCGTCGCCTTTTCATGTTTATGCAACGAGATACATTAAATATATAGCCTACTTCAATTGCGAGTCATATTTCTCTCTTGTGGGTGTGAGTGTTAGTGGGTGTGTTTGTGTGTGGGTGTGAGTGTTTGTGTGTTCATAAATCGTAAAATAATGGAGGTCACCAGAATTGATGTTCCTAAGGTTCTATATTTCGGATTAAGCTACATCACAGGGATGTAATTGAAATAGTTTTATGCCTAATTAATTAATTAATTTTCTTAGTCGTAATTATAAAGTAGATTATTACCAACGCGCTGCATTAAATGGTCACGATGAGCGATGCACCTTTTTCCAGTGAAATGATTTGAAAATGGGTCGCATATTGTTTGGGACATCTCTGTGACCCGTATGACATATGACTCTGTATCATCTATATCACTCATTGAAGAATCACTTTCGCAATGAGTTCTAATCAATGAATCCTTCTAAATCTAATATCAATATAGAATGTCCTCAGTACAAATTCCATCTCTACCTGTATAGAGTCGGTGGGCTAGAAAATGTCGACTAAATTTCTCTTTTCAAATATAGAATCGCTTGCATTTTTCATAATTCTGATAATGAATACAAACTTGCATGCACTATTATTTGGCTGCACGTAAGTAACCTCTCGGTTTTATCTCTGTGAACTTTTCAGTGTAAAGTGAAGGAATACATGCAGTGCTCTGGACGTAAAGCTCGCAAGGGAAGATGGTTATGCGACTGTCCTGATGGATTCAGCTGTGACTACTCACCGGAGAATGGAGCATTCCTCTGCATGCCAGACGATCCTACCAGGTACACAAGACGCATCATATGGTCTCGAGGAGTTCTATAATGAGGGTACGACCTGTTACAAAAAGGGAAACCCATTTTTAAGTTTCAAAATTTCACTTTTCAATAGAACAGATTCTTAAAGGTCGCTAAATCATTCATACATTCATTTAAAAGGGTGATGTAATATTTAAATATTATCTAACAAGTTACAGTTACACGAGACGCATCATTATGGTCTCGAGGAATTCTACAAAACATAAAGGGAAACCCACTTTAGAAGCAAACATTTAGCATTTTAAGTTATTCAGACACTTAACTCTTACTGTGCCAAGGGATTTAGCTCTCTTCAAAAATTTACCAAAATATGATCTATACTTACTTCTCAAATTTCTCCACTTCATTAACCATCTATTATTTCACCAAATATTGTGTACAAAACTTGTAGGAAATTTATTACCGTTTCTTATACCAAATATTACTTTACCGAACTTTATGCATAAGAATTATTGAATATTACATTTGAGTTTCTTTTTTGTCCATTACTTTTTGGTTTCTCATTTGTTTTCTATTGTTTAATGTTGAAACAAGGTTATATATTTTAAAAATCTGCAATTTCTCTGAAAAAGTCTATGGTAGCTTATAACTAGATTCATATATTTAGAATGCTTGATTTCTGCTCAAAATTTTGATATTATATTGACCACCACATAGCTTTCCTGTGGTGAATGAAAATGACAATTCTTTCTGTCACATATATGTGACATCGGCACTGAAAGAGTTAAAAGATCTTAACCCACAATTAAAACGTTCAAAGAACTTTAATTATAAAAAGTTACTCACACATTAAAGATAAAAACACTCCCTCTTTGAAAAGTTCAAACACTCATTAAAGAGGTTCTGATAATCCTTTCATTGTCTCAAAGGGTTCTGTATTAAGGGTATGTCCCATTTTAAAAATGGATACGTACTTTCTAAAGTTTTATTAAGATTAAAAGGTGTTTAATTATTGGTAGAAAAAAATGTTTTAATATTCTTCAAATACTTAAGATTAAGAATTGTTCAAACTCTGAGGTTTAAAAGTTGTTCGAAAAACACTTAAAACGTTATTCATATGTGACACTTGGATTAAAAAAAAAATCAAGCCCTTCAGAAGATCAAACCCACCTTAAAAAAATTAACAAAAACAAATTATGGTAATCGTATCATAAGTTATCGAAGAATTTTACATTTAGGGTACGATATGCTATACAAAAAGGGAATCCACTTTTAAAACATCTTTGAAAAATATCAGCCTTATCAGGTGTAATACTCATGCGAAAAAAGTTGCTTGAATATCACGCAACAGTTTAAATATTCTGTTTGAAAAGTTGGAACAATCGCATCAATACTATTTTAAGCAAACAAATTCACTAAGCTATTTTCGACATGTTCAGTCAAAATGGTAAAACTTTACTTGATTGAAGAAGGAAGAAGTCACGGTGGAGAATACCCCTTCGACAGTTAAAATGTAGAACATAAAAATCAATATATTTTGCAATATAAGTTCTAAAACGTCATGTTTATTTAAAAGGTGGCATTAATTTTTTTAAATTTTTATATTAAATTTTTTTTTAATGGTTATAAGCTCGCTTCAAATGTTTGAATAAATATTTAAAAATTTAAAAAGTGCTTTCCGCTTTCAAAAAGTATCTAGATAAATCTAACAAATAATTGCATCAAATGTTAAAAAATATTTAAAGATTCAGTAGATATTTAATGAGTGATTTTATTTCATCAATTTAACATTGTTTCCTATTTTTCATTCTACAGCGATTACGATTCGGTTATGAACCGGATTGCTTGAACCCACCTATCTAAGATGACGGGTAACCGTACTTTCAACATTCGCTTGATCCATACAGCCATCTATTCTTCATAACCTTTATCATTATTCGAATTATTATATTTCCACCTATTGACCTTTGTATTTGATATGTTCATAAGAATAACGCCTTTATACTAAAAATGGTTTGTTTGGTTATTGCACTGATGGCAAGTTATGGAGGCATGGTGTTATTCATCCGCTAAAAGCAAACTGATATCACTTGCAAAATAATTTTTTAACATGTTTAACAAATTTAATCTGTACTGGCACTTTTACCACTGGATAGCGCCTGATTAATATTTGCTTTTTTTTTGGGGGGGGGGGGTGGTTAACAGCCGGTGTATAATTGATCTAACATGTTAGGATTTTCGAGTGTCGTGATAATTTTTTTATTTTTTTTTGGAAATTGTTTATAAATAAAGAAATAGTTTCAAGAAACCCCATTTCTCAATATATGTGTTAATTGTATATACATGTATTCCATGATGTTTCAGGGCACTTTGCCAGTTACTGCAAACTTGTACATAATTATAATGTTTTATGTTGTGTCAATCACGTAATCGAAGCTTATATTCAAAATCATATCTAGGGCAGTAGGTTAGCAAATGTACCAGTGTAACTATGTAAAATTGTATTTGTTATTCAGTACTATAAAGGCATCTTAAAAGTAAGTAAAATATTTATTGCGTACTAGAAAGAAATTGCATAACTAAATGCAGTTATTTACATGTTTGATTTGTTTTGTCATCTATAACACTTCTTAGTTTGTTCGTAATCAGTACGTGGCATGAATGACCCGGAAATGATCCCCACTTTGTACGCGCACGTGCATCTGTTTCGAATGATGCGCTACTTGCTCAACAACTAAATCATACTGGGGGCGCATCATGATGCGCATTCTATTATGGCCTTTATCTGCACATGTGTAGTATGTAATTTCGAACTCGCTTAGTCATTTAATCGAAGGCGAACGCTTTGTTTGTTACGTTTTGACGGTATTAGCATATCTCTAATAAGCAAGTTGACTGACCCATTATGCAAAATATTGAATGCAAACTAAACATGCATGCTCAAAACAAGCGCTGAAACACGACAACGCTAAAAAAAAACCCAGACAAAATACAACATTTGAACCGAGCACATTACCTTTTTTCCATTCACGTTTTCTTGATTCTTTTTATATCCATAAATACTATTTCTATTACTATTTGCTATGTTGTTATTATTGTGTATGTTATTTTTGTCTATTGTTAAAGTGCTTTGATCAGTTTGTGTACTTATTGGGAATAAAGTACACACAGATTGTGCGTATATATTTTGTTTGATATGCCCAGCTGTAAAGTCATTTAAACATACGCAAGATCACATGAAAATGGCCTAATACTACTACTACTAGAAATGGTTTATTGATGTCGAAGTGGGCTTGTGAATCACATGTAAACAAAGTGGAAAAATTACCCGAATAAACTGACTGATAGTAGCCCTTGATGTCAAGTGGTTTAAATCATTTTTTTACTTCACTATATGTGAAGCGCTTTGACACAACTGTATTCAAGGGAATATAAATCAGAGTTATTATTATTGTCGTCACATACATCCACTACAAATATGCTTATTTTTCTTAACTCCTTGCCAATGGAACCCGGGTGGTTCCTGTATAGCGCTTATGGGAATCAGAGAGTTTATTAGTCAACCGGTTAACCAACCACATCATTGGAATACAAACATGAAGGTTGTTAGTTTGGCAATATTTTGAAATATTTTTAAAAACGTTTTGATGCCGATCTCTTATACAACATCAATGATCAATTTCATTGACTGAGCCTTCCTCAGTACCCCACTCCACCCAGCTTCTAAACAAAAGCTGCTTCAGATATTACAGTAGATGAAAATAAAGGCAATTAAATTATGTGTGTATCAGTTGATGTGTATTGTAGGTTATAACCTGTTTGTGACGATAGTGTCCTTTTATCCGTTTATATAAAGAATATCGCTTTCTGTTTCATTCTATTTCAAAAAAATAAATGATATTTGAAAATAAACAATTTAGATCTGCGAGAGGTTTAATGTAGCTTATTTCTACAGCAATGATTAGGACACCGAGAACAGCGGGGATAAGTGTGTGAGAGAGCTCGGAGGGAGAAAGAGAGAGAGAAAAAAAAGAGAGGAAGAGAGATATAGAAAGAGAGAGAAAAAAATTGAGAGAACTAGCTAGAGAAAGATAGAGAGAGATTGCTGTCGCCAATTGCGCCAACTTTGAAAAAGGGGGGGGGGGGGCGGTGGGGAGGGTAGAGAAAAGAGAAAAGGAAAAGGAGAAAAGAGTAAGGATAAGGAAAAATGCGAGAAAGGAAAGGAAAAGAAAAACAGAGAGGAAATACAGAGAAGGAAAAACTGGAAAGTTACTTTTCGGGTAACCATCTCTTCATATCCAGGCAGCAAGGAACCAGAATATACACATATTAGGTCAGCAAGGTTCCCAGATAATTATTATGTAAATTTTGTTGTTTGTAACTTCTGTACATTTCCACTCCGAAAATTAAAAAAAAAAAATGAAATTGAAAAGCTTATATTCGGGCAAAAGATGTCAGCTCCCCCCTGCAAAAATGGGCCCGTATTGTCAAGATCCCGATTTTCATGGTGGGGGGGGGGGGGGGGGGGGGATTAGGGTGCAGAGTTTCTGTCGGAATATTTGGGTGTCACACCCTAAAAAATGTCGGCAAATTTGGGTGTCACACCACCTCCATTCAAATTGTTCTAGCAACGCCACCGGGGGGGGGGGGGGGGGGGGGGGAGGAGAAATATATAAAGGGAGAGAGAGAGAGAGAGAGAGAAAGAGTAGGTGGGGGAGGGGGTAGAGATACAGAAATAATGTGGAGAAAGATATTATCCAGTTAAGGCTCGTACGTAAGTAAGACCAGGGAGAAAAATAATTTATTATCAATTGTTTTAATTTACTCTCCTTTTTTCTCTTTGCCTCCCAGCTCTCCCTCTTTTCCTCTCCTTTTCTCTCTCTCTTTACCTTCCCAATTTCCTTTCTATATCTCTCCCCTCTTTTCTCTCCCTCCCCCTCTCTCTCTCTCACTCTTACTCCATCTCTCCCTTCCTCTGTCTCCCTCCATTTTGTCACACACACACACACTCTCTTTCTCACTCTCTCTCTCTCTACATGCACATTAATCATATCTTTCGTCTTGCAGTTATCTGCTAATTCCTTTCGTCCGCACACGCTTTTCATGTCTCTGTCTCTAATCCCTATTAGATTTTTTATATTATACTGGAAGACACAATATTCCAGTGATTTTTTTTAACAACACAATACCCCTTTATCATAGCAAAATCAACAAAACGCACAACGCATATTTGCGGTTCTAGCTAGATTTATTCAGAATCCTACAATTTCCTTTAATATAAATGGAAATTATTATCCTCATTGTAACTGGTTGTTGAACGATGTCTAGTCTTGGTGGTTTTTAGATTCCATTAGTTCCTCCTGCTCCTGTAATATAAAATGATAAAAATAAATATAATAATATTTATGCAAAATTGAGAAATGGATGGGCACAGATGAAATATAGCTTGGAATACAACACTGCGAAGAGAGAGAAGGGGAAGGAGTAAGCCAGGAGGGAGAGAGCGAGAATTAAAGAGCAGGATGTAGAAAAGAAAAAAAAATAAACCAGAGAGATGCAATTTCCAAGAGATGGAGACTAGAAAAGGGGAAATGTTGACATCTAATGTATCATTAGCCGGAAATGCAAATACATTTTAATGGTAGATTTTGCACTCTACAAATGCAAATGTGTATCAATCTGTTCAGAGAGAGATCGAAAGAATCATAGAGACCGAGAGAGATAGGGGGGTGGGGGGGGGGGGGGGGGGTGGGAGAGAAAGAGAGAGTGAGAGAGAGGGGGAATGAGAAAGAGGGAGAGAGAATGACAGAGAGAGAAAGGGAGATACAGAGAGAGACAGAGAGACAGAGAAAGATAGATACAAAGAGAAAGAGAGAGAGAGATAAATAAAAGGAGAAATAGAAGAGAGAGAGGGGGAGGGGGGGGGGGGGGGGGGAGAGGTTGAAGAGAAGACTTGACAAAAGAGGTACTGAGTGTGAAACCATGAATGTAAACAGAGACATATGAATACCCAGAATGATGATGTCAAGTATAGAAAACTAATCACACATCAAACAATAGAGGGAGACATTCAAGAAGATGAAATGCACACATTACGTTCGATTATTTCTCTTGTAATGTTAAAATAAACATGTAATAATTATCTAATAACTTGTACGTCCATCTTCATATAAGAATGGCAAATAACTGAAAATATAGGGATATGTTGTTCAGATTTATGAATTCAATGTTATTAACTAAGAAGAAAAAGGGGGAGAAGAAGAAAAAGAAGAAGAAGAAGAAAAAGATGAAGAAGAAGAAAATGAAGAAGAAGAAAAAGAAGAAGAAGAAGAAGAAAAAAAAAGAAGAAGAAGAAAGAGAAGAAGAAAAAAAAAGAAGAAGAAGAAAAAGAAGAAGAAAAAAAAAGAAGAAGAAGAAAAATAAGAAGAAGAAGAAGAAGAAAAAAAAAGGAAAAAAAGAAGAAGAAGAAGAAGGAGAAGAAGAAGAAGGAGAAGGAGGAGAAGAAGAAGAAAAAGGGGAAGGAGAATGATAACAATAATAATAATAATGATGATGACAATAATAATAATAATTATATTATTATTATTATTATTATAATAAGAAGAAAACAAAACAAAAAGGGTCATAAGATTATTTTCGGGGGGGGGGGGGGGGGCACGTGCTCTTTCGGCTCAATAATGCGCCTCTAATTAATAAGTCTTACCTGAGCAATAAGCCACCTTGCCACCGCGACGATAACACCAGCAACCTGCAGGATTCTCACATGCTGAAAAAGAACAACATTATAATGCTACCTTCTGAAATATCTGGCTTTGTAATTCATTTTATTGTAATGTGCATCACATTACCCTTCAAACCTTAATACACGCGGGTGAGACTATTAACAAAGCCTCACCTTAATTCTTTTATAAATAAAAGATAATGCAACATAACTCTGTTCAAATACATCTCGTTTACTTCCCCTCCCTCCCTCTCTCTCTCCCTCTCCTACTTTGGTGTTTACAGTCTCAAGAGCATGAAGAGTGGATGAGTTTATCGACTAAGCGATAGTATCATCCCCATTCGCATTTGGGCACGATCTTGATGCGGGGGGGGGGGGGGGGGACATTTTTTAAACAGATAAAATTGAAATAGACTACATTGCTTTAAGGTTTCGGTTATTTGAGGTGACGGCTGCTTAAATAAATCAGAATTAAATTTAACGAAATCATCAAAATCAAATCATATCAAATCAAGCCAAATCAATTTACTGAAACAAAATCTACAATTTGGGAGATTACCAATAATAAACCATAAAGCAGGGGCGGATCCAGGATTGAGCATAAGAGGGGGCAAACAATTTTTTTCGCCAGACCTTCAAAATTCGCTTAGTGCGGGTCTTATGGGGGTCCAGTTCCCCTCCATAATTCCCTGACAAGCAAAAAAAAAAGGGTCTTCATTCGAAAAGGGGGGGGGGGGGGCCACAATCGAGAAAATGGCGGATCGTCTATGGTCAAAATGCGTACTTTTCTTCCAAAAGGCGGGGGGGGGGGGGCACGGGCCGGAAGTGCCCTCCCCCCCCCCCGGATCCGCCAATGCATAAAGTATACGAGGTGAGAACTGGGGACTTCGATTTAATGTCAGTTTGGAAGAACATCATACTAGTATAATGTCCCCATAAAAGGATCGCTCTAAATTTATTTTCGGAATATCCATTTCTGTGCCCAGTGCATGTGCTTTTTAGCGCGATTTGGGCAATTTGTTATCATTTTGACTGATTTCAAACCCCCATAGTATATACGGATTCTTATGTAGACATGATCCACCTTTCCCAATTGTTTTGAGACAGTTTCTTTCACAATGTAATTGCATGACCAGAACGTAAGTTTATCTTTAAAGCCCCCTTTACACCGGAGAAAGTTCCCGCTACGTCCTTGAAATTTAAAAAAAATGCCTAGGACGTAGCGCCAACTTCGTTGTTTTCGAAAAAAATGTGAAATCGTCCCGTGCATGCTACATTCGCGCCACGTCCTTATTAAGTTCATGTTGCGTTGGTGGTGATCCCACTGAGTTTATTGTGCGCGCAGACGCAGTCCGTGAGGCGTCGAAACGGTTCTCGCTACGTTCTCGCTACGTCCGAGCAGATTGCGACTCGTTGTACTTATATCCATGACTTGAATAGAACTGATAGCAATTGGGACTTGGACTCGGCATTTATACCCTTTTCCCCG
Source organism: Heliocidaris erythrogramma (assembly GCA_025617745.1). Classification (NCBI taxonomy): domain Eukaryota; kingdom Metazoa; phylum Echinodermata; class Echinoidea; order Camarodonta; family Echinometridae; genus Heliocidaris; species Heliocidaris erythrogramma. The sequence goes on from CM046854.1 coordinate 65,628,516, forward strand.
CCATGGACGTGCCTTGGACTTGCGATGAAAGTGAACAGCGCAGTAATAACGTAGCAAGCACTTCCGTAACGTAGAGTTGACGTAACGCGGGCATAAAGAGGACGTAGCGACAACTGCATATGTGTAGTGGCCGCGCAGTGGCAGCGCAGTAGACATGGACAGAGTTGCTGCTACGTTCTTTCCGTGTCCGCTAAGTCTATGCTACGTCGATGAAGCTATTAGTAGGACTTAAGAAGGTCCTTACTGCGTTATTACTACGCACTGTTCAGACGGCGCTCCCGCTACGTGGACTTTGGACTTGTTCAAAGTCCTCGTAGCGTAAAATCGGTCTCCGGAGACCATGCAGACTATGCCACGTCAATAAGAGTTCTCTCTACGCCCTCAGTACGCTGTAGGAGTTCCCACTGCGTCTTGGCCATTTTTCTTTGACTCAGCGAGAACTGCATGGACGTAGCGTTGTTATAAATGGGGTAAAAGGCTTCAATTGGAATCCATGCTTTAGAAACACGTTATTTTAACGTTTCTCCAGGACTGAAGTTTAGAATTCGGTTATTCTAGGAAATTATCGCGGAACATGCGTCGTATAAGCAACAACTGCCCGAATATTAGTGATTTTCAAATTCTTGGGGGGGGGGGGGGTTGCTTCAAGCCATAAGCCCCGTTACTTACCTTTGTACTTCTTCATGTTGGCTCCCCTCTTCTCTGCGAGGAGCAGATCTTGCATCACCGGGTCTCTCTTGATGAACATCATGTCTTCAGCGATCTCGTCGTCGTCGAGTTCGTATGGGAACGCCGTGGTCATTCCAACGACCACCATGACGACCATGCAGATGAGGAAGTATGGTGAAGCCATTTTGTCTGCCGGGAAAGCGGGGAAATCTAGAATTCTAAGTATTACGAAATTCTAAGGGGCACGCGTTTTTCAGAATATTAATAATTCCGAAATATGAATATCCCGCCTCAGGGGGTTCATAATTCCCCCCCAAAAAATACATAGGGTTCATAATCCATAACATTTGTTATTATAATGATAAAGATAGATAGATAATAATAATGATAATAATAAATATTGACTAGGATCATCGCGTCAACTGAATGACTCAACAAAACAATGTACATCCGAGAACTCTGTGTTCTTCATGGTAAACCTCATCTCATTTTCGTATTACTCAAATAAAATAAATGTTTCATTTGCACATATATCATACTTTGTGAGGAATATTTATGCCCTTAATGTTCGGTCTTCGTCATTACCAAAGTGACCAGAGCCATTTTTAGTTAGGTACCACTCCAACAGGGAAACGGTTCCCCTTTTTTAAATATATGAACTCCAAAGTAAATGTTCCCTAATTTTCAGATGTCCCCCAAAGTGATGTCATAATTGACTGACTCCGAAAGTACCATCAGTAGTCAACCATTTCAAATAGTTTCAAGCCATATTCTATTCTTTAGTCGGTAGCTGGTATTTTGATGCCCCTTTTGAAGAAATACTGGGTCCTTGCGGTCTTTTATGGCTCTTGAAATGATTTGTCTAAACTAAACGAACGTTTTAAGCCACGAGATTTGTTTTGAAGTGCATATATACATTTGCAGGCTACTGATATAAAAAAAAATATTTCGGCGCCATCGTTTTCAGTACTGAAGCTTCAATTGAAATCCATGCTATATATAAAAAAAAGACCGCCGGTTGAAGCCGTTTACCTTGCTAGTAGGCAGAACATAGAACTTATAGAACTTCAAATGTGAAAAAAACAAAACTCATATTCGCTTAAAAAGAGAACCGCACTGGAATAATTTTCTGCTTTTTCCAGTTTTAAGGCATAATTAGACCTCTAGTAGAGAAAAATCTTACCTTATATTGATAGCGGCTACTCTCAAAGAGATAGATCTTATCGTAATGTCTGCCAAATATGAAGGATGTGCTGTGTTGCCCGTTTTAACGTTCAGCGGTATTTATAGAAAAATCGAACCTTCAATAGTCATGAATGGATGACCAAGAAAACACCAATTTAAAAGACCTCCCGTGAATAAACAGACATAATATTTCATTTGTCACGAAAAGAAAGATCGATGGGGATGAGATAAATAAGTTACAGCCATTGACTTAAAATCATTACAATGATAAAGCATATAACCCATTGCGATATTTGCCTCTAAACAACATGGGTGGTAACCATTATTGTAATATGTTCTTAATCTATCCGCCCTCCCCCCCCCCCCCCTTTCTCTCTCTCTCTCTCTCTTTCCTTTCTTTCATGCCGATTTCTTTGATTGATAGGAAAGCAATATACATCATATTCCGAAGATAACTTTATTTCTTATCAGTATGGGGTCTTAAAGTAATTGCCATCGACTTTTTCATTCTCATTCACGCATCAAACAGCATTAATCAACGTCACAATAAGGAATAACTCCTGCAGTGCCGCTTCACACAGGATAAGTTACATTTGACTACATAATTGGTCGACAATGAAATTTTATGCGTTTTATTTTAAATTTTATATCAATGTTTAATGCCTAAATGATTTATTTATTTATCCATTTATTTATCTTTTCAGTAGGTTAGCAGGTTAGTCCCATTCAGAGCAAATAAGGGCCTGTTTAATACAAGGGAGCCACTACATGCGGCAAACATTGTAAACACACATGATTATAAATGCCACTCTCCACCCTGGTGTTAAATGGGTACGTGGTAGGATTTATTCCTTGAAATGCACCGTGCGCTGATTACGGCCACCGGGGCTAAAGCCAGGGTAATAATATCCAAACATTTTGGAAGCGCATATAGGGACGTTATATCATAATGTGATATGCGCTACATAAGAGCGGTTTATTGTTAGGTGGTCTGTCATAGACGATCACCTTTTAATTTCGTCAACATTTTCTTTCTTTCCTTATTTATTATTTATTAGGTGGTCTGTCTTAGACAGATCACGTCTTAATTTAGTCAGAATTTTCGTTTTTTCTTTCTTATTTATTTATTTATTTATTTATTATTAGGTAGTCTGTCATTGACAGATCACCTTTGAATTTCGTCAGAATTTTCTTTCTTTATTATTAGGTGGTCTGTCATTGACCGATAAATAAAATTCTGACGAAATTAAGAGGTTATTTATTTATTATTTATTTGTATTCCTTCCGTATATATTTTTTGCGTCACATATAATTCTAAATCGCCTCAGTAGTATTTTCTTCAAATTTTCGTCAGACATCAGGCCCTATGAGATCAAGTTCCAAGGTCATCAGGACATGTGACGTCATCAAAGCGCCATTTCTTTAAAATTTCATGAATATGAAGTCATTTTCCTCCAAAAATGGAAGGTCATTTTCCTTCATATTTGGCATACATGGTCAAGGTGAAGGTCATGCATGAAAATGACAAATTATTCCATCCATGAAGATTCAATAATTACAACTCTGATGAATGTGCAAATGGTTTTGACGAAAAATGTGCTGTTTTGAATGTCATTTCTCCCCTTTGTGGCTACTAAATTTATTGAACTATCGTGGTTATATTCTACATCAAACTGATTAGCTTAACCAACTTGAACATATTATTTAAAATATGTTAACAACTTGTAGCCATACTAACTATTTATTTCTTTATATAAATATTTATATAGTCATAGTCTCTGGTAGATTATCACAACAAAAAATGTCGTCTCTGTCATCAGCCATACTGTTGCAGAACCCTTCATGATCCGTATAATTATGATGACGGTGATAATGCCTATTAATATCGTCAATATTTCTAACCGCAGCAGCAGCAGCAACAGCAGCAGCAGCAGTAGTAGTAGTAATAGCATTAGTAAATATTATCATCGTCATAACCATTATCATGTTGATTACCATCATCATCGTAGACATAATCATCTTTATTATCATTATCATCACAAAAAGTAAGATATTAAAGAAATAAAAAAGACTTCTCATTTCCTAATATGGGTGTTCTAGGGGTTACATTCTCCCTTTTTCTCTTTCTTTCTCTCTCTTTCTTTTCCACAATATTCCATATACGTATTGCGTAGTTAAATCAAACTATACTGCACAATACCAAACTACTCACCTTCAACTTAATCCGCTGACGACTGAATTCTTTAACTCGCATAGGCTTAATACAGGAGGCACCCGGTTCCCGTGGTCTATGGGTTAACAATCCATCAAGTACTATTATAATCATAAATAAACACGATATGAGTGTGACTGTGAGTAGTCCATTTTTATTATTTTGTTTTCTTTCTTTTTTCCTTTCATTTAATAACCATCTTCTTCGACTATTATAATATATACAATCACCAGCAATGTAATAAACTGTCTTATTTTGCGTGTTATGTCTATTGGAAAGTAGTGTGCAGCAGTTTGTGTACAACCCTATGGGAAATCTGATTCCCTGTCGTGTTATAAAGCTATGGGGTTAATCTCCCATGTATCCTGCATGAGTTATCAAATCGTCCAATTTTCTATGATGCAAATCTCCACCCGTTGTCAACATTAGTATCTTACACAAATATTATCACATCTTACAAAACACAGGACAGACAGACCACCTAATTCGTCTTCAGTGACGAATAACTAGAAATTTAAAAATGTCTAGTTATTATTATTATCATAATGATGATGATTATTATACTTGATGATATGCTTTGTATAGTAACAAAAGTGAATAGAAGAAATGTAAACTATGCTTTCCAAACATAATAAAGATCTTATATAGCAAACATATATATAAATGTATATACAAAAACAGGAAATAACTTTTTTTTACAGATTTCTTACTCAGTATGGGTGTGATAGTACTGTACTTCTCCAACGAGGAATAGAAGGGTAAGGAGAAAATGGAACTATTTTCTTAATTATTTTACAATAGTTTCTACGCATATAACAGAAGTGTTTTGTATCATTAGAATTGATCGTCGGCATAGCTTTGTGCGCAAGCTGGATTGTTCAGCAAGTGGAGACAATCCAGCTTGCGCACAAAGCTATGCCGACGATCAATTCTCAATTATGTCCCGGGCCAGAAGCTCAGCGCATTTACGCTTTCTGGAAGCCGCTTACATTCAATCGCACGAACCTCTTCTGTGAAGACAAAAGGAGTTCGTCCAAGCTTTGCGATTGTTCTGGAATTACGGCGTCTAGGTTGCGTCCGGGTTCACCGAGTATAATATAGTTGATTTCAAGTAATTTGTTATATACCTGCATGATAACCTGATGAGTGCAGGTCGAAAAGCTTCGTTATCATGTCTCTTTTTCGCGCCATATTGAAATTTTGTAGTACCAAGAAATTATTTTAAATAAGAATGTTCTAAATACACTTCATTACAATGACACATTAATAATCATATCAAATTGCATCTTACATGATATAAGTCTCACTACCAGTAGGCCCATGATTTGAATTATAGTCACAAAGGAGGCAATTCCATAGGGGTCCGCGCTCTATTCATAGAAAACAGCTAGTCATTTAACATGCGTTATGAATAGCGGTCATTATGCATAGTTATGGATAGTGGTCCTTATGAATGGAGGTCCATATGAATAGCGAGATATTCGTCTATGGTTTGCTCGCTATTTAGAAGGACCGCTATTCATACAAACCCGTTATTCATTTAGTCACGCGTTATGGATAATAATAATAATAATACCTGGCATTTATAACGCGCTTTTTCCCATAGTGGCCCAAAGCGCTCACAATTACAGATATATATATATTATTACCCCGGTCATCGGATTCTGGCATGCCTGCACACAATGCATGCATGGATATCGGTCCTTATGAATGAGTGGTCCTTATGAATAGCGATCCTTATGACTAGCGAGGTTAACCCATTCCATCTACCCTATTAACTTGATTAATACATTAATTTGAACCAAATTCGATTATATTCGGTGCTAATATAATGTTATCTAATCCATGAAAATGTGTTTTCCATCGCATCTGGCAGCATTTAATATGATAATAACAACTGTTTATAATCGAACAAGCAAACGAGTACTGACATTAATTAAGTGGTTGGCGCGTTGTGTCCTGTCATAGTTTTCAAATAAAACTAAAATTGTTTTACTCGTTATTGTTTGTGGGCCGCATCATTTCGGCGGGTCCAATGAACCAAGGCCATTGAACTACCCCCCCCCCCCCCGTGGCGTAGCGAGGAGACATCCATTGAGGGTCACCGATGGGCCGGGGGGGGGGGGGGTCGTACTTACTTCGTGAATGAAATGCAAGTAAAGTAGGCCATCGAATAAGGGGATGGTGTAGGAGGGGGCCTATCATCTTTTTACATGTTGCCTCCCCCTTTCTTTCTTTCTTTCTTTCTTTTTTTGTTCTCACCCCCTTTCACTATTTCATTGGGTTAAGGGTATCCCGTGGCACACGTAGCTACCCCACTATCAATAACACCATCTGCTTTAGGATGGTTGTCAGCGGGGGAATATTTTGAAGAGTGGTTATCGTAGACTATCGAAAAGGTAGATGCAGTTGTATTTAAAATATTTCGGAGATACCAGTGCCCGGTATTTTATAATAAATAGTGAAAACTCTACCACAATCTGTGGCACCTCCTATGTCCGCAAATGTTTTATAATGTATTCCCTCCGTCGTGCATTTGCCTGATCTCATTTAAAGTACATTACAAAGTGCGGACGACGTTCTTCTTTCAGGCAGATCATGGGTAGTTGCTGAAGCAGTTGCCCCGGCCTCGCCTGTAGAAGGCGCTGTCTTGCCTGCTTGGATCGTGATGCCGTCGTCTTCACTCGTAGTCTGTTCGTGGTTTGGTTCGTTGATAATCACAGGGGCCTTGACCTCTTTATCATCAGACCACGCCAGGTCGTTCCCTGTCAAGTAGACGTGTAACAGATACATGTACGATCATTATAATTAAGAATAATCTAGGAACATGTTTAATGTATTAAATAAGCTAAACAGCTTCATAGAATTTTACTCCGCATATGGATGAAAGGTGCAGAATGAAGAAATCAAGTCTGACCAAAGTGTGACTTCGGTTCCGTGCGGGTGTGCGCGCGTTGTTGTTGTTGTCGTTAATTTAGTTTTTACGGCGCTTTCCATTCCATTTTGTATATCTGCGCCAGGTGCGTCGAGTAGTCTACTCACAAGTCACTTTACTTTCCTTTACAGAGTATGAAGCTTTCATTTTGATTTGGATTTTGCAGGCGTAATATTTGAGACTGTACCGGAATGGATTCCAGAACATTCAGAGAAAACATTTTTGGTGATTGGTCCCCTTTAAATAAGCCAGTTCGTAATTACAATTTGCACATGTGTAGATATAGTTCATTTGTACCGAGTACAAAATAATTATATATTGACCGTTATACTCTGTAATTTTGTACGCACCACAGTGCGCGCACCAGTATGATTTTTACATGTTAAACAGATGCGTGTGTGCGTACAAATTGGGGTCATTTCAAGGTCATTGGTAACGTGTACTAATTACGAACTGGCTTATTGTCAAAGACAGAGCTGCAGTTATGTACCTTCATCCGATGCTGAATCAGTGGGGTCTTCGTTCATCTCGTTTGTTCTGCCAATTACAAAGTGTGTCATCATTTTTCCCTTGCCTTTGATCTCAATTCCACCTCGTGCTTCACATTGAAAGCCTTTGCCTTTGATTGCTCTAGTTAGTAAGAAGAACATACTTCAGTCAATGTCAGTATTATTTCAATTCAAGATCTTGAATTTTTAAATCATATCTCTTCGTCTGCTTTCGAATCCTATGATTTTTTTTCTTCTTCCAGACAAATTTGTCTCTCAATATTTCTGCCTCAATGTTAAAATGGGGTTTTAAAGATAAAGTTGAGTTCTGGTCATGTGATAACGGCACACGTGGATGTATAGAGGGAATAACATGAACTCTCCAAGGCTCTCCATTTTCGAGGCCATGTCATCTATCACAAATCAACATCCCAACATTAACAACTCAATCTTATAGATCATGCCTCTGACTCTGCAAGCAAGAAACCATGCTCCCATACCAGTTACTACACAATCAGTACAAACAAGACTTATTATGACTCACCTGTAGGTAGAAGGGCTGATGTGAACTCTCCCTGGCAAACCATGGCTTTCCATCCTTGAGGCGGTGTTCACTGTATCACCAAACAAACAGTATCTTGGCATCTTGACACCAACAACTCCAGCTACTACTGGTCCAGTATGAATACCAACTCGAATCTACATTTTTGAGGGTGAAAAATAAAGCAATTTCAGACTTAGAACAGATATATTTGTCTGTCGAAGGGATTGTTCTAAATGTAACAGTTCCGAAGCAAATACTGAGGCAGAAAGATGAAAAGGATAAAAAAGGGCGGATAATGAAGAGGGGATGGTTGAAATGCTCACGAAGAAAATTTGTATTTATCATGTTTATAGTCGTAATTCTTTGGAATAAAAATCGAAAGGTACTATTAGAACTAAATAGTTGCATCAGCATTCAAAATGGCGGAAGAGTGGCAGTTTTCAGAATCGATGGTGATCCTAAAGTACTGGAGAAGGATTGATCAACAGTGCAATATACTATATACTGTAGTTTGAATAGATAAACAATCGTTATCCTTTAGAATGTGAATTTACATTACACGTTTGGTCACTGTTCACATTTGAAAATACATACCTGTACTGTCACTCTGTAATTGATAATAATGTTAAAGAGGTTGAGTCTTGGTGAAGGTGAAAATATCAAGTGAGTTTTCTCAATCTTTTGATGTCAATTTGAAAGAATATCATAGAACAAAATGGCTCCTGAAAAGGGATTGCTCTTCAAACATGACAGATGTCCTGATAATTATTCTAAATGTGAAATGGCTAAAAAGGTTGGACCAAACTATCATACCACACGTGTGTGTAGTTCCCATACACCCATTTCTGTGTGCAGTGCATGCGAATTACAGCAAGTCATTTTGATGATTTCAAACCTCGCAGTATTTACACCAATTTTCATGTAGTTCATAATCAATTTTTCCCTGTTGCTTTGAGACAGTTTCATTCACCCAGAGTGATCACATGACCAGAACTCAGCTTTATCTTTATACATGTATTTTCAAACGGTACCTGTAATATTATTCTGTAATAAGCCAGTTCGTAATTAGTGCATAGTACGAATGACCCTGAAATGACCCAGATAGGTACGCGCACGCGTATTTGTTTTGGTGAACGCACTACTCGTTTGACATGCAAAATCATACTGGTGCGCGCTCCGTGGTGCTTACAAAATGACAGCGTACAAAAGGTCCATTGTATTCCATACAAATGACCTTTATCTGCACATGCCCGAATTGTAATTACGAACTGGCTTATTTCCGCCATTTAAAAGCTCATATTAAAACCCATTCTCTTACTTTCTTGAAAACCACCTTACCTGTATTTTCTCTTTAGTGACCGGCGATGAGATGCTCTTCACTCCTTCCAGCTGACCAAGACAAAAGCACGCAACCTGTTCAGCATGTGTTTCATTAGGGATCGGCAGGCCACCGACTGTCATGTATGCATCCCCGATCGTTTCAACCTAAGATCAAACAAAACGCATAGATTGACTATAAGATCAATCCATGTTTCCAACGACATGCAGATTATGTGATGGATAATAACATACTGATATGAATATGCAAATTGACTTCCCACGCAATAATCTGTGCTGAGCAGGACTTCCAATATGCAATAATGAGAGGACTATTCCGCCTGTTTCGTGGATCGACCGTAACCAGGGGATCGACATAGCAGCACAGTCTCCTTGATTAAAGGCTAGTAAGTAAGCAGCCAGGGGACCGACGGATTTAAGTCCTCTCCGAGGGACTAAAAAGGGATGAAAATGTTGAAAGCCCTGGTCAGACCCCATCGACAAAGATAACGATAAACGATATGCATAATAATGTAACGATAATGCTAACGATGAAAAGTGTCACATCTGAACGAAAAAAAAATCGTTGGGTCTCTGTAAATCAAGCAAGATGGAACCTTCAAAATGACTTTTTTAAAACTAACGTCACATCTTAGGACTAACAATATTAGCTTACATATAATACCGTTGAGATCTGTCCGTAGAAAATCGTTTGTTACACAAACAAGAATATACCGATTTTGGAAGAATCAAATGTAGTTTTGGTTATGCTTGGGTCTGACCAGCCCATTAGCCAATATCTTTCTTACCTTGTATACATTGTGAACGCTGGTGAGCTCATCAAATACGACATACATCTCATTGAGAAGATGAACTATCTGGATTGGATCGCATTGAGAACACATGTCTGTGAAACGAACTATGTCACTGAAGGAAATAGTCACTTGCTGAAAATCACCTACAGCATAAAAAGAGAGGAAAATGTAAGTGAAAAATTATATAACTGATGGAAATAGTTACCTACTGGAAATCGCAGAGAGATAGAGAAAAAGAAAGAAAATAAGTCTGTGAATTGGACTATGTCACTGAAGGAAATAGTTACTCTCTAAATATCACGGAGAGAGTGAGAGAGAGAGAAAGAGAGAGTAAATGAGTGAGGGAGAGAGGGGAGGAGAGAAGGAAGAGATAGAGCGAGAGTAAATGAGAAATGTTAGGAGAAAGAGAGAGGGAGAGAGGAAAAGACTATTAAAGTTTCGAGCCAAATTAAAAAGCAAAAATTATTGCACATCAGCCTAAAGTTTATGTTTTTATATATTTCATCTGATCATTCACATACCTGCTTCGACCTTCTTCCCATCTCTGAGATCATTAGCGACCTCTTTCGGCAGCATTGAGTACAGTAGTGTATCTGTTTTCTTCTTTTCTAGCTCAAGGTCCCTCATGAGCGTGCGCAGTTCTTCTTTCTTCTGTTCCAGTTGTTTTGCTAACTCCACCTGAAAACAATACATCGAATACCAGTAGCGTAGCATGGGTCTACCTTATGTGGAGTGTAAAGAGGGAGGGAGAGAGATAGCTCCCTCCTCCTTTCCCATCATATCTCTCTATGCTTTCCATTTATTTTAATTTCACTATTTGGGGGAGGGACATTTAAAGCGCGTGCCCCACCCCCTTCCGCACTGTCAAATACGATGATCACCGCATTTGTGTGACGCTGCATGTCAAGGAGAGAAAGGTCTTTCGCCTTTTCATATTAAAAAAAGTAAGTTCCTCCATAATCATTAGTTTTATATACTCATTCATTACCATAACCATAATAACACAACTTTACGTTAAGGTAAAAATTATCAACAGGCTGGGACTCTCGTCTCTTGCCTGAATATCAAGTTTTGATTTTCTTAAAGTTAGGCAGGCAGCGGGGAGTCATTTTGACAACAAATGGTGATGCATCCAGACCATTGTGCTTGAATTTCAACTCTGGCCTGCTATTGTCTGCTAATAGAATATAGGACTGGCAAATTTTAGACTAATGGAACGTGAGGGCTTTGTTGACTGTGATACGAAACGAACAATAAATAACATATAGCGTGGAATTTATTTAATGTATTCATTTATCTCACTTTAATTTGGTGGTGCCTTGCAGATATTCACATAATTATTAAACTGATGATGATGAATTTGGTTGCAAACGATTCATTGGGTAAAATGGTCACGTCAATGAAATAATTATGGTCCTAATGGTGCAGTCAAGTTTATAATCATTGTAAAAATATGGGGGGAAAACAGCTATATGCACCTCTGCAATTCTTTGTTGATTGAAGAGAATGAGGTCACGTGTAAGGTCATGTGACGCAATGTCTGAAAAGTGCATCTTCCTATCTCGCAGGTCATTGAGTGACGTGAGCTGGGGCGAGCAGAGGAACACAAAGAGATGAGATTCAGGCATCCAAACCATCTGACCTAAATAAATGAATTACGAGATCCATGAGTGAACAGATTTTACACAAACTGATTTCCTTCCATAGACATAATAACTGTATAAATGCTGAAATAAATCACACAAGCCGTAGAATATTAAATGCAAAGACGACACAATGACAGGAAAAAGCATGACATTCCAGGTACCGTGCTCACGTATTGGTTTAAAATGCCTGTTGGAAGTACTTGTCGTGCAAAACATTTCGAAACTGATGGACAAATGATGATGGAGGATTAAAGATGTTTGAGAATTAAATGGAAATGACATACAGTACAGTAATATTATTCATGAATTGCATAAGAAAGATGTTTTCTCTCTTTCTCTCTATTCTTCCACTCTTTCCCACATTCCTCCACGTGCTTTGTTTACCCCCCCCCCCCCCCCCTTCTCTCTATTACTTTATACCTTTTATTTCACTGAAAATAACATTAGACAGTATTTTCAGTGATGGCCGAATTTAACAATCAACAAATTCGTATTGGAGGTTTCCGTATACCAGCCTTGGTTTTTTTTCATGAAGCCCCGCGCTTTCAGTGTAGAAATTGCTTTATCGGTAGGAGTAGCAATTGTCGATTTCGTTCAGTTCATAATCATAAATTTATAATTTTATCAGGAGAGAAATTTAAACATTAAAAACGCTTATTGATTTGTTTTTTCCGCTTGAATTCATAAATGCATGCGGAAATAGATAAAGTTATTCAATAAAGAAAACGCGATGGGTGTACACATGGTGTCAGGGAAAAGCACGGAGGCATAATATCTCACTTCTCAGTCTAAGGCAAATTGTCACAACCACTGACTCTATTCATCAGTTACCTCTGAGAGAAAAAACAGGCATATGAGGAGCCATGGCTTCTTTCTTCAAAGTCGCCATGAAGATCATGTTGAGAAAGAGAAAAATATTCTCTGACGTCAACTCGATCTGCGGATGATCAAGAAGCAGAATATCTTTGAGTCTAGCGCCCTCTTCAGTGACCAACGGACAGAACTGCTGCAGCTTGGATCCGGAGTGCATGACTTGGAGATCATCGTTGAAGAGAATGTGGTAGGGAAAGGTCTTACAGAATGTCTCAGGGTCCAAGAGAATCTTTGCAGGAACCTTCGGCTTGAAGTAGCTGATTGGAAGGAGGCGCTTCTCAGGAATTTCAGGTAGACTTTTATCTCTTGCTACCTTTCCTTCTATCAGAGTGTCTTCGATGTTGGTGATATCCATTCCCGAGAAAGGACATCGTTTAGCGGACCCGTTCTGAGAGAGGAGCATGCCATTTTTAACCGAGTCCTTGCTTTCTGGACGAGATTCACCACCACCGATGAGATGGGAGGTACCATCCACAATAGAGGTCCACTCCTAATAATACAAAATAACATAATGTTCGTTAACCTTCCTGTTTATGCTCATCATAAATGAAACCAGAAAATGAATCTAGAAACATAACTAAGATTTACCAATAGTTACTAAAACGTTGTGTAGCCCATTGTGTTGCGAGGTGATTATTATTAATGAATCCGGCCCTTTCATAGATAAATTTTCATAGATGTTGAAAATCCCTTACATCAAACAATATTGTCTGCTTCTTAAACGTAATGATATTTATGAAATAACATCTCGTCAATACCATTAAAATGTATATGAATGTCAACAAACAGCTAAAAAAAAGAAGAAAGAAGATAATTATCTATTTACATGTATGTGTAGTAAAAACACAAATACTAGGGTAGTGTAGGCCTACTTTGTAGTATGTATCTGTTGTTAGAAAAACAGGATGAATAAGGCTATTTTGTCCCCTAACCTTAAGATTGACAAGAATCACTCGCGTAATCACTGCTCACCTCTTCTGTAACGATGCCATCAGTACCCATTGGCGCTAGATCAAACTTAACGAAACACACGTGATACTTGTAATGATCCTTCAGTATCCCACAATACTCTGCCTGGTCATGTGATAGCAGCTCGATGTCCACTTCCGTGTTAAAGATGATTCGACCGACCGCTTTTACACAACCTTAAAAATGAGATCAATACTGATAATACAAATAAAAATTGTTGATCGCAATTAAAATGATAATGATAATAACATGGTCTTATGTTCTCCCTGAGCCATGCAATAATATCATTACCACAGCTTTTAGTCGAGCTTACATTGATACTGATCATATTCTTTTAATAACATTTTGTGCATCGGAAACGTCAAAATTATTTCAGGGAATCAAATTAAAAATAATTTATCAATTTCTATATATGTTCACGGTGGATCATGCAAAAAACTTGTTAGAAATATCGTGCGTATATTTCTGCCTGTAATCTCTACCTCAACCTGGCCCGGTAAACGAAATTGCCGAGTTCAAAAGTGAACGTGTCAAACAAAAATATCAAGTACCGTAGACGATGCTTCCTAGGCCACGTCGATTGGAATAGTAATGAAGAATCATTTCATCATTTTCAAGTTCCTCGACCCTAAACGAAGGGACGGTCATCTTTGGGTAGAGCGTCTTCATGTACACACTGTGTAGGAAATCTAGGTTAGCCATGAAGTCTGACAGGGTGGCGCCAAGAGCCCGGAAGAGGGCGTCGTAGCCACATCGCATACACCATACAACCCAGTAGACCCCGAACGTTTCCAACACAACGTTTCCATCAACACCTTCCAGAATAAAGTAATGATAATAGGTAATAATGTAATAGGTGATTAAATAATACAGATTATAAAAATGATTACAATTATCAAAACAATGCAATAACATCTCATTCAATTACTTCCAAGTTGCTGAAATAATCATGATCAAAATAAAATGACATCAGTGAAGAATTCATACCCATATTTCCATTTCAAACTTGCCCAGTTATTTGTTCATGCTAAGAAAAATACATAATTATTATTCAATAGCATACTATCAAGTAAATTTTAACTGATGAATTATTCAAGTAAAACAGAACAAAATAAATGCTTTTACACCTTTAGTTTGTATGATATGAAATATTTTGAAATCTGTTTTGCTATGATGAACTGAAAGGATATTCAGACTCAATTAAAGGTGTGTATTATGCAATAAGGGTACCAATCAACAACAAATATTTTGCTCTGTATGTAAATATTAACTCTAAAGAGATATTAAATACTCTCTGAATAAACATTACATCGAATTGCCAGAAGACTAATCGACGGACCCGTAGGCGCTCGCACAAAATAAGGCCCACGCGGAACCGAACTCGGAGTTTGCTTTCGCACGAGGGTGTTTTATGTTTTCATTTTCTTTTTTCTACTAACCCTTAGAAGGTCTGGTAAAGCTTAAAGATCACATTGCAAGAAAATCACAAATATGGCAATTAATGTTTCACTAGAAACTGGGAAGCTTACAGATGGCAATCGTATAAGTTTTATGTCAACTGCGTATCTGATGATTATAAAAACAACATAAATAAAAGCTCTTCTAAGCATCTGGAATATCCGAGGATTCGCCAGAAATATAGCGATGTTTTGATGTCGTCACACTAGGGATCGGTCCTGCTTAAGCAGACGACGTCCTATAATGAATGAACGTAATTGCAATGCAATTATTTATCAAATTATAAAGAGTATATTTATAATTATAAAGAATATATTGGTATATTTAACATGACCTTATTTCACACCATTCTAAAACCGTTTGATTGTAAATACACAGGAGAAGGGTCAATGATCAATGAAATAAACCCCATTTTCAAATTGAAAAACCCTCCGAATAATATCACAGATTATATTCGTTCCCTCTTGAAATGCCGAACATGCCCCGGTGCAATCAGCTGAAAATACAATGGCGTCTTATTTTGTTTACAAGTGACTGATTCCTTTATTTTTTTAACGCTGCATTTTTCATCAAAATAATACCATACACGAAATTAAGAGTGAGGCAACAGACTAACATTAAGACTGACGCTAGTCAAGTAAGAGAAATAAGTGAAGAGGAGATGACAAAACAGGCACTGAAAAATGTGTAAGATGTTATGGGGCATCGTCTGCTTAGACAGGACTGGTCCTTCGTGTGTCGTCACACATCTCAGCAGCGTTCAAGGAGCTCTTCAGCTGCTATATCGGGGGCTGTATTTTACCGTTTTATAATTGATAATAATCATTAATTCAAATGTTTCCAAGCGTTGAATTTGGATAACCTTGTATAATTTATGCCATCTATGCAATAATAAGTATTAAGCCAATATTTATTTTGATGGAATTTTCTTGCAATGTAATCTTTAAAGGTTAACTTTTTACGTTCTAGCTGCGATTGGTACACTCCAAGTAACTTTCATTTGCCAATTTAACGGAGTTATTTCACAAATGTAGAGAAAAATGGTCAAAATTTTACAGACAAGTATTGGAATGTATGGAATGGGGGAAATAATTCAGTAGTTACTTTATTAAACAAAAACTCCGCTGACCGTAACCATCTTCATATGATTTAAAAACGCCATTGCTCACTGGTTTCTTTGCGAAATTCAATTATTGTCCGTTTCAAATTGTCGACTCCTTTGGTACAAAATTGATAATTCATTCACCGACAGGGCTGTCAGTTTTTTATAGGCCTCAGTAATATTTGATGAAATATACCGGCCGTCTTTCATATTGAAAAATTAAGTTACTTTATTGAAACATGCATTGAAATTATTCGACAAATACAAAGTACGGCAAAATCAACTTGTATGGTTTGTTGTAGTTATTAGCGCGTATCCAATTGGTGATTTTTTATCACGTGACGTTTAATAATTTTGTTGTAGTGTCAGGACGTGCAGGGCTTAAATTAAATTTGTATACTCTTTTGGATTGTTTATTTATTCATATGCCCGTTTTTAGATACTGGATACAAGGAACTTTGGTCGAGAATCCGGGTTTGAGTTTAAAAAAAAAATATATATCTTCAATATATATTTTATTTATCCATGCAAATTCAAAATATTAGACCCAATTTTGAACCTTTTAAGAAACATGAGAACTCGAAAAGAGACAGAGTATTATGTGGCTAAGAAAAGTGGAAAAATTTCATTTGTAAAATCTTAGTGAAGATTGAAATGAACATAATAATGTTAGGGTGAAGCCTTCAAGATGCTACTAAGTACAATGGCATATTCGATGGTGTAACTCTTGTACAGTGCATTCTCTATATGAGTGAACTTATTTACTCAGATTATTATTTTCATGCCCCGAAGTGGTGTAGGGGTTATGGGCAGTGCCCTAGGGGGCCAGTTGCATTAGTGGTTCCCGTTGCAACAATAACTTATAGTGGCTATCCCTCCTGTGCCCTGTTTCATAAAACTTGTTATCATTGACAAGTTACTATACCTGTTATAAGCTACTGAAATCCTTGCATCTGATTGGCTGAGAGCAAATTTGGCCAAAGTGCGCCAAAATTCATACTCACTGAGTTTTACTGAACTTAGATGATGGGTTTATGGGTATTCAGACCCGTAGAATCCAATGAAAATATTTTCCGATAATACAGTATATTTCTCGCATTACAATGATTTTCATATCTTAGAAAATTGATAATGCAATCTCTATGCTTTAATATAAAAAAGTGAAAACATATGCTCAGGCATATGGTACGTAAGAGTGACATAAACGGGGGGGGGGGGGGGGGGGGCGTAATGGAAAATATTTGTAATAATGAGAAATTTTCAATGTATCGTAATGTATGATATCATTACTTGAAATTGAACTTTAATAATGCACATACTAATAAAATAATAATATTCAGCTAGCAGAAAATGAGTTATTAAATGAAGTTTTTACAAATGAAAGAGCGCCCTCTGGAGCCTTGATAATTTTGCTAAAGAGAAACGAACCTGTATCACTAAGAAGTAGGCCTATCGAATTATCAAAATCATAATACCGACGGATGAAGTCCATGAATTTTTAATTCTTTTTGCCTTATTGTTTATACTGTCAGAAGAGTGAATTATTTCGAAAAGCCTTTGCCTTGAAATATTCACCAAAGCCATTATGAATTACTCAGAATGTTGGGTCTGTAAAAAAAAAGATAGAGAACATTTTGAGAGCTTGTTTTGGTGTTGGACAAATTATGATACAAATTATGCTTTATCCAAAGCCCTATAATTTATTATCTTGTTTACTTCTTATCAGTGTTAATAAAAAAATGTGACCTTGCCGTCTAAAAAAAGTCATGGGCGCCCCATGCGGCGTCGCATGATGACAGAGAATCCTTCAGCGGCTGCGCGGTCCAAAATAAACATATCAGAGCAACGATTATGCTGATCTCCATCATGTCCATTTGAGCATGCGCAGATTATAAATAAAATATTGACCTATAATACAACACTTTTGCCATCAAGCCTAGCACTCGATATTACCTGTTTGTTACAAAACATTAATGATTTAAGTGGGTCTAAAGTACATGCCATCACATTTTCAACTTGGAGAATGAATAAGATTATGGCTTTATCGTGTATCCATAATCCGATTTCATTCGAATTTATTTTTTAGTAGGGTATATTGGCAGGTTTCGAAATCGTGAGATCCTTTATAGAACTTTACAGCACGACGTCGGTCTGAATGTTTTACATACTCTCTGATTCTGATGTATACATAATGATGCCGCGCTGGTGCGTCCTCATATGTTGTAGTACATTGTAGTAAATTGTACAGTGTATACATGTAGAAAACTGTCCTCTTCCAGAAAATTTGGTGTGACGTGGATGTACCGTTTTTGTGTGTTTGTAACTACCACAACGTTTTGCTAATTGAATTAGATGATACTCCATTTTTTGTCTTATTGTTGATATTATTTTTGTTATTATCTTTCTTTTATGTTCCTTATGTGCATTGTAATTGTTTCGTAATTTGCACTGTTTGTAATCATGAAAAATAAATAAAATATATGAATAAAAAATATAAAAATTAACCCCTTATCTTTAACGAAATAAAGCAAACCCAGAGCATTTATCAGAGCAACGATTATGCTGATTTCCATCATGTCCATCTGAGCATGCGCAGATTATAAATAAAATATTGACTGATAATATAACACTTGCCATCAAGCCTGCCAACGAGAGCAGCACTCGATATTACCTGTTTGTTACAAAACATTAATGATTTAAGTTGGTCTAAAGTACATGCCGTCACATTTTCAACTTGGAGAATGAATTAGATTATGGCTTTATCGTGTATCCATAATCCGATTTCAATTGGTCTTCCATGAGGCCCTGTTTGCTAACAAAGATATCAAGTAACAATATAAACTCATTACAGCAACAAAACAAAAACAAAATACAGAAGATATTCAAATATATATACATATTATCTGGTATCCTCGTTATAAACGGAATTTTTCCAAACGTATTAAATTTTTGGTGCATATTTCTAAAATCATTGATATATATGCATTCGGTAATGAATGAGGTGAAAGGTCTTTAAATACTTTTGACATCCCCTGAAAAGGAAAGCTCATAAACAAAGTAAAGAGATGATCTTTGATCAATATAAATCCCCACTTGGGATACCAAAAAAATGATACATGTATATATACATATAAACATAAAACAAATTAAAAGATAGTATTGTTATTCAAACAATACACGTTTAACGTTCATTATACAGCATAATAATTGAGTATGTACAGCATAAATAATATAGGTTTTCCCGGCCAATTTCGCATGTTTGTCAGTGTGTTTGATAGAAAGTTCATTCAATTTAGCAAAAATCCTCGTTACGGCGCATTCTGTCTTTCGAAATTGCAACTTGTACATTCAATTTAACAATTCGAACAATGAAATCTGCCTTTCGAATTCACAAAAGGGGTCTTCAAATTGACACGTGCTCTATATTCAGTCAAATTCGCCAACACCGGTCGAAGGGGTTATTTCAGACATTCAATTTCGTGGATGGGCATCCAAATTCCCAACATTTTCAGTCAAATTACCTCATAGTTTTTATTTCCATTTTAAAAGGTGAGAACATAATGTATTTAAATGTGATTTTTGTTTCGGCCACACACTGATAAGCAGTAAATAACTCGAATTTGTTGTTCTGTAACGCCCCTCTTCTTTCATACATGCCATAAGGCATATATATATATACCAGTACGACAGAGCCCCTTCATCTTCTTCGGTACAGTCATGGCAGCACAAGTTAGATACAGGCACATATCTCAGCAAGATAGAGAAAGACTTACAGAAGGATTTGAGGGACATAACCTTGACTACCTAGAACTGTTCGACACGCTCGGAATAAAGCGCTCAACGGCCAGATCAATTGTGGCCACATATCTCCGGACCGGGAGACGCAACAATCTGCCAAGGGGAGGCGAGGGAAACGTGAAGATGGATGACGAAATGAGAGCTCGTCTCCAAGCCACTGTAAGAAGTAACCCCTTAGTCACCCTTGAGCAACTGAGGATAGATCTACGGGCAGCTCTTCCGCAGAAGCCCCCGGTATCCGTCTTTACTATTGTTAGAGCACTTAATTGACGGAATGCTCATCACGACGAAACTGGCCGAGGATGTCCCAGATGCTAGAAATTCACCGAGAATCCTAGACACGCGCATGGAATACGCACAGTGGTTTATGGCCGAGGGTGTCGTTGCACACTGTGTCTACATTGATGAGACCGGCTACAACTTCTGGACCAGACGCTCTTTTGGGAGAGCCCCACGCGGGGTCCCTGCACGTCGGGTCGTACATGACCAACGCGGTCGGCAGTGCAATGTCACTTTTGCAGTTTCAAGTGAGATTGGGCTCGTCCACCACACTATTGCAGTGGAAACGGTGACGAGGGAAACTTTCGAGGCTTTCCTGGCTACCACCGCTCATGAATGCGAGAATGTCTTCCCCCTGATGAGGACGTGTACCTGATTTTAGACAACGCACGTCCTCATGTAAGAGCTCAGCTACCTGGTGATGCAAGCCCAAGGATACATTTGAAGTTTCTTCCTCCGTATTCGCCATTTCTCAACTACGTGGAGATGGCCTATTCTGCGTTTAAGGCAGCCATCAAACGAGATCTGGCCCGCCCGGAGTTGCAGCAGAGGGTAGGCGACAGAGAAGCAGCACAAGAAACTGGGGTCAACATGCAGGAGTGGAGAATCAACCTTGTTCAGCAGGCAGCTCGACGAAATACGGACGCAATAACGCAAGAGAAAGCCATCCGGTGGTTTAACCACACCCAGACATACCTCCCAAGATGCCTGGCCCGCCAACAAATTGATGGCTAGAACTGATCTAAGAACTGTATTCTTTATTCCTAATGATGGTTAGCATTAATGTAACACCCACCAAATGCAAATAATGAAAGACATCTGAAAGAAATAATCACGATGTAAATTGAAACCTCCACACACAATACACCATTGAAAGAAAAGTTGCCAAGATGATACAGGAATAAAGAATAATCCGAAAATATGAAATATTCTGATGCTCATACAAAACAATGATGAAAGAATTGAAAAAAGTAGAAGAATAAACGCTTAAGGACGTCTGCTAAATTGACTTAAGTACGTGTTAAATTGGATGCCTAGAAATGAATTCGAATGTACGAGCGCACTATATTTGTGATCACGTGACTACATAATTCTAAATTGAATGAACGATTTGCGAATTCGTGCTTATTTAATGAATTTCAGTTGAAAAAGTATTAATTAGAATGAGGTTAAATGTAATCTGAATGCTCCAAAAATTAATTTGAACGAATAAATAATGAAATTAAAATACCGAGCGTGTCCTCTTGGCTAAATTTGGCTAAATTGAATGAATGCTCTATCAAATGGACTGACAACAATACGAAATTGGCCGGGAAAACCTATATAATAGACTTTCCCGTTCAATTAACAATTTGTTCAATCTATTTCACATTCCGAGCATTCAAATTCACAGACGATATGATCACCATGGTACGTGTAAATTTAATTTCGTTTTTGCTCCTTCAAATTCGTGATCTGTGCAACGAATTTTTCAAATGGGTAATCAAGATTTAAGAAAAGAGCAATCAATTTCACTTTGATTCGTCCAAATTCACTATTCGTGCAGCAAACTCTTCAAATGGTTCATTCTCATCTGAAGAAAGAGCAAACGATTTAACTAGTGAGCATCCAAATTCATTTATACACGTGTAAATTATTTTTTTTTGCAACAGATTCTTAAAATTCTTCATTCAAATTTGACTTACAAGCAAAAGTTTGAAATCGAAGCATCCAATTTCACCTGCAACCGGCTTCTGTTACTCTTCGGTCATTCAATTTCATCAAAAGACTGGCAAGTTTTAAATAAGTGCATTCGATTTAATGTGTTTTGTAAGTTTTTGGAAAAACCTTATGAATTGTGAGCTAGGAAGCCCTCAGTCATTCCGCATGGTACGCTTATGAGTACCACGTTTACCTACTATCCGCTTCACATTGAAAAAGTGGCAGATCATACCCAGTTTGCTACAGGAGAACTTCAAACGAGGATAGGAGAAGGCTATTATTGAGGCATTTGAGAAAAAAAAACTATAAAAAAAAGAAGGAGAAGGAAAGAAGATGTATACATTAAAGAATTAAATTTGGCAGAGAATCTGTCCACGATACGATACTCGTCTTTCATTCTCTGTCTATCAATCTGTATATCCACCTATCTTTCAATCTATATTTCAATCTACATTATATCTATCTATCTCTTTACCTGTCTATCAATCTAATACTGCATTTCCTTTGCTGATGAATAATACAATATATATAATTGGAGGGGTGATGACAAAGAAATTTTACATTTGTTGGTCATATCCCTGAAGGTGGTAGGTCTCCAGAAAACAAAAACAAAACAAAACTAGATTGAATTCTGCCAAATCTTGCAATGACTATAGGCTATTATATACAAATTCTTTATTTCATCTTTACTGGCAGTACGTGGGAAATATATGAAATGCACAAAATAAACTTTAAATTGTTAAATTGAATGCGCCAAAAGGAAAAATGAGTTCACGAAAATGAAACTAAATGCTCCAACAGGCCCTCCGGCTATTGTGTGTTAATTTGAATGAACAGATTGTGAAAATGGAAGTTGTAATTGGGAAATTGTATGCCCGTTCGTGAATCTTATTGCCACATAATTAAATCGAACTTCTAGAAACGAATTTAAGTGACCGTAAATGAAAGTATGGTGCTCGTTGATGAATTTGGATGTATGTAAAATGATTTTGTTTGCCTCGTAAAGAAATTGAACGTCTAAAAACGAATTTGGATGATCATAAATTAAATCGCACGCTTCAAAATGAAATTGCTTGCTCGGAAAGTTAATTCGAACGACCAATATTGATCGTTTGACAAAAATGAGTGAATTTGAATGCCCTATGATGAATTTGAGCGACGAAATAAATTAAATTAATTAAAAACCTATAATAATAATAATAATAATAATAATAATAATAATAAGAATAATAATAATAATAATAATAATAGAACAGTTCTTATATAGGGAATTATACCTTTGAAAAGGTCTCAACGCGCTGAGGAAAAGATGAGAAGGAGGAACAAGTAGAAAAGCTGCCGGAAATGTTATAATAATCTATCAATTGAATAAGTATGTTTTTAGTGCCGATTTGAATTAACCAACTGTATTAGCTTGTCTTACATTGTGAGGGATATTATTCTAGAGGTCTGGCGCAGCATGCGCAAAGCCCCGTTTACCATAACACTTTGTCTTAACAACAGGTACATTGTATAGGTCTTTCTGACTCCGATTTCTTACAGTTTCCTATTTAAAGGGATACGCCACCAGGCGGCCGTGGGGAAAGTCAGGATTGCGTAAGCCCCATTCACTCGTACACAAAGTTTGTGCGTCGAACGCGTCCGTTGGACTACAAGGATTACTGCACAAAACCGACCGAATCTCGAACGCGGGGCAACGGCATGATAAGGTAACAATCACGCGTGCCCTCTCGCGGCATAAAAACCTCCACAATCTGCAGTTGAGTATACCTTTAAAGGGAAATCCAACCTTAATAGCAAGTTGCTTTGAAAGAAAGAGGAAAAATCAGAGAAGTAGATTGATGAAAGTTTGAACGAAATCGGACAAGCAGTAAGAAAGTTATGAATTTTTGAAAGTTGTAATCACTATACATATGGGAATTTCAAATTGGCTGAATAGGTAATGTCACTGTGATGTAGCTGTGGACAACTCCCCCATTCGCTCCAACACACAAAATGACTAAAATGTCACTTTTTTGAAAATGTATTACTCAGTCGGATCTTTTTCTTTCATGAGGACCTATAACAATATGCTATCTCCAATATATTTTGAGCCCTGCCCTGAGGGTAAAAGCGCCTTGAAGAAAACCACAAATTAATGATATTTTTGTGTACGACAAACACGAGAGTTGTCCACAAAAATGTCACCATCGATTCACCAAATTGCCAATTTGAGATTCGCATAGAAGTAGTGATCTCATTTTTCAAACATCCATAACTTTCTTAGTCCTTGTCCGATTTCATTCAAACTTTCACCATCCTGTTTTTCTTATTTTTCTGCTTTCACACAAATCATCTTATTACCAAGGTTGGATTGCCCTTTAACAAGTAAATACCTCCTATTTGTACGTCCTTCGCTTGTTATGGTCACAACCCACCGTTCACCTCTCTGCATATCTTCTTAGTCTTGGGCGTCTTGCATCCTCTCAAGCCTTGGTCACAAATACCATTAAGAACTGCTACCAACGCCGTACGAACGATTTTTAGACCATTTCGTAAGATCTTCTCGTCGTAAGAACATAGTAAAGCTACGGTCACAAAGGTTCGTACGAACGATGCGTTCGTACGAATCTCACTGTTAGTACGAATTCCAGACTCCGTAGATATTCGTAGATGGGGCACTCTCAAGTCATTCCT
This sequence comes from Heliocidaris erythrogramma, assembly GCA_025617745.1. NCBI lineage: Eukaryota > Metazoa > Echinodermata > Echinoidea > Camarodonta > Echinometridae > Heliocidaris > Heliocidaris erythrogramma. Next base: position 65,653,183 of record CM046854.1, read on the forward strand.
AAGAAGATCTTACGAATTTTTGTTGGGTTGCAAAAAGGCACTGCCGTGTTCTGTCGAAAATTCTGTGACTGTTGAAAGTTTGAAGGTTTGAACTTCGTGTGTTTGGCTTTATATACCCCCTAAAACTCGACATTTGCACAAATTGTGTACCTACGCCTTACGAATACCTTACGACAAAACCATCGACCAGGCTGCACGGCGTTCGTAGCAGTTCTTAATGGATTTGACCAAAACTCTGAACCCTGGAAGATTTTGTAGGGTCCAGAGACAATTCTAGAATTCTGAAAACGCTTGTTCATAGAAAAAGTTGTTCATAGAGGGCACTTGCGGCATTCGTAAGAACGCCTTATGGATGGACATTCGTACGGCGCTCTTACGAACGATTCTTGGCGTTTGTAATTGCTGTAAAATTGCTTGTAAGGCGAATTAAACGGCGTTCGTACGAAATTCTTAAGAAGGCCGTAAGAAACTATGCTCCATCTACGAATCTCTACGAACTCCATGGGGTCGTTTCATCAAATCAACTCCATGACAGTCATAACTGTTGTCGGCGATCTACGGAAATGTCATGGACCTGAAAAACTGTTTCACGAAGACATGATAAACGACAACTCAATGATATCGATACTCATCGGCGAAAAAACATAGTCTATATCACAGTCCCTTGAAATTATCGTCAATTACCCAAACAGATTTTGAGGCTCAGTTTTCCCAAAACTATTCCAAAATGTAAAAAATGGCAGCGAAGATGAATGCTTGTGATACAAACATCCCGTTCACATGAAAATGTGTGTTTCTTATGGCATCTTAGAATTTATAAAATTGAGAAAACTCGAGGAGGCTCTTGCGATGTACGAATCTAGATTTGTAGGTAAGAGGATACCGTAATTGACTAATTACGGAAAGAAGACCCAAATCGTGTTCATTTTAGAGAAAATGATTAAATTAAGATATCTTATGGCCCAATTTTAAATATTTATTCATTAAAAGATATATATAATATCATTCATATCAAAGCATTGCGTGAAACGGAAAAAATAACGAAAATACATACATGATAGATTGTCGTCGTTTACATGGGTCTGTATATACAGACTGTTCGTTTTCGATGCTGATTCTATGGTAGACGGATGTGGGTTTTTTTAATATTAATCTCATTTACTTGTTGGGGGGTCAAGAAGCCATAAGAACATATTGTTCGTCTGTACAATATTATAATACGGACATTAGTAATACTATCTCGTAAAGGAACGATAAGGGATAGTGCTTGGAGATCAGGAAATAAATGTTCTCTTAATTTACATTTGTTATTTTTTCGCAGCCCATAGACTAACTAAAAGCTGGCTTGTGATGGCGTTCTAAAAAGATATGGCAGGTTTGGAGTACCGACAAAGCACTTGTCAGCGAAGTTGTCGCTGGTCTTGGCAAATACGGCTTTGTGAAACCCTTAGCGGACAGTGTCGAGATGTCGCTGATCTTGTCGTTATGACGGTTTGATGAGACGACCCCCAGAATTCTTACGAACAGTGAGATTCGTACGAACGCATCGTTCGCACGAACCTTTGTGACCGTAGCTTGATATGTCTTATCTGCAAGAATCTTGTAAAACCCCTGCACAGGTACCGTGCAACTGACGCGCGATATGTCACGGCTCCGCATGGCATTGTACGGCGCCACGGGCTTCGAGGCACCTTGGCAGAGGTGTAAGGCCGGTTGTAACCAGCGCTTGAAGGATGGTCACTACTGGTCGTACACCTACCTTGCGTGTGGTCTGCGATGGTATTCGCAGAAAATCCTTGCGTCGCACGCACCGGTCTGTTTTTTTTTCCGGAGTACGGAGAAGCACGCACTGCATGCAAGGAAGCTGTTGGACGTGTCCAACACACTCTGCATGCGGCTACGTGTTTCGATGAACGAAGGTGACACGTGCAGCCATCGTACTTCTTACACGGGTTTCTTGCGAACATCGCAAGGGCTTCTTGCGGAGGTCTTACGAAGCCCGTGGCTCCATACGGGCCGTGACATATGCACTATACCTGTACGGGGGCTGTACGTTCGTCTCAAGAGTTCTTGCAGGTAAGAGGGGGTATGTAGTATGTAGGGTGCAAGATGCCTGCGAGGGGATGCAGAGAGGTGCACGGCCGGTTGTGACCATGAAAAACGAAGGACGTATAAATAGCAAGAGATGGACCACAGCCGATCGCAGCTGCGGACACGCACGCGTAAAAACATGCTCGATTAAAGGTTGGTCACAACCGGTCGTGCACCTCCTTGCGTTTGGTCTGAGCACGCAGGACACGCAAGGAGGCTGTTGGACATGTCCAACAATCTCTGTGTTTGGCTACGTGTTCTGATGAACGCACGTGACACGCGCAGCCATCGTACTTTCTGCACGTGCTTATTGCGACCATGGCACGTAACTGTACTGGGCTGTAAGTTCGCCGCAAATGTTCTTGCAGGTAAGAGGGAGTATGAGGAGGGTGCAAGACGCCCAAGAGGAGGTGTAGAGAGTGCACGGCTGGTTGTGACCATGAAAAAAGAAGGACGTACAAATCGCAGGAGTTGGCCCACAACCGATCGCAGCTGCAGACACGCACGTGCAAAAGCACGCACGATCAGATGTGACCATAGCATTACTGATCACACACGGGTATCTACCTGGAAGTCCTGGTCAGGATCGTGCATCTCTAATTTGTTAAATATTTATTTCATCGAGGAAACAAAATTCAAAACATAAAGGAGCTTCGAATCGTTAGTAATCTGTTATTTATTAACTAATATAATTTAAATCTGACCATTTGTTTGTGCGTCTGTGGGCGTGTTTAGCCGTATGTCCGAGAACATTTTCGGACAGAGAACAAAAAAAAAAATCACGAGAACAATGGTCCTAGGAAGCCGGACAATAGTCCTCGAACGTCGAACAATGAATTTGTGCCTTATTCCGTCGACTGTCCGAGGACGGAGGAACAATAGAGGAACAATACTTGTCCTTGGAAATAAAGCAATACAAGACTGTGTGTATGTGTGTGTGTATGTGTGTGTGGGGGTGGCATTTTAAAATTACATAGTCTTTATAAGTTGGTCCAAGTTTTCCTATGACTACTTTTTTGACTTTCGAACAGGTCTGCTATATTATTCCAAATTTCGGTTTCTTCAAAAGCCTGTAAATTGCATTTTTACAATAAAGATTCTACCGTCAGAGAATAGGATATATCAAGATTTGAAAAGAAGTGAAATAACTATGAAGAGAAGCATTTTTGACTGACGGGTGCTGTCTTGCTTGTAGATATTACTCGATAAAAGACGGCTTTGTTCGTGAGCATTATGAAGAAAAGAAACAGACAGTTGTGAAGCCAAAGGAAGGATGGAGTCATGAAGGCGTAAACATCTGAATACTTCATCTTCACTTTATACACGTATTATGACAAGAAGTTGAATTACTCTTCGGACAGATAAATAGCTTTACAAGTACACGAGACAGGCCATCCCTTTTTTAAAAGTATTGTTGTTGTTATGAGCATCATGCTTTAAGACGTGTATACATTAGGTATGACCTTCACCAACACATAACACTTAATGAAGATCGTGCAAGGTGAGTAAATATCTTCCGAGCGGTGTTTCTAATACTTCTATGCCCGTACATAGAAACGTTTTTACTGACATGGAAATGTTATGATGTAAGGCTTATCGAACTAGATGAAATGAAAGACAAGATTACTATTGTACATCAAATATTACCTGTTCGTTAGCAATCGTCAACAGGTATAAAACCAATGTATGACAATAAAAACTGTTATTAGGGCTGCAAAGATGTAGCCCAGATTTTGTATTTAAAAAAAAAAGGCTTGTTTGTGTGTCCTTGAGGGTGTTTGTGTGTGTGTGTGTGTGTAGGGGGGGGGGGGGGGGGGGTCATGCGTGCGCCTGCGTTTTTATGGGCTTTAGACCAACTGCGATAACCCACGAACTATTTTGTTAAGCACTTCTCTGAGATAATCAGCGGTGTATGCAGAATCGCGAGGGATGAATCCATTACTTCTCCCAGTCTGTCTTGCCTCCAACGTAGTAAATATAAAAACAAACATATTAACACGTATAGATAAAATACACTAGTACTTTTACGTGTGCCCCATGTCATACTTGCAACTTTTGCTAGTGTGTTTGTTTTCGTTTTTGTTTTTGTTTGTATTGTTTGCTTACTTTTTTATGACAGTTAATTTGGGCATTCTTTGCCCCCCTCCCACCCCCTCCATACATTCGGCATAGATTCCTCGATCCGCCCTGGTCTTCGGAAAAAAAAAGTTTAGGCAGATGCTAAAAAAAGACAAAGCGATCGTAATTCCGTTTCTTTGGTTGTCTGTTTTATCTTATTTTCCTTATACCTTTTTGTTCACATGACACGATTGAAATGATTTCGTATTTTTCCACATCTGCTCTGAGAAGCAGTTCACTTGATTGCGTACATTATGTAGGCAGCACCACAATCATTCAAAGTCGGTTCCAAGGGACACTTTCAGTGTAACTATTTAAGTAAGCTTCACGAAACATCACTTACAGATGTAGTGACTTCTGTGTAAGTGCTTGACTTCAACGCTGTACCTAATTGAGCGACATTTCCCCCTTTTTTATGCAAGAGCTTTCTCGGGAAGCACTCTTTCTTTGTTTCCTCCCCGGAAATTTTCTTCCATCTATAATAAATGAACACAACCAAGCATGATACATTTTATAAACTAAATTAGAAGGAGAACAAAAAATCGAAAAAGTAAAAAAGAAGCTCCCTGTTGCTCTCTGAACGGTAACTCAATTTTAAAAAAAATGCATCTACACCTACACTATAACGCCCAGGGTAGTCGGTATCAGCTATAACTCTATTAGACGACCTTTACCTTGCATCATTTCGCGACATAGTTTCAAGAGACCTCTACAAAAGACAAATCTGATTATATCGTAGTTTTCATCGAGCAAAAGTCTCAACAAATTTTCAAAGGTAATTATTACTTCTTCGTACGCGAATGAAGCAAGTGCAGGAGGACTATAGTAATGAAAAGAAAAAGGAAAGAAAAATTAGGTATTACACACGCTGATAGAAACAAGAAAAAACCTTTTCTGGATATAATCCCAGCAGGCTTAGTATATTCTAAAGAGATTTTACTATTTCGCGCTTCAGAATGTCCAAGGTACGAATGATAGGTCATGATGTCCGTATTGTCCGAGTAAGTTTAAAAGATAAAAAGCATCGGGTTTCCTCAAAGGGAAAATGGCATGTAATGTATTTATAGCCAGTATTGCCCGATTAAATAATAATGGAATGCGAGTCATATGCTGTGTGCAATTCAGACCGGGGATCCGAAGAGAATTGATAAAGTGATCAGAAATCCACAACATCCAGCAACATTTACTCTGCAAGATAACGCTCATAATGGATGCCGACCGTATACATATATTGAGTGTATATATCAAACCAACATCTAGAGAATAATTGATAGTATCTAACTTCAAAACCATCATGTCAAAGGCTTTTTACTTCAGGAGTATAATCATCATCATGATCATAGCAAGATCTAGAGATAAATATTAGTATAAAATTCAAAAGGGTGCTGCTAAAAGCTGACCAGCGCGTCGGGACCATGTATTTCTTTGTTTGTTTGGTCGTTTTCCATATTACTCCTCTGCGGATTCAAAAGTACTCTCTTCAAAGACTTTGTGAATTATATAGATTAAAAAAAAAGACTTTGTTTGTACGAAAGACAACCAAAAAATGTATGATCAATATTGATGATATAGATATAGCATTAATACTGTTTTGTTTTGGTAAATAATAATTCTATTATATAAAAATATTATTTCAGCACACTATTGGATGTCATTATGTCAACATTAGGAAAAGCAACAAAAAAAAAAAAAAGAGAAAATGAGGTATAGGAAACAGAACAAGGAATAAAACGACATGGAATAAAGGATACACTTTTTTCCCCTAGCAAGTTACAAATAAAAATACAGAATAAGAAAGAAAAAAATGAGGTATAAGAAACAAACAAGAAATGAAGCGAGATGGTATAAAGGGGACACTTTTCTTTTCCCTAGCAAGTTACAAATAAAAAGAGAGAATAAGAAAGAGAAAATGAGCTATAAGAATCAGAACAAGGAATAAAACGAGATGGAATAAAGGGGACACTTTTCTTTTCCCTCACAAGTAACAACCATAAGCATGGTTAATGGCCTGTATTCTGTCTTATAAAGAGTTGCGATTGATCCTCATCGATTGCTGCAGGTCTTCAAATCCATAAAGAAATTCCTACCTCTTTCTTGCATCTCCTATGAACGGAATCGTGATATTACGAGTCTCAATTTAAGCAGCGGTCGATATGAATCAATACAAATACTAGAACTCTGGATAACATTTTAGCTTAATTTTATACCCAAGTTGCGTTTTCATTATGCTGCTATCAATTTTAAGAATTTACCTTTCCCTTGTCATTGGAAGAATACAAACCTTTAGAGTATGGATTAAGACCCTCTAATTCGCCATGTTTGCAAAAGCCTTCATAACATTTTAAAATATAATTATCTTACTAAATGGTAGTGTAAAGATATATAAATAAAGCAGGTGCACGCTAAAACTTGAGCATATTTGTTTTAACAATATTATTATTATTATGATAATATTAATGGAGCCATTTTTATTATTATCCATTGTTAATATCAGCGTAATTATGATTACCATTATTATTATTATGATTATAATAATTATTCTTTTCATAATAATTACTATTATTATTATTATTATTATTATTATTAATATCATTATTAATATCATTATCATTATCATTATCATTGTTATTATTACGATGAACATCATTTCCCAATCATTTTTGATTGTAACTATAATCATAATTTTTTTCCATTATTTCATCATTAATGATGTTGTATTTATTATTAATTTCTATGAACATAATGGTTTTTCCAATCAATTACGCCAGATAATTATCTTAAAATCAAAATATCATTGTTCAAATTTAGAAATTATGCTACAAAATAAAGGATCATTATTAATCTTTTCAGTGCTAAACCTCCAAATCATTACTGGAATGAAGATGAAGACCAAACTAATTGTGACTTTGGTGATTGGAAAATTTACTCTTACATGGTAATAGCGTAAACATTAATTGCTCCACAGGATATATCCACTAGGACCAATAATATTCATCTCATATGATTTCTCCTACGCTCACCCTCGTAAACCCGATGACTCCTGATTTCTCTTATTCCCATAAGCTTAATACAGGGGCCTCTCTGTTCCCGCAGGAATTGGGTTAATAGTGAGAGTATCAAATTATGCCGTTCTCGGGCTTGTTAGATCGCCTGATCCGAGTAACGGAGGCCGCTTATTTAATCCCTGCTGGGTTTACTCTCATCATTAAAACATGTCAATTAATTTGTTAAAGCGAAGTCGATTAGAAATACTTTCGCCCATGATAATTAACTGGTGGCATCGCTTTCCTGTCCACATCAATTATCCCATCTTTCGGTTAATGGGATACGGATATATTTAATATAATAGCTATACTATCAGTCTGGATAGCTTATGTACACGTGAAGGATAGGTCAAAACCTACCTAGACGTAATTAAATGTATGAAAATGTGAGAATTTTTTGTTCTAATACTATAGCATCGGCAAGTCTCGTGAGTAAATATACATCGTGTAAGAAAAGAAGTGAATTGAATGAGAGGAATAATTTACGTAGTTAAATTCATGGCTCACGTCCTTACTGACTTCCTTTTTCTGCAGAAATTACTCTCTCTCTCTCTCTCTCTCTCTCTATGTGTGTGTGTGTGTGTGTGGGGGGGGGGTGTACATAAACACATGTATGTATATATGTATATATATATATATATATTTATTTATTCAATGGTGCTTATTGAACACAGACATCTCACTTTTTGTCTCGTCAACTTCTTTTCAATTCATTGCTCTGAAGCGCCTTGAGCATTTAACTAAAATGGATAATGGCGCTTTAGAAATACCATGTATTATTATTTTTATTATTATTATATATATATATATATATATATATATATATATAACTCTAAAGGCTACATTAGGTGGACAGTTTTTATCTTATTTCTATGCTCAACTGTCGACCTAATGGGGGGCTATTATAATAATATTATGACGAAATAAACCGCATTGTTGTGTGTCCACCTAATGTACCCTTTAGTAATATATATTTTCGTCCCAGAAAAAACCCCACGAAACCCTAAAACGAAGGGTAATTGTAACCACTATATGTGCTCTATGACAATACTTATCTATTTTCCATAAGCTACAAATATTATGCTTTCAAATGATACCTTGATAGCATCCATCCGTACATGCTTTACCGAGCAACAGCATTTTGAAAATGACATCTAAAAACTCAGTTATGCCGGATTCGGGTAAAACCGTGAAAACGTTAATATCACATGCAAAAGTGACTAAATAGATATTCCAGCTTTAAAGGATATGGTACGTATAATTCCCTTGTGTGAGAGCATGTATTCAATCAGAAATTAATAAAACACGGGTCAATACCAGTTTCCATTGGTGGCAGGGGCATACGCCCCCAAATATCTATATCAATAAATACCCCTCAAAAGAATCTGATGAAAACGTGCACTTCGTGTGATGGAAAAGGTGCACCTCCTGAGGTGGGAAGTTGCCATAATCTTGATATTTTTCTGCCGTATGTGCCCTTTCTACCGTGTATTTCCATCTGATGACAATGGAATGTGCCACTTACTTTACTTTTATGAAAAATATCAACTTTCTGTTCGCTTTGTTCTTAAAGGAAACTTCTGTTGAGAAATATGCAAAAATAAATTGCTTTTCATTTCAATTGCAGGTACCATTTCAAAACAAAACATGCCCTTTATTTTCCCCCAACATCGACAAAACATTGACCATCCTTTATTCTATGATGAAGGTGATATCCTTACCCTCATTATTGAAAGAAACAGATGAAAACAGTCTTCGCATAGTGTCATAAAAGGGCATGTTATATTTGGGTCATGTTCGGATGTGATCCCAACGTTTTTACAGTTTTACCCAAATCTGGCACAACTGGGATTTTACATGTCATTTTCAAAATGCTGGTGCTCTGTCGAGCATGTATACGGAAGGATGCCATCAAAGTATCATTTAAAAGCATAATACTTCAAGTTTATTTAAAATAAATAATTATTGTCATAGAGCGCATAGTGTGGTCACAATAAGGTTTTAAGGTTTCGTTTTTTTCTGGGACGCACTGTAGGGATGAATTGTCTTGGGGAATTTGTCCTAATTTTTAAAAATATTCTTAAAAATCAATTACGACATCACTTCAATTCAACAATCAAAGCATTGAATAAATATACTGTATATTTTGTTTCATGTAAGTGAATTACATAACATTGAAAAATTACAACATGATATGAACAAGCTACGGTAATTAAGATAACTTTGATTTAAAAAGATGGTACATCATTGTCCGCAAAATACGTAACGTTCAATCAGTAATTTTGTCATGGAATAGATGATCAAATAATTGTTTCAGAATAGTAAGTCTATGGATAATTTCAAATTAATGTATAATAAATCAAAATGAAACCTGCCACACTGCAATGCCCTCAAATCCCTCAGCTGAAACTTTATATCTGTATGCATTTATTTTGCTCTATTCCGTCCTCTCTAATTTTGTTTTATGTTGTTATGCATAACTAACATCTACATTTAGATTTAATATTCGTTTAGTTTCTTAAATTGTTATATCATCATACTTTGTATTACATTGATTAATCTTTTTTTTTTCATTGTTATTGCATAAATTGTAACTTCTTTTTATGACTTGATAGCATTTTTAATGTTGCATGCAAGATGTTTTTAATGATATTCTGGTAAGATTTAACATTTTGAACTCGAATTATAAGTCCGATATTCCATTCAATTTTGTTTTCTTCAGTTTTTAAAAAGTGGATTTTGTATCATTCATTTTTTTTTTCAAGGCCTCAATCAAACAGTTATTTTCATGAATTAATCAATTTTGATGACAGGTAGTTTTATCCAGATCCAATGTAATTTACATTTGGCAAATTTCAATGCTTCACTGTAATTTTCTGTATTTTTCTGGACGATCATTTGTTTTCTTTTGTATAATTATATATGTGAGTCGTGCAGTATATATTGTATTTCTCGGAATGGCATGTGCGGGTTCACATGCCTACGGGCAACAGGGAAGAATTTCTCTTTTGTGAACCCTGACCCACATGCCATTCCGCCTTATCTTGTTCTATATATATTTTATCTATTACTCTGTATGCATATCTTGTATTCGTTTTTATGGTCGAATAAATAATAATAATAATAATAATAATGATGTGTTTACACTTCAATTTTTTTTATATACCAGGACCATTATGCAAAACAGTTACATTTTTGATCTTGTATATCCAGTATAAATATATTGGAATAAATATATTTCTATAACAATTATTTTATTAGGATCCACGGGATGTCATGATTGTTCTTACCTAAGACCTCCGATGCAGCTCCAACTATCTGATATGTTATGGCATCTGGATACATGTCAAACTTGACAAATCGATCATCCACACCGGCCTTGATCCTAGTAATATAATGGACTTGAATCATATACACAATCAGAACGGCAAACGATAGGTATATGACTGTTGATATTCAAGGCAAAGAGACTACAATGAAGAAAATAGAGCAGCATGATGGTTGATTAAAACCAGCAGCAGCACTCATCGTTCTTTCCTTTTAGTTCCCTTAACACGTTACTCTCTTCCTTTACTTGCGGAACTGTATTTAAAAGAAATATGTCTTGGGTCTGCATGTACGTCAAGCTCGATGCTTATGTTTTATTCCATATGAATCTAGGGTATTGTTTACTTATCGTGCATTCAGCACGTTTCTATAATATTTCTTTCTATTCAATATATTAAAAAAAAAAAATGCACCAAGTAACATTATTGTTCATGCTCATGAAAAATGTATGTTTGAACAGATGAGAAACCAAATTCATAATCTTCTGAGAAAGGTCTTAAACATGGAATAATACTGTTCTGAATAAAGGGAGAAGATCTTCACGGAAGGCCTAATCTCCTGAGCGTTCGGCTTGATTGATTAAACCAAAGATGCTAGTTTTCACGATAATCCATGATTGACATAACGTAAAATTATATTACTGATAAAAGTGGAGAGCGATTTAGCGCTCGAAACTTACCTTATTTTCTCCCATGTCTCGTTGCCCCATTTCTCAGTTACGAGATCTTTGATGCTTACGTTCACACTACCGTACTATAAAGATATGAAGGATATGAAGGATAAAACAGTATAAAGCGGTCGGTAATTTTGAATTTAATGCAGCGATATACATACACACACACACACATATATATATATGTATATATATAGTACAAATTTTAATAGGCTGGAAAGTGTTGCTTTAGTGACTTAGCTGGACAGTCTCATCACCAACTAAATCAACTTATGCCATGTTTTATTAAAGTACAGCGTAAGCTAGACATATAATTCTAGTGCAGTCAAGCAAGCAAACAAAAAATACATTTACGTGGCTGGAGTGGGGTAGTTTGAGTCTAGTTTATTACATGTGAAGGGGCGGGGGGGGGGGGGGAGTGCTGATGAGGCTGCGGCCGAAACAGCCACTAAAGCAACACTTTCCAGCCTATTAAAATTTGTACTACATGGGCTCCTATATAGAGTTGAGCACTTTCAGCCATTGCAGTTCACCCCTTACTTACCTACTATATATATATATATATATATATATATATATATATATATATATATATATGTGTGTGTGTGTGTGTGTGTGTGCGCGCGTGTGTAATATGTATTTTTACATATTTCTACTGGCTGTATCATTCGTTAATCCTGCAATTACTCTTATGCCTTTTTGAATGATTACGTTTTTCCTTTGTATTTTGTGAATTATTGTCTCACACTGTTAGTTTTTGTCATGTCTTTCTGAGTGATTATATCTTCTCTTTATTACTGTTTCAGAATACATTTCTGAGGAAGTCGAAAGACGAAAGCTTAAATTACTGTAATATCGTGCGTCATTTTTGGTCTTGAACATATATATATATATATCATATCTAATATCTATATGATTGATCGTATCTGTAGAAACAAGGATATAAGGATGATATGCAGGTATCCCGGGAGCAATTCATTTTCTTTCAAAGTGAATAAATGCAAATCAACCAAAAGTGTTACAGAGACCCCATTAACACTTACTGTGCCAATGGTAGACCTATTTGCTTGTTTCAAGATTTTACCGAAACATAAACAATTCTTACTGTTCAACACCTGCATTTTTCTTACCGAGTCTTTTATCTAGGAATGTTGTGGACAAAAGTGGTGGAAAATTTATTACCCTTTCTAATGATACCACAAATTCCTTCTTTACTCAATTGCGTGCATTGAAATTATTATGAGATGAAAAAAAATCAGTTTACTCTTAGTCCTTAACGTTTCTGTTCCTCATCTGCTTAATATTGTTTAATGTTAAAGTGAGAAAAGATGCTCTCTAAAAACTGCAATTTCCTCAAAAAATACTTTGGTAGCATATGATAATTATTAATTATTTAGAATGCTTGATTTGAGATCTTATTAGTTAAAAATTGACCACCATGTACATTTGTTCTTGTTGGAATAAAGTGTGATTAAAAACACTTTGTTTGTCACCTGCATCATACATGTACATGTATTCATTCATTCATTCATGTAACACTAGCACAGCGAGACTTAAAACAAATTAGTGCCTTGTTTCATAACACTTGTTATTAATAACAAGTTAAAATAATTGTTATAAGCTACTGAAATATTTGAATTTGATTGGCTGAGAACAAATTGGTCATAGATTTTGTGATAGTTGTTATCAATTGCAAATTTTATGAAACATGGCCCAGTAGTGCAATATCAAGAAGCGGCGAATCCAATCATCTGGTTTTAAGCAGATTATTAAAACATTTCCAGTGATAGTTTTAGAGAATGAGAACATGAGGTGTTGTGGATCAGTGGATAAGTCCCCGGACTGTGAACCACGAGGTCCGGGGTTCGAATCCCACCACAGCACTAGCGTCCTTTGGCAAGACGTTAATCTACATTTGCCACTCTCCACCCAGGTGTTAAATGGGTACCCGGTAGGATGGCGAAAGTTAATGTCCTTTGCTTAGCATGTATGCGCTTAACAGGCGACTGGCTGGAATGCTCCCCAGGTAGTGGAGAATGTGCATACACTGTGTGCGGGCGTGCCAGAATCCAATGACCGGGGTAATAATATATATTTGTAAAGCGCTTAGACACATCACCATTGATGTATTAGGCGCTATATAAAAGCGGAATATTATTATTATTATTATTATTAAAATAGGTACAGAGCGGGCATTAGTCGAAAAGTGTGGATTTAAGATACGTATTTTCAGTCTATTCAACACCTTTCTTTAATGGTTCATAATCAATGAGCGTAAATCAAAACTTACAAAACAAAACAAACAAAATTTATAGAACGCTTGATGTTCATGGATTCGGGTTATCCTATATTTCTTGAGTATCCAATATGTCCGTACTTTAAATATGAAAGAAGAAATACTTAATAAAAAAAATAAATCATTAAAGTCCGGCGAGATTAGGTACGCTTAGCACAGTTTGATTCAATATTAGATAGAAAATACGAAATATTACTATTAAGATGGGATTCTTCTCATCTGCAGGATAAGTGTAGAAAAATTATGTAACTGTTTACCGTCATGCACACATCGCGACATGATAAGATTACAGTCTTCAAACATCAAGTATTAAACATGATCCGGAGAAAAAAAGAAACAAAAACAAAAATAGCTAACGAATTCACAGGAAATACTCATGCATATAATCAATATTATCAAAATGTGTTGATATCATTATTACGGAAATTTCCTTCTTATACAAGACTAACAGAAATAAAATAACAAAGCTCCCAACATGATTTTTGTTAAGTGTCTGAAAGTTCAATCCATCCACATTATTTTTTTTCACTAGTATGATTTGAGCGTAAATATAAGTTTAATGAAGAGCACCGTAAAAACTACGTTAAAAACAACAACAACAGCAAACTATTTTTTAAAAAGAGTAATTCTCGGTTCTTGCCAAATAAAAGAATAGGAGAGTCCTGACACTGTTTATAGTTATGCTATTAATTCATCCTCCCTAGTGGAAAATAAACGATTTTTTTTTAGTCGCGTGTACATGTATCTATAATGTCAAGTGATTCCGAATGCCTGGTATTTGAGGGGGGAAAATATAGACATGCCGTAATAGGAATAGCGCATTAAACTAAACAACTTAAATAATTTTCAATAGGTGGTATTCATGGTTTTTCTCGAAGGCTAAAATAGAAAACAAATTGACTACTGCTTTAGATCCTAAGACATCAGCTTCGAATATCAACGAATTTCAAAGAAAACAGAAGAAGATATAAACTTACCATAGCCAACGTCTTTTTGAAATTCTTAGTTAGAAAATTCGCAACAGCAGCAACTGGCGGAAAGTGTTCGAACTTTAGGCATGAAAGCAAATGAACTGATCGAGGGAAAATTGGATGAGACAAGTAGCTCTCTGCCGATCATGCCGATAGTATTATCCCAGATACGAGATATCGCTTGGTATCATGGAATTGGTCACAAAGCGTATGTAACCATGGTTACTGATGTAAGTCTCACCATGGTAACAAACGAAAGGGAGATTTGTTTGTTCGTCAAGGTGTAAAGTGGCATTACCTTTGCTCCGATCTCCATTGGTAACTGGCGAAGATTCATCCGGAAATTATTTAATTACCTGGTAACAAAGTGAAATTTAAGCGAATGTTACTAAATAATAATAAAGATATATATAACATTTATATAACGTATTATATGAATACTTCTATGTGCTTTACCTTGTTATAACTAGATATAAATGGAATGAATAACACATGAATATCAATTCAGATTATATCAAAGTATAATAATTCATTTGGAAATGTAACAAACCCCAAACTCTCGATATTGCTCTATTGAATCAAAGTCAAAATACATTGCTCATATCACAAATTCTTACTTCCTTTTGTTAAGAGCCAATATAAGGAAAAGCTTTGGGGAGGAGGGAAATCAGCCAATCATTTCTCTGTTAAGCACCAATTCGAACTGTGGGCAGCCCAATTGTAGAAAAGAAAAGTGTACAGTACTTTTTAGTTTTGTATCTATCTAGTATACAGGCATAATGTGTTGAAGCTATCAATGCCCCCTGGTCCCCCCCCCCCCCCACCCCGCTTGAAAGCCAAGAAAAAAAAACCAAGAACAACAACAAAAAACAGAGCTTGAGGTGGGTCACGTGAGGCTACGAGTACGAGTAATTGTTTAAATTAACAACAGCAACAACAAAAAATGGCGCCAACTGAAACTAGGACACCGTGAAATGATATGATATCAAGGACATATCGGCCCTAATAATGATAATAAATGACAATACCGTACAAAATTTCTGTTTTATAATGCAGTTGACTTTTTCAATATCTTAATTACCTTGCTTGCTTTAAAAGCGTGACTATGGGCGGTTTTGCGAGGACGTCCTGATAATTAGTCAAAAATTTGGTCAAAAACACAGAGACCTTCTCATTGCTCAAACTTAGGATTCGATTCTTTGTTTATCCAATGTTTCAATGATCTAGTCTTACTCTTGAAGTCTCAAAAATACTTACATGTAAATATGGCCAGCGAAACAAAATCATTCCTGGTAAACATTATAACTAATAAAAAGCAATATCAGTTTTAACTTTGTGTGATGGCATGTGACTTTCAGCAATGTTTAAAAAAAAAATCGTTTTGATGATTCCTAAGCCGCACAGCTTACAACAGTTTTTATTTATAACATAATCAATCTTACGGAAGATGTTCATCATCAATAATCAATCTTGTCGAATTGCTCCCATAGAGTTTCTTTGACATTGCAATTGCGTGACCAGAGCTGAACTTTAGCTTTAAACAAGTCCATATTCTATATAACTGAATAAGATTTGCTTTATTTAGACCATACGACACTATTCTCGTGCCACTGGGCTTTCAATTTTAGTTAAGCTACATTAAGCTGAAACATACAGTAATGGTCAAAAGTTTCGGTACACCCGGGATTTTGAGAGGAGTGTTTTCTTTAATGTATATTCCCACATGGCTACCATATACAGTATGATTCAATAAAAAGAAAACCCACATTCAAGTCCCAGTATTTCAAGAACCAAGTGAAACTGCAGAAATGTATCATAATGGTATGACAGTTGATAATGTCTTTTTTTTAATTTGATAGGCTGCTCACCAAAATACAATCATGAATGGCTGAGCACTAACCATTTTCAAAAATCATGTCAGAATCTTCCTTGCTCAAGTTTGGGATAAATGGTATTCAGGAGTTTGTGAGTGCATGCAACTTGAAAGGAGATCATTTGGTTTACAGTTCATTCCATTCGAATGTTCAGATGTTGGGCAGAGGCAAATTTGACATGAATCAGAAAAGAATGTTACTGTTGATTTGATTTGATTTGATTTGATTTATTTATTTAAACACGGTATAAGCCCAATTCAGCTACTTGGCTGGTTTACAATGGGGCCGTGTATCAATAAAATACAATGAAAAATAAATATAAATACAAGTATTAAAACAACAATTACATGCATAAAATAATATATACAGAAATCATCAGTCTTAGAAAAATATTACAAAACATATCAAAATGAAAGAGTTCAGCATAAAGGTATAAAAATTGAAATATATAAACATATTTTAAAGATATGTAATATGAAATATGAAAAATAAAATACGATAAAGTAATGTGAAATGACACAAAATATATAATTTGGTTATGATAAAAATAATAAAATTTATCACGTATTTAATGTTCAGCTGTCCATGGTCGGATTTTATTGATCAAGGTGTCAAATTGAAAGACAAGTGATAGGCTACAATTTGAGTATGTCTCAGTCGGTAAAACCTCTGCCTGTCGAACCAAAGGTCGTGGGTTTGAATCCACCCTGGGTGAATGTCTGAAGCCTATAGCTGCGTTAAAGTGTGAAACGTGCCCCTCCTCTGTCCTTCGGATATGACGTTTAGAGGTGTAGTCGTGGTAGTGATACACCTGCACATCCCAATCAGTTATATCGGGAGGAGAGACCCGAGGGTTACAGTGATTCAGTTTGCTTTTCTCCTCCCAGGCACAGTTGATGTCAAATAGTTATCAATAATAATAATACTTTTAAAACATTATATATACTGATTTGCTTTTTAATGACCCACACTGTCCATAACATGCTCTGGTACATTTAGGTGTGATATAATCTAACAGGCCTTGGTTGGACATCCACAGCTGACGAAAACTGGCAAAACAATTTTGCAGTTTCAAAGTGCTTTCTCTTGAAAGCCAAAAGAAAAACAAAAAAACACAAAGTATACATTGAATTCATCGAGTGCAGCCGTAGTTTGGCTGTTAACTTTCAAATGTAGTATATTTCCTTAATGAATGTCACAAGAATTATTACTTGAAATGTCCATTTGATATTCCAGCACAACTGCTCAAGGAAGTTGCTTTATATACCTTCCTATTTAAATCGTCCAACACAACTTGTTTGGGATTAGGGTCCAGAGACAGAACATGCCAAACCATTGTAATTCTTAGACCCAGGCTTATACCATGCAGGGAAATTTCCCTCCCTGTACTTATATGTTGTTCACTAACATGTATAGTTTGGGCATATCTTAAATCAAACAACGTTTTATGCATTTCCCACTGACATGACTGAGGAAAGCTAGCTCGTAGGCTTCTTGTCGACCTTACTTGGGTGACGTGACCAGAGTGACCGTGAATTGTCTCCTGCTTGTATTTACCCCACTTTCAAGCGTGGATAAGAGTATTATGTAAATTAATAAGTCTAAACCTGTTTTCATGATGATTAAGTGACAAATTGATTATATTTCTGACCACATGGATGCAACAACAGCTTTGCAAAACAAGCAATTGATGCGACCTAGTGTGTCTTTAATCAGGGAACGTCTCACATGTCTTACACAACAGCAGGGTCGTCGATTATGGGCTGGCAGGGGGGGGGGGGGGGGGTAGTTGCCCCCCACCCCGCAAGAAAATATTGGGAGGGCAAACATATTGGGAAGGCAACAGTAAATCCGGAGGTGTAAAACCAAATTTGGTAGTTGAAAGAAACCGCCTATGGCAAAGAAATGTTTCAATTGCTACTTGTGTAATACTATAAATTCATTCAAAAAAGGAAGACAAAATGCAAAGGAGGCGGAAAAAAGAAGATAACGTTTGGGCTTGTTCTCCATTGAAGTGTATAGGCCGTTAGGCGAACACTCATGGAAATAGATGATCACTTTCCAATAAATTTAATTTCCTCAGCACACCTTTGGTCGTTTGAAGATTCTACAATACTTTCAAGAAAAGAAAAAAAAAAGATGGATCTATGCAGCGCATCATAAACTCTGCAGTCTATCTATGAGCTGCAGGAAACACCTCTTTGATGCAACACTGCCTTGTGGGAGCGGAAGAAGTACGCAAAATATTTCCTACCCGAAGTTGACTTTGTCACCCAAATGCAGAATAATCGATAATAACCCATGTCAAATCGATCTTATTCCTGTGAGCTCGAAAGAATGTTTGCTCAACTATGTAGGGGTAAAATTGACCGGAAATAAATGCACACAGATGAAGAACACTGTTTCTGGTTAAGTTCTATTCAGATTGGTGGCTGATGTAGAGAGTGATGCAGAAGGCCTTGTTTATCTCCCCCCCCCCCCCCCTCTCTCTCTCTCTCTCTAACTATCGTTTGTCATCTGTCTCTCCCTCTTCTCCCTTTTTTCTCTTCCTTTCTATTCCGTATTTTCTTGTCCACTCTGTTTCTCTCTCCCTCTCTCCATGCTCTCCCTTTCGAATCCTTCGTGTATCATCTCTCTCTCCCTATTTAATCCTTATTTTCTTGTCTCCTCTCTCTTTCTCTCTCTCTCCCTCCTCTTTTCCTTCTATAATCCTGTGACTGAAAGGGAAGAGTAAATGAACTTGAAATAAAAAGGATAAACAAAATATAAAGGACACACTCACACCCTCTCCCATCGGTGACCTTCTAAATGAGTGTGCATGCACCCAGACTCCAATGGTGATTAAGTAAATATTTTTACGAGAGAGTATCACAATATGTATGATGCCTCAGTATCGAAGAGTTGCGATTGATCTGGAGAAGCCAGTTCGTAATTAGCACGTGGTACAAGTGACCTTGAAAAGACCCCAAACGCGCATATTTTATTATAATACACTGCTTGTGTAACGTGTAAAATCATACTGGAACGAGCATTATGGTGCGTATACTATGAAAGCGTATAAAGGTCAATTGTCTTCGGTACAACTGACCTTGACCGTGTATGAATAAATAAGATATCATAGGAAAGAGGAGATATGTGGTTTTAAGATGTTGCTACTCACTTTGATGTAAAGTTAACACAATCTTCACAAATTTGAAATCAAATCTTGTTGCGTTTTTTTTTATACGCACTGTACATATGGGAATTTCAAATTGGCCAAGAAGGTCACCAAGAAGAAGCCGGCAACACACCATATGCTGCCAAAATCACTGTGATGTAGTTGCGGACAACTCCCCCATTCGCTCCAACACACAAAATGACTAAAATGTCACCTTTTTTCAAAATGTATTACTCAGTAGGATTTTTTTCTTTCATGAGGATCTATAACAATGTGCGATCTCCAATATATTATGAGTACTGCCCTGAAGGTAAAGGCCTTTCGGAGAAAACCGCAAATTAGTGATATTTGTGTGTATGACAAACGGGAGAGTTGTCCACAAGTATGTCACAATCGACTCACCAAATTGCCAATTTGAGATCGCATAGATGTAGTGATCTCATTATCAAACATTCATAACTTTCTTATTCCTTGTCCGATTTCTCTCAAACTTTCATGATCCTGTTTTTCTTATTTTTCTGCTTTCACACAAATCAACTTATCACCAAGGTTAGATTGCCCTTTAACAGACCAATGAAATTTTTAGCAAAATCCGATAAGAAATAAGAAAGTTATGAATTATTGAAGTTGTAATCAATCAAAGAAAAATAATCATACATGCAACCTGTAGGTAAACATCATTGCACATGTATGGAACACAAGTATTCCTTCGTTAACAAATAAGAAAATGACAATTAATGAAATTTTCTTAGCCTGATCGTTAAAAAAAAGTAAAAGGGGAACAAAATGTGAGATAAAAACCACGGGAGAGGAGCTCACAGGATACCTCCGCGAATTGCCAGTTTGTGTTTGATTGGTTACAACTTTAAAAGTTCTTCGATTTCTTGTCTGATTTTGCTATAACTGTCACTAATCTGTTTCTCCCACATGTCTGCTTGTACGCATACCAGTGTGGACCCAAGTTCCCCTTTATAATAAGCACAGTTGCGATTGATTCAAATCAGTCGCAAAGACGGGGCCCTAATGTTCAGAGTCGCACGAGTTCAACGCGATCAACGCTTGATCATTCACTTACATTAGATTGTTTGCTGCCATCAACAGCAAGTTGGTAATTTGCCAAATACCTGCGCTGCTCCCTCTTCCATGCGAGCTCTATGCGAGCAGTTGATGGCGGCCGGCCGGCCGGCCGCACACCCCCCCCCCCCCGGATTTTTATATACTAATTGTCACATTACATCACCTTTAGAATTTGTAAGGATACACTTGTTTTGCCTATTTTCGCAGTTAATTTGTTGAAAAGACTTCACTATTCTGTATCCCATAATTTTAATCTTTGTAGTGTAAAACGACATGTATAAGTAAAGTGAGTAGGAACAACCATGATATTGTTGTTATAAAATAATTCTCTTCCACATAAATTATACACGGTGTCCCTGTAAAAAGGAAACCCATTTTGTTGCGGTGGATTATTAAATAATTCTAAATTAAATATTATAAATATTGTTGGAAATCTCATTTACTCTCCTGTCATGTGACCTACAAAACATGATCAATGGATCATGCATGACCAATTTCAAACAGTGTGAACAGGCTTTGTCAGACACCCATTTGTCCAAAATAAAAGTTTGACTGTTCTATTCGGTTCATATAAAGGGAAGCTTGCGTTCTGGGAAAGGTAAACAAATAATTTGTGAGCTTCCTCGTTCTTTCTATGTAAGTTTGAAATCATTATAGTAGATATGTCCCATGAAAAGGATTGCTCTTCAAATGCTCTCACAATCGATTTATTTAACTAACCCATTTGCCTCGAACAGATGTTAATGTGCCATATAAATAAGACTCTGAAATGACCACAAATTGTACACGCAGGAGCATTTGTTTTGGTGCACGCACCACTCGTTTAACATGTAAAATCATACTGGTGCGGGCATCATGGTACTTACAAAATGACAGCTTATTAATGTCAATGGACGAATCATATTTGATATAGATACACGTCTGTCAAAACTCAGATACACACATTGTACTCGGTACAAAATTAATGACCTTTATCTGCACATGCACAAATTGTAATTACGAACTGGCCGTATTGCAAATTGTGCCTGCTTAGTCATGCAAGATTCTTTTCACCACGATTAGGGTGTCATATGAAAGCAAAGGAAAATACCTTTTCAAAAAAAATTGTTTTCGGAAAAATGATTCACTTTTTGGCTTTCGAAACGTTAATGAGCCGAATAGAACAGTCACCGGGTCATTTCGGAAAAAATAGGTTTCTGACAATTCCATTTTAAACTGTTCGAAATCGATCATGCATGATTCGTTGCTCATGTTTGTGTGTCACAAGAAGGAAGAGAAAAATTACATGAACAAGACATTATTTTTAATTATTGAGGGAACTAACGGCTACCTGGAGCGTTGTCATCCAAAACCAAAATAAAATGCAGTCGATATCAGGCAGTACTTGACATGAAAATCACACGACCCTTGTTAAAATAAAACATGTGCAGTGATCACAGTAAACAGATCGTTAAAACAATCCGATTTTTACTTGAGTATATACTGGATTTACTATGTCAACATTTTTATTGACTTATATGGATTTTGGCTTCCACTCAACCATCCAATACCGCAGTCACACCAATGGGACCGATACCATAACGATAACAAACCGAACACAATTTTGCATTGAACCGAACGGCCAAGAATCGATCGATTTTGGTGTCGTTTTGATTGATCGATTGATTGATTGATTGATTTTATTCGTCAGGTATATTGCAATACAAACACATCGAGGTACCATGACAGGATAGCCCATGAAAGCCGAAATGGCTTATTTCCAATGGGGTCCTTACCTAAATAACTAATACAAAAATACACTAAGAAAACACATTAGTACGGCTACAAGACTATCGTAAAATAAAACAACACTTTTATAAAGTAGGCGAAGATTACATAAATGTGAAAACAAAACTTACTCAACGGAAAAAAAACTATATACAGAAAATCATAATGAAACTATCGATAATAAACGTTGGTTACATAAGTCATATAATATAGGAAAAAACTCTCTGAGCTACAACAAGGAGAGGAGAAGTACAGTTATGGAGTAGACACATTTTTCAGATGATGCTTCAATACCATCTGAAAAATGTGTGACTGTGGTATACTTATAACAGCAGAATCATATCCAATATCAACGGGGCCAGTTGAAGCCTAGATTCGATGAATGGTCAAAACGAATTCAACTGAACCCATTAAAATCAAGATGAACGGAAAGAAACCTAAGATGGATGGATGAGATAACGTGATGACACATATGGGTCGGGGGAAGACAGATGCTGCAGAATCATACGAGGAGGTAGAAGAAGGGGGGGGGGGGCAAACAGAGAAAAATACGAAATATGCAGATAATATAATTTTTATGAGAAAATATGAGACAAAATATGGAAGATTATGGCATTGCCTACGGGAGCCTAGTGGTTAATGTTAAAGCCTATGGGAATGGGAGAATTCAGGGGAGCGTTTCATCAAGTGTCTTGTCAGTGATTTTTACTGACAAATTTGCTCTCAGCCAATCAGATGCAAGGATTTCGGTAGCTTATAACAGTTGTCGGTAAAAATCACTGATGAAACGCTTGATGAAACGCTCCACAAGATGCAACAGGTTTAGAATGATAAGGTGGAGGAGGAGGAGGAGAAGAGGAAGGTGAATAAAAGCAGAAAAGGAAGTAAAGCAGAAAAAGAAGATAATGATAAACAAGGGACAACGAAGGAGAAGAGAAAGAACGTGGTGGCCATATAATAGGAACCACAAAATCAAATGTGAAGCCAATTTCAGACTGAAATAACTTACTGACTAATGGATTATGGTTTTAGTTGACACGCTTTGCAAACCGCCAAAACTTGGTACAGGATCTTTTTTTTTCTTTCTCAGTACTCTGTCCCTCAGTCATTCGTGACAGCAAAGGTTAGAAATTTAATTCAAGATAACTATATACCGTACCCTTTTTATATGAAGCCGCCAAATTTGGGATTCGCACTCTACGAAGGAACATTCTTTTTCGATGGAATTCTCAAACTTTGAGTTTGCCTATTGGCATTCATTGAAGCACCGTTGTAAATGCATAGGCCTACAGTTCAAGCTGTTCGTTAACTGGTAAATCGTGAAAAGTATTATAAAAGGGCATCTCGACCTTTGTCAAAAGATGATTTGCGTGAAAGGAGAAAAACATGATAAAAGAAACAGGACAGAGGAAGTTTGAAAGTAATCTGACAAAGAATAAGAAAGCAATGGATGTTTGAAAAATAAGATTACTACATCGATGCGAATCTCAAATTGCCAATTTGGTGAATCGATTGTGACGCATTCAAGGTCAACTCTCCATTTGCATTCCGGTATTCTCCTGATCTCCTTTCCCCTCGGGGCAGTACTCAAAATATGTTGCAGATAGTATATCTTGATATATAGGTCCTCCAAAAAGAAAAGGAAAAAAAAATCCTACTGAGGTATACATTTGGAAAGAGTTTAATTTTAAGTTTAATTAGTCATTAATTGTGTGTTGGAGCGAATGAGAAAGTTGACCGCCCTAAAACACCGATACATCCATATTGAAATTCCCATGCGTACAGTAATCATAACTTTCATAACAAGAGGCTATGTGGTGAGGTATGCAGGCTAAGTATTTCAACCGCTGCATATTCATGTCACAATTATCATGATCGGAAATGGGTCTTGTCTGGGAATTATCAAAAATGCATAACCATTGTGATCGCTTTTAGCAGGAATGAGTCAACGTTTTTGGTAAACGGGATGAGAGTCCTATAATATTCTGACAAGCAAAAACAACTCTAAACAAAACACAAAACCACATTAACAACAACAACAAAATCGTTATCAGATATTCAGATGCTTTTCTTAGTTGAAAATAATGGTTGGGGGCACAATCTGTATTTTGGTTATAAAGGAGAGTACCGGTCGCCTATGCCCCCCCCCCCCTCCCCCCCCCCCCCTCGACCACCGTTGGGTCATAGCAATTTTCCTTATCCACTGTATGTCAATGACCAGTTTGACCGGTTCTAGCAGGGAAATGTAACTTATAGCATTAACCTTGCCTGTCATCCAAGATCTATCAAAAACTCATCCGGGATTTTGAATAAGGGGCAGAGACAGGATTTTCTATTAAAAGAGGAGACATCAACGAATTTTCGGACAAAACCAAAAACAAAACTAGAATTTAATTCGTCATGAGGACGAATTAGGTGGTCTGTCTTTCAATTTGTATGATCATGATTGTAATCAGGGTGATCATAATACTAAACTGAAGATAGGAAGTCAAGAAAGCCACGCATGGAGATGCTTCTTGAGGACAGGAATGTACAAAAATGTGTGAAACGGTCATTGGAAGATGTGATGATGTTGATGATAATCATCATCATGTATATCAAGCCAGGGATGATGATAATGATGTTGATCATAATCATGATGATGATCATTATATCATGACAGTGATGATGATAATGAGGAGGATGATGATGGTGATAATTGTGATGACCATGACTGGAATAACATTGACCTTAACCATGCCAAATATGAAACAGAAATGACATTTCGTTATGAATATACGACCATAAGTTGGTTTGTAGAAAATGACGCCTAGATGACGTCACAATAACCTGATGACCTTGAAAAAGATGCGGGAACTTGACCTTATTAGGACTGATGACTAACGATAATTGACTAAGCCAATTTTGATAAATTGTGATATCAAATATGATCATAATAATGGGGAAATACTAAACTGAAGATAGGAAGTCACGAATGCCACGCATGGAGATGCTTCTTGAGGACAGGAATGTAGAAAAATGTGTGAAACGGTCATTGGAAGATGTGATGATGTTGATAATTATCATCATGAATATCATGACAGTGATGATGATAATGATGTTGATGAGCATTATATCATCATGACAGTGATGATGATAATGATTTTGATGTTAATCATCATCATCATCATCATGAATATCATGACAGTGATGATGATAATGATGTTGATGATAATCATCATCATGAATATCATGACAGTGATGATAATGATGTTGATAATCATGATGATGATCATTATATCATCATGACAGCAATGATAATGATGTTGATGTTAATCAGCATTATCATCATCATTATAATCATGAATATCATGACAGTGATGATGATAATGATGTTGATGATAATCATGATGATGATATAATGATGATGATGGTGATGGTGATAATGGTGATGACCATGACTGCAATGACGGTGACCTTAACCATGCCAAATATGAAAGAGAAATCACATTTCGTTATGAAGATACGACCATAAGTTGATTTTTACAAAATGTCATCTGGATGACGTCACGATAATCCGATGACCTTGAAAAAGATGCGCGAACTTGACCTTATTAGGACTGATGACTGACGAAAATTTGAAGATAATTGACTAAGCCAATTTTGACAAATTTCCATAGCGTTGTACACAAACTACTGCACACTACTTTCCAATAGACATAACACGCAAAATAAGGCATTTTATTACTTTGTTTGTGATTGCTTATGTTATAATAGTCGAACAAGATGGTAAAATGAAAGGCAAAAAGAAGCAAAAAAAAAAAAAATTTTTAATGGACCCACCGGGGATCGAACCTGGGTCACCGGAGTGAGAGGCAAGTGCTTTGACCAATATACCAAAATATTTCCCATAGAGAAAACACGTAAACGAAAAACCGGATTCTCAAATCCCATTTTGTAGTGAAAAATTGGGCATGATCCCGACATCTGATCAAAATTTGGAGACCACACTTATGAAAGCATATAGTCTCAGCTATAACATACTAAAATCTGGAAGAAAATAGACCAAAAACAACTGAGATACAGCTCAGAGAACAATGTCATGTAGATTCATGATTCGAAAAAAAATAATCTTCCATAGACATAACACGCAAATAGGGAAAATTCTGACATGGCATCTTTAATTGAAAATTTCACTGTGATGACGTCATCAAGATGAAAAATGGTGGTGACTGATTTCGTAGGAAATTGCCTCAGCTACAACATATTAAAATCTGGGCAAAAAACGACTAACAATTACGAATCTAGAGCTAAATTTGCTTAAATGTGATGACGGCAAAACATGAAAAATGGAAATTTTGAATTCTGGCGCCATTTTGATGATGTCATAATATTTATAAGGGTCAAATGATACATGAAATCATATCTATGATTCATACCCTACCTGATGATGAAAAAAAATTGGGGGGTTTATGGACTATTTAAAGAGCTAGAGTTAATTTTGTAGAGGCATGTTTTTGCACGTTTTTACGTTATTTTCGCCATAGATGCGCGCACGAATTTTGAACTTTGACGCGCCCGTACGACCTTATTATTGATTGAAATTGATTCCAAGTTGATGGAAACGATGAAGAAAAGTGTCAGGATTGCAAATCAATCGAAAAAACAGCGTTTTAACGTTATTTACGACTTGCGCGCGCGTAAAACGCGCGCGCGGACACTTACGCACGGACATTTTTGAAATGCTCAAAATGACCTGAAACGTGTGCAGACTTGATCCTACGTGATTTTGAGCATTTTTAAATTTTGACGCGCGCGTACGCGCACGTCCTGACCTCTAGATGACCTGTGAGGACATGACTTGATGACCCGTCATCTGAAGTTTATGTGATGTGAATATAGTTGATTTTTTATGATCGATTATGAAGATATAATCGATCTTGTAAATTTACAAAATGGCGTCTTGATGACGTCACGATGACCTGATGACCTCCAAAAGCTTCATGGACCATGTCCATGATCGACCTCATACATGACATGAAACTCGATGATATTGACCAGGCCGATTTTGAGATTTGGAGGGTACAAATATTTGTAGGAAAAAGAAGAAATATTAAAGAAGAAAATTCTGACAAAATTAATAGGTGATCTGTCGATACCGACAGACCACCTAATAATACCGACAGACCACCTAATAAAAAGAAAACCAAAAGAAAGAGAAGGAGAAGAAGAAGAAGAAGAGGACGATAAGAAGAAGAAGAAGAAGAAGAAGAAGAAGAAGAAGAAGAAGAAGAAGAAGAAGGAAGAAGAAGAAGAAGAAGAAGAAGAAGAAGAAGAAAGAAGATGAAGAAGAAGAAGAAGAAGAAGAAGAAGAAGAAAAAGAAGAAAAAAGAAGAAGAAGAAGAAAAAAGAAGAAGAAGAAGAAGAAGAAGAAGTTCGGTCACAGTCTTTACAAGTTTAACGTATCTGAGTGGGGTTTCAAAAGAAGGGGGAGGCACAAGATGAATATGCCCCTTCTCCCATAAATCCGCCATTTAATGGAATCGATTGCAGCGCAGGGAGACATCTCTTCCCATCCCTATAGATTGATCATTCTCTGACTGAAATTCCATCAGATTAGAATCATTATGACTTGCCGAACCGTCGTCTGAATTCATTATCTTAAAATCAGCATCTCTTCGTCAGGTATATCCTACTAGTCTTAGGCGCAAACAGTTTCTTGACTTCCTCGAGGCCATTTTGTTCAATATTACTTTATTCATCAAACTTGCCCAGCAATATAGATATAATAGCTTAGAACAAAAGCAAATTAAGGGTATAGATGCAGCATCAAATACTGCGAGTCGAGCATAATGTTATATTTAAAAAAATGTATGGAAACGTTTGAAAGAACCGATTCATACAATGATAAATTTCAGGAGTACAAGACAAATGTCTCAGGAACATAGAAAACTTTCAAAACAAATCAGATGATGATGACAGTTACAGTTATATGTATTGATAGTTTATTATCTAAATGACCATACTATTCCCGATCCATAGGCAGTATCTCCAATAAAACCTGAGTGAAAGTGATTCGTCTTGAATAGTTATGAACTTGTACGGTATATATCATATTACATATATGACGAGTTTCATTCCAAGAGGAGCAAATGATTTAAGTTTTTTTTTTTAAATTTACCACTTTTCCTTGTCTACTGTTCTTTTATTTTGTTATATGATAGGGCTATTGTCTTAGATTAATTCAGTCATGTTTTTTTACAAATCGAGCAATTAATTGCAATTCTAAATACATTTTTATATTTTTTATTTCCATGGATGTAGCTCCTTTTGGAATAAAACATTAGTCGAATGTCTATTTCTGCACATTTAATTAATATTCAAAATGAAATTTGTTCAGAATTCATTAATGTTTCTAGCAGAGTACATTTTACATCTTTTCTGATGTTTATTTGTTCAGAATTAAACAAAATTTAAAAAACGAATTTCTTTTCTTTTCTAAATACGGGGATTTTTCGATATTTTATTCCAAAAGGAGCTAAATCCAAACATATCCATAAAAATAGTAAAACTCGGTTAGTTATATCAACATTTTGCACCGATGATGTAGATTGGTAGCCGCAACATGCATGCGCTTAACTTCCTAATACTTAGCTTTATGTAATGTGGTTAAATGAGCAAATCCTAAATGACCAAAGTGGATTTAGCTCCTTTTGGAATGAAACCGTTTCAGATTTAGCTCCTTTTGGAATGAAATTTAAATTTGGAACAACATTTCATCAACTTCCAAAGAAAAATAAAAAATGATGCGATATGGTGCATTTGATTTCCATGTCTGAGAAGCACATATTTATCTTTAAAAATTAATTCCGGTCAAAAATGGATTCAGCTCCTTTTGGAATTAAGCTCTTCATGTATATACAGCCCTGGAAAAAATATTAGACGAAGCTTCTGTAACAAGGGTACTATAATATGCATACAAAATTATAAAAATGATTTGTGCATTGTATTTTATTGAATGAATACCAAATTCCAGCAATTATACCTTGCTTTTATGATATTTCATTTCCTTCTTACCACAAAAATACCACTATCAGTAACCATACACACACACACACACATACTCACACAGGTATACTTGTATGTCTTTCCCTTTGTTCTCTCTATTGTTCAAATAGCCACACAAGCAGCAAAAAAAGCCACACAAGCCTGACGGAATAAAGGCATCTATTGTGTTTGACTGTCCATTTAGTCACACAAGTATACCTCCGTTGGCACACACACACACACACACACATATGCATAATGTAAACATAATGTTGCAAAGTCCACTTATTGACGTAGTAGAAGAAAACGAGTCATTGGTCATGGGCTCAACAATGATTTATCTTGGTTGGATAAATACACTTTTTATTCAGCGTGATGAAGAGACATGGTATCCTTGTACGTATTTATGTATAATGTATAGAGATGCTTAGTATGTGTACAATTTAATGACTCTTATATTGTGATTCAATATAATTAATGTAATTAGTTTTCTTATTTCCATGCCATAATAAGACACCCATCATCATTTATAATGCGCCTTTGACATTGCGCAACGTGTATTGTACACGTGTACAACAATTTTTGTTTTTGTTTTTGATATTGTAAAAAATTTGAGTCATTTTTGTTGTAATCCGTTTCCCTGAAGAAGGAACCACGGATCGTTCAGAAAATTTGGACAATAAACTTTAATTGGCAAATGATGCATCTCTACCTCATTTTTCTTCTATATTTACTGTATATATACACTCAACCAAAAAAGTAAGTTCCCCCTAGCATTTTTGAATATATCTCAAAAAGTATTTTACCGATTTTCATAATTCAAACGGGAATGGATAGGAAATTTTATTACTCATAACATGAATGGCATATCATTGCCACCAGATATCATTATTGGTGTGAAAAAATGCATTTTATGTCAAAATGCATGGGAAAAAAGTTGCACTTAAGGTTATGAAGCATATTGTGTACATTTCCTATGCAAGTTAGCAAATGACCTTTTTAAATTGTTATGTAATTCTCAGGAATTTCTTCAGGTACAATATGCTTCCCTATTAAACTGTATGCTCATGAAAAGAAAGAGATAGAGAAATATGCAATAAACCATGCTTAAAAGTTCAGAATCATGAGTGATTGTTTGATTATTTGTGTAAAAGTCAATGCAAATCACTAAAGTGCAACTTTTTTTCCATGCATTCTGACATAAAATGCATTTTTTCACACCAATAATGATATCTGGTGGCAATGATATGCCATTCATGTTATGAGTAATACAATTCTCTATCCATTCCCGTTTGAATTATGAAAATCGGTAAAATACTTTTTGAGATATATCCAAAAATGCTAGGGGGAACTTACTTTTTTGGTTGAGTGTATATATGACTCAGAATATTTTATATGAATGTATGTCCAAGTATAAGAGATAATACAATTGTGCCAGAGACCTATACGGCTTGGGAAATGTATTCTTCAGATAACGGTAAACCATCTTTTCTCCCCATAGACATTGACCCAATGTGTCTGTAAACAAGCATGACAGGTAAATGTGGTTTTAGAGGGCAAGGTTTCAATTGATATGCATTGAGACGAAATATAGAACCATAGAAAACCACGGGCCCGCCCGGGTCTAATGAAATAAAGCACATCTTCATTAACACAAGGTAAATGTTCTAGTATTATTTGTACCATGTTCTATCACTCTTTTAACTTTTTGTTATATATACATCATCGTTTGTTTATCTTCTCGGCATTTACTCATTTCTTATACTTTTATCATTTTATTAAAACATTATACTCTTCTTTCACGAA
Organism: Heliocidaris erythrogramma; assembly: GCA_025617745.1. Classification (NCBI taxonomy): domain Eukaryota; kingdom Metazoa; phylum Echinodermata; class Echinoidea; order Camarodonta; family Echinometridae; genus Heliocidaris; species Heliocidaris erythrogramma. The sequence goes on from CM046854.1 coordinate 65,684,410, forward strand.
AGTCTGTCTGCACACTGCAAAAAATATCTGTATTTTTAGAGGGGAAAAATACAGATTAGTTCTGTATTTACTCATAACAGCTAATCTGATGTTATTTGTACATCAATGCCATAGGAAAAAAGTTACATCTAATCTGTATTTTTAAATCAGAAGTTATGGCGACTCTGCTGACACCAGATTTGCTGTAAAATTACAGACAGTATTTTTACAGTGCAGGAGTCGTATTCATGCTTTCTCATCTCGATTTATTTTGACGTATACATTTCATCTTCTTCAATAATCAAACCTGGTCATTTATTTTCTCTCACCCTTCTTCGTCTACTATCAACCTTTGTTTCTGTTGCTCTCTCCCTCCTCCCCTCTCACCTTATATTGTCTGTACGGCACAGATATGTGCACACTCTCTGTCGGTAACCCCCTCTCTCTTTCTCTGACCCTTCTCTTTCTCTTCATCTCTCTCTCTCTCTACTCTTCTCACTAAGAGCCAATACAATCTATCTGACTCACATCTCATCATTTTCTGTTCCCCTTTTCATGAAATTAAAATAACTAGAATACATGACTAGTATTTGTATATCTCTTTGTGATTTGCGACACTTCCCTTTCTCATATTAAAATAAAAACTTACGTTTTCTGTTTGGCAAACTGATCACATTCATTACGTGTATTTAATGTTGCTGATCAGTCGAAATGGACTGTTGAGAAAGAGAGTGGGTGTGAAGACTATCTCTCCACACGTCAAAGCCGATACGAATACCCCGCATCGCTCAGCTAATAACATGTACTAAGTGCAGTGTGCCTGATGGTCTGTGGTGTCTTCTTTCAACCTACTACCTCTGATAGCACATACACACATAATACACACACACACACACTTACTCGCGCACACGCCGACGCCACGCACATTCGGTTGTTAATAACGTAGGAATATTACCGGTGGCTCTTGACTAGCATCACACTATAGACCACCCGCATCACTACATACATAGAAATCCGACATCTGATTTTTGTTGGGATTAATGCTGTACGAATCATTAGGATTTTTAAGACTTTTGCCGTATGTATATCGTGAAATCTACTCAACGCAGGGCGGTCGGGTAAGTCAATTAACATCTCTTTTTTCCGAAATGGTGGTAAAGCTTTCATTTAAATATTTTGTGTTGAATATTGTTTATTTTAGCCACTTCAAGGTGATGAAGTCGTGTGTAGAAGTGTTGTAATGGATATACTGTAGGTGCATACCGTTTCAAGTGTGGGCACACAGTGAGAGGGATTACGTCATAATGGGCTCTCACACGACATGCAATGCTTCCGGGTTTTGAAGATGAGGGGAACCCACCCGCCCTTATTCCTCTCAGTCATCAGAACACACATTGAATCGGGCTTTTATTTTAGAATAATCCTCCTTTCGCATGCCGTTGGTTACGTTCAGGCGACGACAATGTCGTTTAAAGTCACCGAATGTGGGGATAATAACACGGCGCACTGCTATCGCATTTGGAATTGCTACAAAATAACCAGCAAAATATAACTTAGAAATGATATGTAATGGTATCGCATATTAAGGAGCGAGCACTAGACGCGAAATTGCACCATATAGCACTTGCACAATCGGAAAAGGAAGCGATATATCGAAAGCGTTCAGACATTATAGAACTGTAGATATTGATACATTTTAAGCTTCTTTTTTATTACGGCGGCAGGACAAGTCATTTATCATACATAGAAAATATATTTCGCTGAGCTTATTACACATCCCACGAAGACCCCCTCTGTTCTTAAAGGTCACATCTTTTACGCGATTCAGTCTCGACCCCCTTATCTTTCAATGCACTTAATTTGTTTGGTCAGATGACTTCCGCCTTCATATCACCATCTGTCGTTATACTGTTATCGTGTCTGTGCTCGAGCTGTCATAGTCTATCCAGGCAAATGTTATAAAGTTCCGAATCAGTCGGCTACGACACTAAACCCATTATTATTAGGATATTTTTCTAGTCTGTCTGCACTCCTCTCTTGTACTAAGCGACTGATTGCTGATAAATATTTGTTTGTTTTGAAGAAAAAAACAACAACAAACAAACATGGATAAGCTTGTATGCATTATGCTGTCCCTTTGCGAATCATGCTAATAATGCCTAAGATGATGTATTTATTTTAATTTTTTTTTATTTATATGTATTTACTATCCAGGAACATAACACCAAACGATAACATAATTATATCAACAATGACCGTAAACAATTAAGCAAAATCTGAAAAATGATGAAGAATGATGATAGTATGCGATACCACCTTATAATGATAATACTTCTAATAAGCTAATTCAAGTTGACATTAAGTAGTCCCACTGATGCTCCAATACTACGATTACTACAGCTGCTACTACTACTACTACTACTACTACTAATTCTACTACTACTACTACTACTACTACTACTACTACTACTAATTCTACTACTACTACTACTACTACTACTACTACTAGTACTTCTCCTACTACTATTACTACTACTACTACTACTACTACTACTACTACTACTAATAATAATAATAATGACAATAATACTTCTACTACTTCTACTACAACTATTTTTACTACTACTTCTACTACTACTACTACTAAGGCTGATGTGCTATTTCTGTTGCTCGTAGTACAGAATGCTGGAATGCTGGAATTTCACATGTCTTGTTTTTGGTGTTCTCGATAGATTCGCTCAATCATCTGACATGTCTAGGAGGGTGTCAACTCACCATGATTAGATGCATTAGGTGAGTCAGGACTATCCAATGTGGTTGGGGAATATCATTTGGATTTCATAGAATATAAGCATAATACTGTTGTTCATAATTTAATAATGATATCAACTATAGCATCATTTGGCAATGTAACCAGTGCATGATTTGATGAATAGATGAGTTGATTATACAATGCGACAATAAAGGCCATTATCTAATCAATACGAATATACGTGGCGAAGACCTCGTCTCACGCGTTCATTTTCGGTTAATTTGTTTTTGCACACGGATATTTTTATGTGCTGCTGTTGCCTCTCATGCGCTTGTTTAATACTACGAAAACATGTAGATTATTTGATAAAGAGAGAGGGGAGGAGATATGAAGAGGTGCGAGATGAGAGAGAGAGCGAGAGAGAGAGAGAGAGACGACAAAGGATAAGGTGAGAGAGAGAGGTAGAGAAAGAGAGAAAGAGCAGAAAAATAGTAAAAGAAATAAAAAAGAGCGAGAAAAACAAGGGGAACAGAGAGACAGAGAGAGAGAGAGAGAGAGAAGGGGGGGGGGGGCGGCAAAGGAGAAAGGAGAGTGAGAGAGAGAGATTTCCATGCGTTATGATGCGTCATCCCCTGATTCGAGGACACGCTTTCTTTACATACATGATTTAAAAAAGCTCGTGGCAGAGTAGTTTTGTTGTATGATATCATGTTCCATGGACCGTGAAGACCAGGATTATCGTGGAGTCAAGAAGATGGTGGCATGGGTGATTGTCAAGATCTTATTTCACCCACTGATATTGGAGTAAACTACGCCTGGATTTTCTAGATTATATGATGTGAGGATCATTTTTCATGCCGCTTTTAAAATTAGCATCTCAAAAAGTGAAATATTGTTTTTTGTTTGTATATACACTGGAGTTGAACGTATTTTTACGAAACGCATGGATCAATTCCCTACAGCTCAAAATCATTTCTTCCAGCAGGCTTTAAACAGTACTATTATGAATTAAATTACTTCAACAAAAAACAATTTGAATCTTCGTGTAACTTATATATATATAACGAAAATCGGATAGTAATTGAAAAGCCTCGCAGGTGGCTGATCTTCTCCGCACCTGGTATATCTTACCCATAACATCAGCTCATATTTCCCTACGCCTCGGGTAAGCTGAGACCAAAGCTGAGACACTGGACAGATTGTGTATATGGCTCACTGACCAAGGGTACAGCCGTGAAAAGAACAAAAGGAAAACGGGCGATCAAGGACAGACAATTAAAAAGTGGTCTCATAAGACCATAACGATCATTATGATCATTATTATCAGTGAACGCCTTGCCTAAGGGATCTGGGAGGCCTTAAACCTAGAGCAATGACAGAATGCAGTAGAGTAGTCAGTCGGTTGAGTGGTGGTCTTTTCTGTTCGCGAAACCAGAGACATTGTACATCAATAAAAACAAAAATAATATCACCAACAACAACAACGGAATAGTGTGTATGTGTTTTTGAAATACAAATACAAATAAATCTCATCCATTAAATACTGTAAGGGCCATTTGTTTTTACAAATATATTGTTCCGTCAAGATTGGGGAAAGACTGAGACTAAAACTAAGATATACTTTCAGTTGACGTGGAATACGACTCAAACCATCTCCTTTAAAGATTTTATCATCAAAAAGAGCTACTCAGTTGATCAAAATGATCTTATCTGAAAACAGTGTGCAGCCATAGGAAACGAATCTTGACATTTACGAAAAGAAGCAAGTAATTGAACTAGACAGCCTATTGAGAAAGCCCTGAACGTGCATTATAAAAGCACTCGGCTGGCCAACTAGTCGGCGCTGTGTAGATGTGCCGTTGCTAAAGAATATATTTTCGAAAATCAAAAGTTAACAGGTTGATCTGCTAGGATAGTTCCCCCTTCCCTTCCCTAGCTCCCATATCTAAAATGTGACATTCTACTAATTCAGAAGAAAAATAAATAAGACAAAATCAAGTACCTGGTGTAAATAAAAGAAACAAAGGTACCGCCTTAAGAAAATGTGAATAATACCTTATCGAAAAATTTGCTGAAATTACTGGCCCACTGTTTTTCTTATACATGAAAAGACCTTCTATCTTTATAGCATGATTTAAGACTTACCATCGCTTCCATTAATTTTTAGAGACTCCATTTTTAAATTAAAAAGAGGTGAGACGACGCCCCCAAGGAAGAATCTCGCTTGAAGGTTTTTTTTCTGAGTGGTCGTTTTTTTTTTAGTCCAAAATTACAATCTGTTTGTAGTCAAATAAATATGTTTAATAACAGGGTGTTTTAAGAGAAACCATTTTCACGTATTCACGATAGTCTATATTTGGGAATAAAAAGAATGAAAAGGATCACATAATTACCATCTATCACCTGTACTTCAAGCCAACATTCATCGTTAAAATGAAAGTTTAAAACAACTTAGACACGCCTACCAGATCCGTACATGAAGTTTCAACTTCAATACAATGTCATGATATTGTTGCCCCTACGCTGTAGATAGAACATATTATTGGCATCTACGTTTAAGTTTAGAGGACTGTTTTTCTCTTTGAAACACAATGGGAAAACAGCTATGTTTTGTGAAAAAGGAAGAAATTCGTGCAAAGTTTTGAAATAAGACATATAAAAATAAAACAATAGAGTTAGACTCGGAAATTGTTAGGACGTGTGTTCATTAACTCATTTCAATAATGTGGTTTGGATTTTCTCCAGGAGACCGCAGCGTCGTCCATTTAACCACACAATGAGATTTTGCCGTCCAACTATTAGCTAGAATGTGCTTTTAATACCCCAGTCACACGAACAGACACCAGATCGACATCAGACCGAACAACAATTTACATTACCCCCCAATTACCAAGAAACGGTCGCTTTTGGAGTACGATGTGCAATCGATTGGGTGGTGTGACTGAGGTATAAATTATATAGTTTTTTTTTAAGATAAGCTATTTTAATATGGATCATAATAATCGATTTGAGACCGGACAGTTTTATGCAACAGACCAGGTGCTATCTGTACACAGAGTTTGGGAAACTCGTGAAGCCCTGTGAGTCTTCATTTCGATTCCGTCAGTATTAACAACTTTAATATTAAGAGTATTGTTTGCACTCTTCGTTTTGCATTCACTATAAAAATGAAATGATATCAATCATGTTCACTCTATTATCTTTAAAATAACATCTCGTGTGGAGCTTCAGAATGACGCATATTCTTCAATCTAGTGCTTGCCCCACAGAACATAATGTGCCATATTTTACTTCCTCAAACCAAATTAACCACGCTTTAATTATATCTAGATGGTTCAGAGTAGACCCTAAAACTGAAGAAACTTCTCATTTCTAACTATTACTCCCGGATGATTATGCCAAGAATGGGACAATTACCAACCGGACTACTGCACAAATCATGAAAATGAACTACAATTTGCGCATGTGCAAATAAAGGTCATTTGTATCGAGTAAAATAATATTGACCTTTATACGTTTTCATAGTGTGCGCACCATGATCTGCGCTCCAGTATGATTTTACGCGTTAAACAAGTTGCCCGTCCAACAAACCAAAAGCGCGTGGGTGTACAAATTACATGTCTAGGACCATTTTTTTTCCGGGGATTTATTGTCATTTGGGTATGACAGGATAGTGGTCCAATTTTAATTGTCATAAACGGTAATTCTTGGAGCCAGTGCATAGTAAGGGTATGACCACTTAAAAATACACGAATTCTTAGATTTCAACATTTCTAAAGAAAGAGGGGGAAAATGCAGTTAATGTCTGCAAAGTAATATGAATTAAAATTAAAGAGACATGCTAAATGTATGTACGGCCAGCAGTTGGTTCAACACGGTCAGGAATGATATTGTTGACTGTTCAGAGTCATAACAAAATAAGGATGCGTAAGTTTTTACGAGGAAAACTGTTTGATATCTAGACGTTATTTCAACTGAATTGCAATTGATATTCAACATTCCTTCAATGGTAAGGCATTAGCTTTTTCATTCCCCTTGAGGTGTCTTTATCAGGATTAATATATCTAACGAGAGTTAATAATCCCATTCACTGCTGGCTGTAGATAATGAACACCATGCCCCGATCAGGTCAACTTCATATACCCCATCACAGAGGATTACTTGCACGGGGTTTATTTTCGTTTCCTCACTTATAAAACAGTTTTGGATCTCATCGTTTAAGGAATATTTCCTCTGCGAGTAAAGTAATGCTGTGCGGGATGTTAAGCCACGCCAGAGCTCTGCTTCCTGTCTGATCGAGTCCCCCCTATCCATGTTTTCATTCAAAGGATTTACAGACATGAAAAAAATCATGCTGATTTGTTAATTAGATCACCTGCCATTTCTCTCATTGCGTAAATGACTTCGTATGGTTCGCATTATACATCTATTGGATGACCTAAAATACTAAAAGGGTTTGTACCCATAGCCAGACTGTGCAGCTTGGAGATGCCTTCGGCATACGATCCAATTCGATAATATTTAATAATTACCAAATAATTCATGTATTCTTCTTGTAAATCAAATCACACCAACGAAATGTACGAAACATCAAACATCCATATAAAAAATGGGAATTAAAGTAGTAATAAATCAACGCTGTTTTTCCCCAAGCCCATCCCGCTGAAGCTTCATAAATGTGCGTTCCTATCATTATGAGGTAACCATTTTTCTTACCTTTGCAAAAGTATGGCAAATTTGCATAAAAACTTTGCAAGACAATTCGATGTAACAGCTTCTACGAACCCTAAACAACATCAAGCAAAGAAAAAAGTTTAGAAATTATATCAATTTGTATGGATCGTGTTAATGTAATATGAAGAGGCTGTAATTACAGTATGGACTCTGAATATTTTAGAGTGGAAATCCACTCTTTGATTGGTATATTATAAAGCATAACTTTGATTTGCAATGGAATTCCACGAAAAAAAAGAAATTCATGACGCTACTTTTTAGTGAATTTTTATTCCAAAACAAAGTGACCCCACTCCTAAAAGAGTGGATTTCCACTTATTTGCATTAAAAATGGAGTAGTTTAATTGTTCAACGACCACATTATCATTATCCGTGTGAACAAACCTTGGTCAAACATGATGCGCTCATTATGTTTATTAGGATTAAGAGATGTAGGGGATCTAAGATGGCTAACGACAGAAGAGGCCTAACGCACAGTGAGTCAGGACAGGGATTTGAAAAGAGATGAGCAACTGTTTAAACGTAATTAATACAAGAAAACACGAATAGAACGAGAGCCGTGATGAGTCAGTTTTCTAACTCGGTATGTCACGTTTATGCAAGTGAGACCCTTTTAGTTGCCTTTGCGATGCTTGCGTTTTGGCCTCACTTTGGTCGTACGTCTTGGCGCCTTCCAACGTGATTTGAACGGTTCAGATTTAAAGAGTTAACCTTTATTCCAGGAAATCAAACATGGCTGAGCGGGGTTCTGCCATTTCATCGTCATCACCACCATTATCATCATCACCATCACCTTCATCCCCATCTCAATCTGATAGTCCAGTAATTGCGCCATCATCAACATCAACCCAGCCAGAGTAAGTTTATTTATTTGGGTTTATTGAGCGCCGCTATTAACAACATCAGCACCATTATCATCATTTATCTTTACACGAGAAGAAAATGATTGGGTTCTCTCAATATCGACATAGAAGGATAATTTATTGACATACTTTTGGGTTCTCTTTTGTGGGTTCTTTTGGGTTCTCTCAATGTCGACATTAAAAGAATAACTTATTGGCAATACTGTAACAACATCCATTGTATGTAAGTTTATGTTTGAATTCATGATTCTTTTGGGAGTTTGACGAGTCTCGGCAAATGCAGATTATATAGTGATTTCTCTGATTTATGTTGTGTTGTATTGGTATAATTTATAGTCAGCAAAATTAAGCTACATCTAGCTTTTCAAACGTTAATGGACCGTGAAGAGGAAATGCGTAAGTCGTAATATTTGCGGCGTTTCAATTACGTTTTCATGGTTTTAGTTGATGCAATGGGAAAAAGTGTAGTCTGATGTTGAAAAAGTGATCTGCAGTATTAACAGATATCAAAGATTGTGTATATTTGAAAAGATGATGAAGAGAGAAGGGGTGTGCAGAAAAGAGAAAGAGAGACAGTGGCACAGAAATATTAAAAGAGAGAAAGAGAGATGGGCGACAAAGAGAGACATACGAACAGAAAGAAGAAGGGGAAAGAGAGAAGATGGAGAAATAAACAGAGACAGCGAGAGACAGACAGAGACAGAAACAGACAGAGGAGAGAGAGAGAGAGAGAGAGAGAAATGGGACAGATAAGGAGCGGACACGAACATGCGAACTAGTACCTCAGAAGATTGTTATGAGCAAGGAAGATCATTAAAATAAAACAAGACAGAGAGATAATATTGAGGGGATGAGAGAAAGATAGAGAGAGAGAGAAAGAGAGAGGTGAACGATACAGCTACAAACTTTTTGTACATATACAATAAGCGGGGGAGACTTTAGATTAGAACTCGCCAAATTTCATTGTGGTTGACCTAAAGTTGAAGTTCTGTAGCACCGGGTGGGATGATAACAGGATGAGTAAAATTTGAAAATGATTGAAGATTAGGAACAATTTCCTCAATTTCCTATACTCAATTAGAGAGCAGGTTGCCTACGGTGTACTGTTGACGGATTTTCATTGATTGATTGAAGTAAAAGAATATTGGTGATATTTCACCAGGTATTTTTTCTGATATGTAACTGGATATGCGGCATATAATTTCGAGCATCTGGCCCGAACTCTTTGGTTTGATTCTGTTCATGATAACTGCTTCGTTGTGATGTATTTTGTTCTTGTTTTCGGTGGCGTATAGCATGGTGCTAGACATTGATGGGGGAGGGTATTCACTTGTTTAATGCAAATTAATCAAGTCCTTAATTGGTGGAAAAGTGTTGGAGGAAGTCGCCGCGTCGTTTCATTATGACGTTCCTGTCCAATCTCCACCCCCTCTCTCTCTCCTTTGAGGGTTCCATTCTCTTTTATATTGAGAGTACGTCCTCTGTGCCCCCTGTACTCCGTTAGATACGCCAGTGCCTATATTGATATTACTTGACAAGACTGATCCTAAAGTGTTCATTTGTGTCATGAAAAGCAAATAATTATGTTTCCTGAAGCCTGTCGCAATAACAAGATCTATTAATAATCGTAATTAGTACAGTTCATAGTATGGTTAGTAGATTATTTTATTCCACTTCATTTTCTGTGATGTAGATGATAATAGTTTTGCTTAGCTTCTTCCACAGAGACAATCATGTTTCTTTCAATTCTATTCCCCTTTCTGGCTCCCATAATGTAAACCTTCGGTTAGTGAAAAAAAAAAACTATTTTCACATTAATGAATGTTACTTAGAATATTACTTATGTAGAATATTATAATCTCCAAACTTTCAAAATCTCCAATCTCTTCACATTAATTACGCAATTGTCGTGTTAGTTTTTACTGTTTTTTGTGTGTATTGTACTACTAGTACCTTCAATTTTTTTTTATTTCACAGTTGTATGCATAATTTATTTCTAAGCGCATACGGTTAGAAAATAAAAGTATAAATGAGTTTATGAGAACCCTTTTTAAATTCTGTGTTGTAATTATTTCTTAGAATAAGCTATCATTTCGGCAGCAGGTGGGCGTTTTGAATATAACATTCAAATTTCAGTTCGAAAAGTAATTGCTGATTAATGCAAAGGCAATTACAATCTACCTTATATGGCATCATGTCATTTACATCATATATTCAAAGCCTGTTAATAATACCTATGCATGTAATGATTGCTATTGTCTATTGAATTGAACTGAATTAAGTTTAGTCGCCACTTTCATAAAAAAACATGCACGATCAAAGAACACAACAAAACATTTGTTTAAAAAAAGTAAAGACAATAACATTCAAAAACAGACTAAAGGAAATTATGAAGTGGTTGGATCATCAAGAAGTTATAAAAAAACCTATAGATAGATGATCCATATACAAAATACGCAACTAATTAATAAACACAAATGGCTAATACAATAACAGTTAAATCAAAACATGAAAAAAGGCGAAATTAAATTCAAAGTTTCTGCATAAGATAAGGTTTCAAACTGTGCTTAAAGCTGGTCAATGTTCTACAGTGCTTAATATAGGTTTTCCGGTCAATTTCGTAAGATCGTCAGTCAATTTCATTTTGCGTGCATTCAATTTCAAGGATTTAGGTCGCGCACAGCCGATTTGTAATTCAAATTCATTTTCATATCATTCGAATTTGTATTTATGTCATTTGAATCTAAGTTTTTGTCAATCAAATTCGCACTAAATGCACCTAGTTCGCAAAACGTTCATTCAATTTAGCAAAGAATGGCAAGGGAATTGCGCAATACTGTTATTCCAGCATTCAATTTCATTTCGGATCATTCAACTTAACACGTTGAGCATTCAAAATCAAATGTAGTTCCAGTAAATTTTGTCAGTTGATAATTATTTGGTATTTTCATTCTTTCCTTATGAGTTTTCTGCACGCATGGGTGTGTTTTTCTATGATCAATAACATTCTTTTATTTTTCTTCTGATTTATTATTTTTATTTTATTTTCTTCTGATTTATCATCATTTTGAAATTTAGTTCTAGGAATTTTTGTTCTTCCTTTCTAACGTTTATAGTGCCTGCAGAATTGCAGATTTTCTTGATTGATTTTTATTTTTTTTCATAATCTTGTTTTTTCATTTATTTTCTTGATTGATTTTTATTCTTTTTCATAATATTTTTTTTCATTTATTTTCTTGATTGATTTTTATTCTTTTTCATAATCTTTTTTTTTCCATTTATTTTCTTGATTGATTTTTATTCTTTTTCATAATCTGTTTTTTTGTTCATGTCTAACTATATATATATAGTGAGTGTGTCACTGTGTTGGCTGTCAATGTATACTCTGAAAAATGTTATTCATAACGTACATGTAGTTATCATGAATTATGTTATATATATAATGTTTCCTTTGTATAGTAGGCCTATGTCATGTTGGGCAATGTATCTCTTTATTTTAAACATTACGACTTGAATAGATGAGCAAAAACACACAAACGCTAAATACATGCTAAATTGAATGAACTCATTACGAATTCGAATGCCCACGTGCGAATTTGAATGCTCGAAAAGACACTTCCAAGCGAGGTAGCGAATTTGAATGCTCTCCACGCATATTTGAATTTGAATGATGTAAACGCTAAATGTCTTGACCGAAGTGCGAATTTGAATGACCTCAAAATGAATTTGAATGATAAATTTCATGGCACAGATCTTTTTCGCGAATTTGAATGACTCCCTTATCAAATTGAATGACAAATCTGCGAAATTGACCGGGAAAACCTATATTTGGGAGAGAGTTTGTTTAAAATACAGGGTCCCTTACATAGGGAAATATTATTTGAAAAGGAAAAACGACTATATATAACACGATGTAACCCTATTTGTTGATCATGTACAAGCAGAGTTCTAATAATTATTGTGTACCCTCTTAATAATTGTGTACCCTCTTGATTGTGTACAAACAATGCCGATGGAATTCGTCTCGTCTGAGTGCAGGGAAATTAGGGCAAAACCTTGTCATTATGATTTACCCAGACTATTGATTCATAGATAGCAGCTGCATTGACGCTATATGGACAAGAATATTGTAAATAATCCACGTTTTATTAAACGTAGGGCCATTTAATGTGCTTACTCTGTTTATTATCTTTTTTAGAACTGTGAAATTGATTATAATATGCCAAAGTAAATTTGAAGTGATTTGGTAACTTTGCATTGGCTTGATAAAATCTGAGCTGCCTGGCCTTACATGCTATCAGTGTATGTAATTTTGTATTATGTATTCATGTATTCTATATGACACATGTTCTAACAACTTTGCTGTATTATATTTATCATGTCATGTTTCTTTATATTTTGTTTATGTGAAACGGAAAAAAGAATAAATAAAAAAAAAAATATGGTGTAAACATGAGCCCAAGGGAGAAAAAGCACTTCAAAATCATCATATCATTCACAAAAGTAAACATATGCAAGTGACCGGAAATGCCAGACTCATATTCCCCCATAGACTCAGTGTTAGAAAGCGTGTGGTCATACGCTTTCGGAGGAGTATTCAATCATAGATATCTTAATAATATCATTATTATATCGGAAAACCTTTCTATGCCTGGCTATTTATTTATAAGTCTGAACATCATTATACAAGACAGATATAAAAATTCCACAATTTATTAAATCAAGCCTCCACAAAGTTACCGAATCTCTTTAAAGTTAAGTTAAACGCTATTTCACGATACCACATTCACGCTCTTTTCTCCGCGTAAATTGTGGCCCTGCTTTTTAAAATTTTGTACACTCTAAAAACTAAAGTGTTAAATTACCATTTAGAAGGGTCGAGGAGTAACCACTTTTTAAAATGGTAGATTATCACCTTTAACATGCTGGATTTAGCCTTTATATTGTTGCATCTAGCATGCTAGAAGTGTTAATCTACCATTTTGAAAACAGTGGTCACTCATCGGCCCTTTGTATTGGTGATTGTAACTGCGTTTCAAAGCCTTTCTTATGAGCGCATAAATGCTCCAGATACAACCGTGTTTTGAAGTGAGCTATAAATCCAATCTTATTTTCTCTTTAATTCTAAAGATAGCGGTGGCCAAAGTAAGCCTCAATCATATTAGGGCCCGTTTTATAAAACTTGTCATTAATGATAATAACTGTTATAAGCTACGGAATTCCTTGCATATGACTGGATGAGAACAAATTTGTCGGTAAAAATCACGTCCAAGGCAATTGATGAAACGCCCCCTGGACTTCAAAGACACCTTCAAACAATAACAAAACAATACTTTTTCTTAATCAAGCAATGGAACTCTAACCATTTTACCAGTAAAAAAAAAAGAAATCAGTCGACATGGTCGATAAATCAGTCATACGACACTCGACACTCATTGCACGGCACTGAAATGTTGAAATAGATAGTTAATGACGTGAAGCAGCCTATTTCTAAAAATGAATCAGAATATATTCTTTACGATGTCGATAATGATGTTAGTGATAAAAATGCTTCCATTTATAATCCTATAACTCTGTTATTTATTATGAGGAACCCCATTAAATTATTGTTTAAACAAAATAGGGCCTATCATATACTTTCCGACAGTTTAAAGCTGATGAAATATTTATTCTAAAAGGGGAAACATATGACGGGCATCAATCACGACGGAGAGGACATTAATCATGGAAGTATATAAATACATCAGGTTGCATGTCTCGCTATGATTAGGTTTGGATGCGATCCTGCTGGTAGCTTTCACAATCTGGCAATGTACATCTCATTATTAAAAGCCAGCGTTTTTATTCGAATGTAACGCCCGTTGCACGCGTAGTGTCATTGCACAGCGCCAATCGAGTCCCTAAAATCGAAGGAATTCACGCCGCTGTAAACATGGTAAACAGGAGAGGATACGGATGATGACCACAACTCACTAGAAGTCAAGCCACTGGTCCCAATGTAATGTCTCGTGGAGGCAGACTTTTAAACAAACCGGAAACCTAGTCCTACCATCGGGCCCTGTCTCAAGGGCTAGCTTGCGTCCGGTCTGTCGCTATAGAGCTTGTGCCTGGTCCCGTTCTGCTCATGCCTGGATGTCTGCGAATGGAGTGATGGAAATGACGGGTCATAGCAGATTTCACTGGTTATGTCAACACAATACCATATTTATCCAACAAAAAAGGTACGCTCGTGTCACTATTACTGACTAAATGCTTGTTCACATTATGACGCGGTTAACCACCCGGGGGGGGGGGGGGGGGGAGGGGGTCGAAAACGTGTCGTTCTTGGTGTGTATTATAATGGCAAGTGGGCATGGTGGGGATGCATGAGGCAACAAAATCCGTAGGCACTTAATTGTGTATCATCTGGTCATAAGATTTAGAAATGTGAAGTGCGCTTTAAAAAACAATACAGCGGTTTTATTTGAACGAGCCTTCAAGTTTTGTTCTATATACATGGAAAGTCTGGCCCAAAAATAAACTTGAATTTCAAGTGCCACGTTCCCTACCATATCTCCTCATTTTCGCTGATGCAGGGGCTGTCAACATGATCATAGAATTATCTTGCATACACAAGTTATGATAATATCATTAATGTAACATACAAAATATATACGTTGGATATCATGACTCTTCATGTGCTCTGTTGGCTATTCAATAGCGAGTAAGTGTATCATTTCAGTGTGTTATGACTATTCCAGGGTAATAATATCCAAATTCCTTTGGAAGCACATAATATAGACGATATTTCATTATGTGATATGCACTTTACAAGAACGGCATCTTATAATTATTATCATTATACCTATGTAAAAGGGGGATAATATAATGGAACACCTGTGTTAACTCTGAAAGGTTTTGGGGGGAACGGCAAGGAATCTTTAGGATTTATCGATCACCGGCAATATTCCTTGCTTTACTACCGCTTACTGCATTTTTGATGAGTATCTTACGAGCGATATTATTTTCAATTAGGAGCTCACAAATAATGTTCTATTCATTGATGAATCTCACAATAACGAGAAAAGGGGAAATTCCACAAGGAGAACAGCGTATTTATAGGGGAAATTAATTTGTGCGGCCGGGGAAATAAGTCTGCCACCGGCCCTATGAATTCAAACGGAGACTACTTTTTGGTCTTAGATCAACTAGATAAACCAAATAAACTATGATGGGGTGACCAGTATAAACAAAAATTCGTAGGAATGTGACATTCGATCAACGATTTCTCATATTGTACAATGAATTATTCAGATAGATGTATACCAAAGGGAAAGCAAAATTCCAAACTAAATGTGGTTCCAACAAGAAAATAAATCTAGGAAGTATTTCGGAGATATCACGATCTCAAAATCCGGTGTCGGATCCCCACGCGCTGGAGCTGAAAAAAGGGGAATAAAAACCACAAGACCTAAGTTCGCGCACACGAGATTACATCTAAGTTATCTAACGTAGCGATCCATCATCTGAAGGTAAGGTCATCTTGTATCAAAATAAGGATTTCTAGACCCTTGTCGGTAACTTCATTTTTTTCGTAAAGTAGAAAAAGTTGTCGATCTTTTATCGATATCTTCATAGTTTTTCACCCGAATCAAAAGAAAATGTTGTCCCTATAGGTAATTTTAGCTTCCTCTATCCAATGGTGCGCGAACTTAGGTCACGCTCGAAATATCGTCACACCACCATACATCTTCAGTAAATCTGTAGCATCCATAACTGTAACCAACACTGTGCAATACATATCAGGTTAATTTCATGTAGAATCACCGTGGTATGTTGGTCCTAGGTTCGATCCTAGTTCGGTGCTTACATCCTTGGAACAAGTGTTTTACTTTCATTTCTCCCTCTCCATCCAGGTGTATTAGTGGTTACCTGACATTCCTGGGGGTAATAGTCATGATGTAATTGCAGGACCATGTTCATACTGATCAGGCTGCCCTGAGTAAAAAAAGAAGAAGAGACCATTGATACAATGACCATGATGACCCCAGGCGCTTCTAACTCTGACGATTGCTAACCTGACTTGCGTAACGGACCGCTGTTATATTTAATCATGTTTCACCGTTATCCCATAACAACTACATCCGTCTGCGGTGATTCTAGACAGGTTTTCAATCAACTTGTTTGCCTGCCAACTGGTGTCTTAGCGTTAGTGGGTTTTTGTATGAGGAAGTCGACACTTTGAAGTTTCGCTTATGAACAGGTTTTGAAGTACCGCAATCTTTAAAGCTCAAGTTGAGTTCTGGTCATACGAATCATTGTGAAAGAACGTAGGTCATGTATACATAGGAATGATGCGTATACTCTGAGGGTTTTGATCCACCAAAATGATAAGAATTGACCCAGTCCTACACAGAAATAGGCACACATGTGGCATGAATGTTTGGCCCTAACACTTCAGCTATTTCTCGTCATCATGGTCATACTTCGAATAAATCATGAGGGCATTTGCATGAAGAGGAATTTTTACTATGATGTTCTTCCAAAGTGACATAAAAAGAACGACAAAGCTCAATATTTTTTATCCAACTTCAACAGAACTGAAACTTCTATGTAGTGAGCTTATCATTATCAATATGTTGAAGGTTGGGAATTCGTTACCTTGGCCTTGTCAGCGTGATTTCACTCTTCTCTACTTCCAGTTTCATAAAACACCTGCAGCAATCAATACCATGACCTTTCACGATTATTATAATTGGACATTGAGTGACTGCAGAATCAAACGCCATCAGTGATAATCAATGCATATTAGTAATTATAGTTCAACAAGTACTTATTGTACAGGTCATTTTGAAGCCTATTATTTTTTTTCTTTACCATTATGTGCCGAATCAATATAGTACATTGCAGAGACCATGCAATTACGGTATCTGGAGTACATAGCAGCAGTAAGTGGACAGTTTTGAGGTATTTTTCTGTAAATATGCGTGGTTATTGTCAAAGGTGTATGGCTATATAGAGTGCCCAAGTCTGCGCAGTGCCCTTGTCTGCGCAATCTTATTATTTTTTATATATATAAATAATATTGCATCACCACTCCAACATACGTTTTGTTTGCAGATGATACTAACATATTTTACTCACATGCGGATCTAAATATCCTTGTTCCAACTCTCAATTCGGAATTAACGAAATTATCCTTTTGGTTCAAATCGAATGAACTCTCCCTAAATATAGACAAGACAAACTACATCTATACATTCTAAACATATTTTAACAACAATATTTTCATAGACGATATGGCCATGACTGAAAAGGAAGAAACAAAATTCTTAAATGTAACAATTGATTCAAATCTAACTTGGAATAGTCACATTTGTAATAATATTTGCAAGTTAGCTTCCAGAGGCATAGGCATTTTATTTAGATTAAAATACCATCTCCAACTAAAGTCTTATGCTCTATAATTCATTCGTTCTGTCCCATATCTTACTGTAACATAGTATGGGGAAATAGTATACGATGAAAATTATGGCAATATCGCGCCTCCAAAAGAAAGCACTCCGTATCAGATCTGTACTTATTCACATTACCTAGCCCATACTGATCCAATATTTTATAAATTAAAAACATTAAAAATTGGCGATATTCACCTCTTTCAAACTGCAATATGTATGTACAAATTTGCGACAAATACTATACCATTGCCTTTACGTAATGTTTTTACGTACAACAGAAATATTCATTCTTATCCTGCACGACACTCTTCTGACCTCCATTTAACCAACCCAAAAATAATTGTAGCCCATAAATCGATAAGACACCATGGCCCAGATGTTTGGAACGATTTACCTGACAACATTAAACATTCTGCATCACTTTATTCTTTCAAAGCGTTAATGAAAAAATACATTTTATCAAAGTATTTGTAAAGATGACCAGTTTAAGAAGATATACGAATCGCACACTTTTCACCAGCACTCGCTCACATGCACGCACTTGCAATTTCTCTTTTTTCCACCTTTTTTTCTTATAAACTCCGATTTATATAATTTCTGGAAATAAATCTCGTTATACGTGACACCCCATACTACACATCGACTCGTATATTAAGGTATCATGTAGTCTCAATCCCCCGGCAGCTATCCACTCAAGCATTCTTGCTTATGATAGCTGGCCCCTGCATTTATCTCGATTTATTGGCTTACCTCCATAATTTCAATATTTTCTAAATATAAATATTCTTTTTGTAATTCAGTTGTCACACTTTATTTGTATCAATTCTGATTTGTATCATTATTGTATGCAAGGTTTGTATTTGATTTCTTAATAAATGCAGAAACATCTGCTTAAAAAAAAACATTAAAACGTTGTTTCTGAAAACAATATATGTATTGAAATAATTTTCTATTGTTAACGACCTCAGAGGAGGAAGAAAAGAAAGAAAGAGGAAAACATTCCTTTTACAAAAAGCCTCCACCGTCTGCGTCGTGCGTGCTGCATATAACAAAGCCTAGAGTTCTCTATGAGGTTTCCAAAATGAGGTAGGTCTAATGCTGGCACTTAGATTTAACGTTATATTGGCTACATCTACTTTTATATTTGATATATCTACTTAGTCTATTTAATCCAATCTAGATATATGGTTCGATAACAGAAACGTATGTTTGATGTACAGGGTTATTTCAAATAACATTGGCTGAGCTGCACGAACAGCGAAGGCAGGCTAGCTTTCACCCTCGGACCCGTTTCAGGCCGCTCCGTGAAGGCCTGACTGGGGTGCAGGCACAGGGTTTGGCTTTGGAATTAAAACATTTTAATTTTTTTTAACCGGTATTTATTTGCCCGTTTTTAGAATCTATCGTCGGGCCCAAGAATTTGATTTTATACACCTAGGGGAGCTGTTTAAGTGTACCGTGTATAGGCGCAGACTTAAATCTAGATTTCTTAGTTAACATATTCAGAACCCTTTTCATTCGAGTCATCATTTTGTATTCATTCTCTTCAAATGTTGTAAATATGTTTTTCCTATTCAGTTTAACTTAATGTTGAAACTGGAGATAGAGAAAGAAAGAGAGAGAGAGAAAGAGAGAATAATAAAAGTGAGAAAAGTAACAAGAAAAAGAGAGAGAAGAGAGGGAAGGGAGAGGGAGAGAGAGAGAAGGGATGGCGCGTGAGCTGGAGAGGGGGGGAGGGGTGGGAGAGAAAGATTGATATCTTATTAGGGTATCTAACCAGGTAAGAGTATAAAATAAGAAAAGACAATGGAAGAATTAACAACAACAACAACAACATATCAACACCTTGATTAAGAACCAGACAGGGGTGAGTTATAGAGAGGAAGAGAGAGAGAGAGAGAGAGAGAGAGTAGGACGGGGGGGGGGGGGGGGGGGAGAGAAAGAGAGGGGCGGCCGGGGGAGATAGTGACACGAACAGACACGAATGGATTCACCCTGCCTTATGCCACATCTGCAATCAAGCGACTGATTAAAGAAACAGATTGTTTTGAACACATCGCCAGACACCTATCAACTAAACGCGATATCTGTTCGTATGATAAATAAGTGGTACAGTACAGCCAACTATTATAGGCGGTCTTTCCGTCAATCCAAAAGCGATTATAATTAAAGGGTCCGATGAGGAATTGTATAGGCTGTGAGCTCATTCACCCCTTCTCCATCGTAGCTTCCGCGCTTATGCTACAGTCACACGGCCATGTTACGGACCTGCGGATGCCTGCGTATATTTGGATAATGAAAATGCGTAATTTTTACCCCCAAATAACGCAAATTTGAGCAAAAGTTACCTATATTCTGCGGACGATACGGATTAGTTACGGATGTTACGTATGAATTACGGATGTTACGGGTAAAACCTGTTGATGAGCCCATCCGCTGCCAACCCGCTGACACATGTCACGGACGACTTACGGATGACTTACGGACGATACGTATGAGTTACGTAGTTTATGTATGGATAACGTATATTTTGCGGATGCTTACGTATATTTCATCCGCAGCAGAATTTTGAGATTTTCAAAATGAAAATTTTCAGAATTTTGAGATTTTCAAAATTCACGCTGCGAATCTGCGTATGTCTGCGGATCCTGCGGATTAGGTTACGGATGGATACGGACGTTTTACGCAAAAATACGCAAAGATACGGATCAATACGCATGATACGGAACAATACGCAAATTCTACCTAAATTCTGCGCAAAAGACCTTGCGCGGGAAATTTAAAATAATTTTGAGATTTTCAAAACTTTTTCGCGGAAGACCTCGATTCCTGCGCACTCCCACGGATTTTTACGGATGCACTTACGGATGATACGCATGATACGGATTGCTGCGGATTTCTACGGATTTTTACGGATGCACATCCGCAGACATGCGTATCGCGCGTATCTGTCCGTCTGACCTAGGCATTAATGAAAGGGAAATGGGATCAATAATTCGTGGTTTACGGTATGAATGTAATGTTAAAACTCGATAACATCCATATCCGTTAGTCTAGTGTACACACGATGTAGGCATATAGATGTTTGTTAACCTGAATGATACGAAATTGCATGGAGCTATTATGTCATAAATACTGGTATATTAATCTTAAATATTGATGGGCTTTTTTGGGCTCTTATGACTAACATCATAGTCTGTATTAATATATAGGGCGGGTAGAGAAGTTTTGATTTGATTAATGGTACTAACCAATAACTCTTTATTCAATTTTATTTCTAGGTAAAAGAGTAAATCGTGTTTATTCATGGATCCATTTAATAAGCATGATAAAGAATCACAATCAGGTTTTTCTTATTTTGTTGTATTCAATATTGATAGAGTTTTAACCCTACCATAAGAAATGATATTGCGTACTTTATACTGCGCCTTGATTCTTCCGTACCTATCTTATTGTAACGTAGTATAGGCAAATACATATCGAACTAATGTTAAGAAGCTATGTTTACTGCAAACCAAGAGTTTACGTATCTTATCAGGTTCTCATCCACCCTCCAGTAGCGATCCTTTATATAACTTTCTTAAATTGCTTCGCATTCAAGATATAAATAAATTTCAGCAGTCTACCTTGTTATATGAATGTCTAAAGTCACAATTACCCTCTCTGTTCTGTGGCCTTTTCCGACGTGTTTCAGATATTCATAAGTATGGTACCAGATCAACTGATGAATTTTTTATTCCAAAACACCGTAAACTTATTTTTCAACATATCCGTTTCACCGGCCCTGAGCTTTGGAACGATTTACCTGAGTAGGAAAAATTCTGTGTCTCTGTTAAGCTCCTCATGGAGGCTAAAAAAGTGTATGATATTGGTTTATAGTTCACGATGCCTTGCTTGATTATTACTATAACTATCATCCTAACCTGTTTCCAGTATCTTTTTGTAAGAGTGCCTGTGAATACTTCGATATTTTACTCTCACCGTAAAGCGCTCTGAAACCATTACATGTGTATAGAGCGCTATATAAGTACCTGTATTGTATATCATGCCACTGTATTATCCATGCATTACAAGTCCATTATGATTATTACTGTGTGGCAGTCCTCTTCCTTTCTCTCTACTCCAAGTCCCCTATCCTCTTCTCTCCCTTTCTTTGTCTGCCCCTTTCCTTTCCTATACTAGATTATATTGTATATGTGTATTAAGCATCTGCTTATTGGGATTGCGCCTTCTTCCTTCTAATTTTGCAAGTTGATTGTACTGATGCAAGTTCTTGAGTGTACTGATACTACTTTATATGCATGTAAATTTTAATTTTTGAACAGATGTTGCATGTTGTCACCATCGATGGAAGAAAGCAAAATGTTAATATGAATATGAATTGAATTGTTTGCCATGTTGATACTTTTTGCTTTCGAGGCTACCATCCCTCTTGATACCGCGAAGTTTGATCGGTTGGGGGTAATCATGTGGTTAACCCTTCTTTTTAAAGCTTGCATATCTACATCATAATGTTGGTAAAAAATCTATAACCAAACAGTTGATCGCCTTTATTCTTGAAGTGTTTTGAACATTTCGCTATAGAGCACATCTCCTCGCCCTACGCATGTTTCAGCCAGTACCGTGAAATCCATGAAAAAAGTGTTGTTGAAATTCTCGCCGAAAATGAGACGTGGCAATCATTCACGGGCACATGACTTTATTGTGACCCACCTAATGTCAAGCAGAGATTAAACTTTCAGGATTAAGTGATATACAGGGCTGCATATTTACATCTTTTAATACCTTCCCGTCATTCGTCTATAATCTGTTCTCATGCATGGATACAATGGCGGATTTAAAGGGGGATCCAACAGGCCCTCACCCCCCCCCCCCCCCCACCCTTTTGAAATCAAAGTGTAATAACTTATGTGTACACAACCATAACATGTTTTTATTTGTTATTATTATTATCATTATTATTATTATTATTATTCGTTCTTTTGCTTGTTATTACAATTTCTGAACTTTGTCTCCTACACCCTCGAAATCATTAGTGCTCCCCTGCGCAGATACATACAAGGTCATGACCAAAATACATATCTACAAAGCAGTTCCGTCAATCTTTGACCAAAGTTCAATCACTGATCACTGATCATGCTGATGAATAATGCAAAATGACAGAGTATTAACTGCTGGATAAAGCATCATAGTATCCTGTCTGGGAGTTTTTGATGTAAATGATCACCCAGCCTTTGAAATATATTTTTTGTGATTAGCGTGATTTCAGACATTGAGGGAACATGCATGCACAATGGGGTAGGGGGGCTATGGGGCGCCAAGTGTCCGCTTCAAAATTCCGTCCTAGTTTACACAATTTCGTACGAAATTTTTTACAAAATGCAATTCCGTACACGAAATACTTTTTCGTTGGTTCGTCATGTAATTGCGTACACGAAATCAATTTCGTTGCAACGAAATGACTTTTGGGACCGAACGAAAATTATTTCGTCACGACGAAATAAATTTCGTGTACACAAAATTGCTTTCGTTGAACGAAATCCATTATGTGTGCAACTTAACGCAATTCCGTACACGAAATTGATTTCGTTCGGTAAGGAATACATTTCGTTGCGACGAAATAACTTTTGTGTACACGAAATCGATTTCGTTCGGTACGGAATACATTTCGTTGCGACGAAATAACTTTTGTGTACACGAAATTGATTTCGTTCGGGACGGAATACATTTCGTTGCGACGAAATAACTTTTGTGTACACGAAATTGATTTCGTTCGGTACGGAATACATTTCGTTGCGACGAAATAACTTTTGTGTACACGAAATTGATTTCGTTCGGTACGGAATACTTTTCGTTGCGACGAAATAACTTTTGTGTACACGAAATTTATTTCGTTCGGGACGGAATACATTTCGTTGCGACGAAATAACTTTTGTGTACACGAAATTGATTTCGTTCGGGACGGAATACATTTCGTTGCGACGAAATAACTTTTGTGTACACGAAATTGATTTCGTTCGGGACGGAATACATTTCGTTGCGACGAAATAACTTTTGTGTACACGAAATTGATTTCGTTCGGGACGGAATACATTTCGTTGCCACGAAATCACTTTTGTGTACACGAAATTTATTTCGTTCGGTACGGAATACATTTCGTTGCCACGAAATAACTTTCGTGTACACGAAATTTTTTTCGTGGTACACAAAATTCATTTCGTAATCGTTACTTTTCATTTCGTAATCGTTACCCTTGATTTCGTTATCGTTTATTTTCATTCTGTAATCGAAATAACCAATATTGCTATCGAGCCAAAGACTTTAAATAGTATCAAGACAGATTACTCTGACCTACTTCCGTAGTACATTTTGGAGGCATACTTTGCTGTGTTAAAAACAGACTCGGAAAAATACGTTCCATAGGTATAACACGTGAAAAGATGTCTCACTTTTTCTTGATAATTCATATCTTACTCTATCTTTTTCAAGTCTGATGTTTGCACAAGAAAAAGGATGGATAGTTAAAAAAACATTTCTTGAACCTTTTTGTCAATAAATGCCGATATGAATCCCTTGGATCATGCCTTCTTTTTGACAGAGTCATTTGCCATAGGGTTAACACGTGAAAACATGGATTTTAAAAATGATTATAGTTCCTCTAGTATTACCTTGAATTTAGAGCAAATGTGGCTTACATGTAATTTGAGACTCTGAAAAGGCTTAATGAAGGCTCAAAAGGTGCAAGGGACCCCGCATAAATCCCCGGGAATATGCATGCTTTTGGCCTTCCATCTCCCATAGGGGGGGGGGGGGGGGGGGGGGGGGGGGGTTAGTGGCAAATGTTTTTCATCTCGCCAGCCCTCCGAAAGTCGCTCAGTGGAGGGGTGTAGGGTATCAGATATTATTAGTCCAGTTTTCCTCCATAATTCTCTGACAAGCCAAAAGAGTTATCAGTTATAAAAGGGCAATACAATTTTATTTAAAAGCCTCCTAAATCCGCCACTGATCCATGCCCGGACTGTGAGGTCAGTCTTGCGAGGTGGGCCTTTTTACAACTTTTTCTCGGAGGGTTACTAGAACGACATTGTTAGGCTCTTGGGCTTCCAAACTAAATTTGGTGCTCGATCCGGGTTTTTTCACAATTTAGGCAAGATCCCGTATATGCCAACTTGGGTTGGCATATACGGATGTATGTGAAGAATATAATTGCATAGTGTTGGTGGTCGATCTCATTAAATTGAAAGATTGGGGGGGGGGGGGGGGAGCAATAAGAGATCATTTTTATTTTATTTTCTTTTTGTTCCAATTGCTTTATTTTTATGTTTGTTTTTGTTGTTTTTTTGTTTTGTTTTTTTGCTCAGTGATTTTTTTTAATCATTTCAATCACTTGAAATTGTTGTAATTTCTGTTGATTTCGTAATAAAAACACAAATTAAAAAAATAAGAGATCATTATTTTTTCAATTCTATTGGAGTCATTTTTACAGATCTGTTGTAAGAGAGAAGAGAGAGTATGAGAAAAATGAGGGGGGGGGGGGGAGAGACAAAGAGAGATGGGGCAAAAGTAATGGGATATTCCTACAAAGACAGAATAGGATTGGTAATAATTACATTATATCATCAGCTGCTATATTTTTGGTTACTAGTTAATTCAATTCAAAACACGGAGGCCATCCCCCTTTTCGTACTATCGGTAAAGGCCCTATTGCGTTCGTGATGGCTTCGGAGCAAGCCCCTACTGTTTTCTTAGCCTGTCGTCTCACATTTCTACAGCAGAATATTACAAATAACTTACCGTATAGTTGGTTATATTGGTGGCGTATCCAGGGATGCAGGAGAGGGGAAGGCTCACGCCTGACAAAAAAATCGTCAGATGCATTCTATTTTGAATTTTAGGACAAGCAAGGAAAAATGTATCAGTTTCCAGATTCTTTCTGTGGGAGGGGGGGGGGGGGGTACACATTTCCTTTCATTCGATGTGTAACTAAGATATGTCAGATTTGGTTTTGGCTGGCACATAGGGGCACGTACATTCCTGGATATATAATCTTGGATACGCCACTCTTAATGTAATCTTTATATTTATATAAGGAATTGCTCGCACGCAATCTCATTTTATTAAAGCCTTTTCTGTCTTGAATTTTAAAAGAATAAGGCTAATAAAATTACATTGCAGGTCTATAATCCCTATAATTTCCATAAATCATATCAAATGAAATATTCTGATTTAATAGAAAATAATAGCACATTATTATATTTAAATAACTTTTCCCGACATTCCCGTCAGATATCGCAGTGTTTGCATATATAGAGCTTACTATCAGGGAACATGTTTGGACCCCCCCCCCCCTCATCATCACATAAATATTAATAGAAATTTCATAGCAAATAACTTTAACAAAAAAAAAAACATCTAGTCCGAAGCCCCCCTCCCAACTCTCACCCTTTCCTCCCTGGTGCAGTTAGAGTTGATTACTATCTGTTTTGGGACATAAGTTTGTATTTGAAGGGACAAATTAAGATTATGCCCTTTAGTTACGGCTTTACCAAAAGGCAAAAGCGCTGTCCAGAAAAAGAAGAAAGAAATAAAGAAAATAACAAAATACAAACATCGTGATTAAGACTATAACCTTTCGCTCTGGGCCGATCGACATGTACCACAATATATACGCGTGCTTTATTTCGGCACTGAGCACTCTTCGTATTTAAACTCTTTGGTCGAGCGCGCTAGTGTTTTGTGTTGCATGCTGAGATATTCGAGGCGAAAAAACAAATGTAAGTATCTTTCATAAATGATGAGTTAGAATTTGTAGGGTTGTGTTAATTTAATTTTTAAATAGTTTTAACTGTACAATTATCGAAATTATTATAGTGTTAGAACTTAGATATAATTGACTCCAGAGGCAGAGCACTCGAACAAAGTATAGGTATGCCCGTGCGTGGAAATTGGTCAGGTTAGTCCTATATGTTGTGATTTGTGTAGTCTGTATGAATCACAATATGTGGGACAGGCAAATCCAATGCCAATGGGCTGGGCCTAACACTAACAGTAACAAAGAGACCACTCGAGACTTCATGTGCACAAATGGGTGACCGTTTTCATGCAGTGGTGGCTCTCCAATCTGCTTTGAAATTCAGCCTTTTATAAAAAAATTCTGAAATATTGATTTCATGTGGATAGCACTCATAGCTACATACCTAAGGCTATATACTTCGTGTGTATAATGTAGGCAGTCATACATCATGTACATAGCCAGGATTGGCTTCGTGAATGTAAAAAAAAAAAAAAAAAAATGGCTATACGCCTTCTACATCATGAAGCCAGGCGTTCTTACCAGCAATCTAACTGCGCACGGGTTAGCAGGACTGGAAAATGCCCTGAAATATCACTTTTCTGATAACTCTCGCGACCGACAGCTCCAGACCTTCACCACAGCGTATCCTCCTAGGAAAACGTTTAGATTTAGAATGTCTTTTTGATCGTACGTATTTTTACAAAAAAAATCCAAAAAAGATCGTAAGAAATTTCCGAAAACTCACCAGTGTTTGTGTGTATCCATGCCTCCTCTTGTCATGCAGATAAGGCATGACAATGGATACACACAAACACTGGTGAGTTTTCGGAAATTTCTTACGATCTTTTTTGGATTTTTTGGTAAAAATACGTACGATCAAAAAGACATTCTAAATCTAAACGTTTTCCTAGGAGGATACGCTGTGGTGAAGGTCTGGAGCTGTCGGTCGCGAGAGTTATCAGAAAAGTGATATTTCAGGGCATTTTCCAGTCCTGCTAACCCGTGCGCAGTTAGATTGCTGGTAAGAACGCCTGGCTTCATGATGTAGAAGGCGTATAGCCATTTTTTTTTTTTTTTTTTTTACATTCACGAAGCCAATCCTGGCTATGTACATGATGTATGACTGCCTACATTATACACACGAAGTATATAGCCTTAGGTATGTAGCTATGAGTGCTATCCACATGAAATCAATATTTCAGAATTTTTTTATAAAAGGCTGAATTTCAAAGCAGATTGGAGAGCCACCACTGCATGAAAACGGTCACCCATTTGTGCACATGAAGTCTCGAGTGGTCTCTTTGTTACTGTTAGTGTTAGGCCCAGCCCATTGGCATTGGATTTGCCTGTCCCACATATTGTGATTCATACAGACTACACAAATCACAACATATAGGACTAACCTGACCAATTTCCACGCACGGGCATACCTATACTTTGTTCGAGTGCTCTGCCTCTGGAGTCAATTATATCTAAGTTCTAACACTATAATAATTTCGATAATTGTACAGTTAAAACTATTTAAAAATTAAATTAACACAACCCTACAAATTCTAACTCATCATTTATGAAAGATACTTACATTTGTTTTTTCGCCTCGAATATCTCAGCATGCAACACAAAACACTAGCGCGCTCGACCAAAGAGTTTAAATACGAAGAGTGCTCAGTGCCGAAATAAAGCACGCGTATATATTGTGGTACATGTCGATCGGCCCAGAGCGAAAGGTTATAGTCTTAATCACGATGTTTGTATTTTGTTATTTTCTTTATTTCTTTCTTCTTTTTCTGGACAGCGCTTTTGCCTTTTGGTAAAGCCGTAACTAAAGGGCATAATCTTAATTTGTCCCTTCAAATACAAACTTATGTCCCAAAACAGATAGTAATCAACTCTAACTGCACCAGGGAGGAAAGGGTGAGAGTTGGGAGGGGGGCTTCGGACTAGATGTTTTTATTTTTGTTAAAGTTATTTGCTATGAAATTTCTATTAATATTTATGTGATGATGAGGGGGGGGGGGGGGGGGGGGTCCAAACATGTTCCCTGATAGTAAGCTCTATATATGCAAACACTGCGATATCTGACGGGAATGTCGGGAAAAGTTATTTAAATATAATAATGTGCTATTATTTTCTATTAAATCAGAATATTTCATTTGATATGATTTATGGAAATTATAGGGATTATAGACCTGCAATGTAATTTTATTAGCCTTATTCTTTTAAAATTCAAGACAGAAAAGGCTTTAATAAAATGAGATTGCGTGCGAGCAATTCCTTATATAAATATAAAGATTACATTAAGAGTGGCGTATCCAAGATTATATATCCAGGAATGTACGTGCCCCTATGTGCCAGCCAAAACCAAATCTGACATATCTTAGTTACACATCGAATGAAAGGAAATGTGTACCCCCCCCCCCCCCCCTCCACAGAAAGATTCTGGGAACTGATACATTTTTCCTTGCTTGTCCTAAAATTCAAAATAGAATGCATCTGACGATTTTTTTGTCAGGCGTGAGCCTTCCTCTCCTTGCATCCCTGGATACGCCACCAATATAACCAACTATACGGTAAGTTATTTGTAATATTCTGCTGTAGAAATGTGAGACGACAGGCTAAGAAAACAGTAGGGGCTTGCTCCGAAGCCATCACGAACGCAATAGGGCCTTTACCGATAGTACGAAAAGGGGGATGGCCTCCGTGTTTTGAATTGAATTAACTAGTAACCAAAAATATAGCAGCTGATGATATAATGTAATTATTACCAATCCTATTCTGTCTTTGTAGGAATATCCCATTACTTTTGCCCCATCTCTCTTTGTCTCTCCCCCCCCCTCATTTTTCTCATACTCTCTTTCTCTCTTACAACAGATCTGTAAAAATGACTCCAATAGAATTGAGGAAAAAATAATGATCTCTTATTTTTTTAATTTGTGTTTTTATTACGAAATCAACAGAAATTACAACAATTTCAAGTGATTGAAATGATTAAAAAAAATCACTGAGCAAAAAACAAAAAAAAAAAAACAAAAAACAAACAGTAAAAATAAAGCAATTGGAACAAAAAGAAAATAAAATAAAAATGATCTCTTATTGCTCCCCCCCCCCCCCCAATCTTTCAATTTAATGAGATCGACCACCAACACTATGCAATTATATTCTTCACATACATCCGTATATGCCAACCCAAGTTGGCATATACGGGATCTTGCCTAAATTGTGAAAAAACCCGGATCGAGCACCAAATTTAGTTTGGAAGCCCAAGAGCCTAACAATGTCGTTCTAGTAACCCTCCGAGAAAAAGTTGTAAAAAGGCCCACCTCGCAAGACTGACCTCACAGTCCGGGCATGGATCAGTGGCGGATTTAGGAGGCTTTTAAATAAAATTGTATTGCCCTTTTATAACTGATAACTCTTTTGGCTTGTCAGAGAATTATGGAGGAAAACTGGACTAATAATATCTGATACCCTACACCCTCCACTGAGCGACTTTCGGAGGGCTGGCGAGATGAAAAACATTTGCCACTAACCCCCCCCCCCCCCCCCCCTATGGGAGATGGAAGGCCAAAAGCATGCATATTCCCGGGGATTTATGCGGGGTCCCTTGCACCTTTTGAGCCTTCATTAAGCCTTTTCAGAGTCTCAAATTACATGTAAGCCACATTTGCTCTAAATTCAAGGTAATACTAGAGGAACTATAATCATTTTTAAAATCCATGTTTTCACGTGTTAACCCTATGGCAAATGACTCTGTCAAAAAGAAGGCATGATCCAAGGGATTCATATCGGCATTTATTGACAAAAAGGTTCAAGAAATGTTTTTTTAACTATCCATCCTTTTTCTTGTGCAAACATCAGACTTGAAAAAGATAGAGTAAGATATGAATTATCAAGAAAAAGTGAGACATCTTTTCACGTGTTATACCTATGGAACGTATTTTTCCGAGTCTGTTTTTAACACAGCAAAGTATGCCTCCAAAATGTACTACGGAAGTAGGTCAGAGTAATCTGTCTTGATACTATTTAAAGTCTTTGGCTCGATAGCAATATTGGTTATTTCGATTACAGAATGAAAATAAACGATAACGAAATCAAGGGTAACGATTACGAAATGAAAAAGTAACGATTACGAAATGAATTTTGTGTACCACGAAAAAAATTTCGTGTACACGAAAGTTATTTCGTGGCAACGAAATGTATTCCGTACCGAACGAAATAAATTTCGTGTACACAAAAGTGATTTCGTGGCAACGAAATGTATTCCGTCCCGAACGAAATCAATTTCGTGTACACAAAAGTTATTTCGTCGCAACGAAATGTATTCCGTCCCGAACGAAATCAATTTCGTGTACACAAAAGTTATTTCGTCGCAACGAAATGTATTCCGTCCCGAACGAAATCAATTTCGTGTACACAAAAGTTATTTCGTCGCAACGAAATGTATTCCGTCCCGAACGAAATAAATTTCGTGTACACAAAAGTTATTTCGTCGCAACGAAAAGTATTCCGTACCGAACGAAATCAATTTCGTGTACACAAAAGTTATTTCGTCGCAACGAAATGTATTCCGTACCGAACGAAATCAATTTCGTGTACACAAAAGTTATTTCGTCGCAACGAAATGTATTCCGTCCCGAACGAAATCAATTTCGTGTACACAAAAGTTATTTCGTCGCAACGAAATGTATTCCGTACCGAACGAAATCGATTTCGTGTACACAAAAGTTATTTCGTCGCAACGAAATGTATTCCGTCCCGAACGAAATCAATTTCGTGTACACAAAAGTTATTTCGTCGCAACGAAATGTATTCCTTACCGAACGAAATCAATTTCGTGTACGGAATTGCGTTAAGTTGCACACATAATGGATTTCGTTCAACGAAAGCAATTTTGTGTACACGAAATTTATTTCGTCGTGACGAAATAATTTTCGTTCGGTCCCAAAAGTCATTTCGTTGCAACGAAATTGATTTCGTGTACGCAATTACATGACGAACCAACGAAAAAGTATTTCGTGTACGGAATTGCATTTTGTAAAAAATTTCGTACGAAATTGTGTAAACTAGGACGGAATTTTGAAGCGGACACTTGGCGCCCCATAGGGGGCAATGGTCTTATCCCTCGGAAATATCAATGAGAATTTACGAGTCCACTGAGTATGTGGAGACGACGAGTACATCCCATAGCGTTGATATGGTAATTTTAGGAAATTTATGTGAAAGAGAGAGAGAGAGAGGGGGGGGGGGGGGGGGGGCAAAACGCAAATATGTGATGTAGTCAGATACTTTGAATTCAGGAAATAACATAATAACATTAAAAATAATATTAATAATGATAATGTTAGTAAACTTATATGGGCTTAACAAACATGACTATTTCGGTTTCCCACGCTTTGAAATTCAATACGCTTAAAATTACGTAACAAAACTCTGTCCCTTTAAAAATCCCCGTCTATCTATAGCTTCCCTTTATGAACCTTTTTTAAATGTATGCATTGTTTCGCATGTACTGTGTAAAAAGAACAAACAGGGGTATGTAGCAAAACTCTGTTCCTTTAAAAATCCCCGTCTAGCCAGCTTCACTGACCATGGCAGGTGGCAGATGTAATTATGGCGGACTTTTTGAAGATCGTAAATCATGTCTGATATGTTCCCTCCTCCCGTTATCAGGGACATGCGTGCTGATGACTTGCTCGCGCTATAATTGTGGCGTGTGGCGTGTGTCCTACAAGTGCCAATTGCGCAGTTGTCTGTTTGTACATGTCCGTCACCATGGACATGGCGGACATTGGTTGGGGTATGCAGGACTGCATCGGCAGTGGTCTTCGGTAATGTATGCAAATTTTATACATACCTTTCAAACAAAGGTTGTTCTTGACAACCTGAACGATTGCCGGACATAGCAACAAATAATGTAGGCAAAACTGGATTCAAAGCATTGAGGCTCATTTATAAAAAAGGTTAATGGAAGAGCTCGTCACTAGGTGCTCAGCGAATATAGGTATGTGCATTCATTTGTGTGCATAAATTTGTATACATTAGAGAAGTGGTCTATTGAGAGCGGCATTGTACATCAAGTAATGAACAATGGAAACGTTGTGTGGAGTTGGTGGGTAATATTACAACTGAGTAAAACATGACAAAGCACAAAAGAAAAGATTTAAAAAAACAAAAAATAATGGATCAAAATATTGCGCCTTCTCCTATAATATAACCCGGTGCGTTATGGGAAATGGGAGGATATGTTGAAATGTGAAAAATGGTAAGAAATAAAATATGATTTCGATAGAAACTGGTCTAAAGTTATCCAGAATCGTTATCAAGCAGTAAATCGTTTGTTTTAGGTAGCAAAAATAATCAATTTAGCAAAAACACAATGGAAATAGTTTGCTCCAATTACACATCTTCAATCCAGATCTCTTGGCTTACAAATTTAATTATGTATCATACATTAGTCATTTTAGTTAGCTTGAGCATTTCCTTCGATTCAGTGACTCACTTCAAGAATTCAGCAATATCATAACTCTAAAAAAGTTACCCTTTAAATCGAAAATCGGAGCGTTACGGCTCATACATATATCAGCCTCAATATAACTTCAACGTGCATAATAAATCAATTTTATTCGTATTCGGTGTTTTATTTGCTCTCTTTCACTCCTGCCTATTGTGAATGCTAACAATTACTCGCCGACCGCGTGTATATTATTATGAACTCATTCTATCCCCCGCTGTGTGCTGCGGTGTGTAACCTGTCTACACGTCTTTATTAACATCGTCCTTCTATTAATAGGGGAGCCTGGTTTTGGTTTTATCAACACTCTTTATGTACAGTATATGTGATCACGTCATATGAAATATCCTTTAAGATTAATACATTATTTGTTATATCCGTCATGTAGGAAAATCTTACCTAAATTTATATTTAACATACACAACGACATTTTTTGGTAAACGCAATGGTAGCTTCGAACTATATGCTCCGAAGATAATCCCTTGTAGTCAAAGATGAAAAAGTAGGGTTAGGCTGACAATCGAGTTTTAGGACAGGTTAGGAAGTTTTTGGTCCAGGGGAGCGTTTCATCAAGCGTTTTGTCTGTTATTTTTAACCGACAACTGTTATAAGCTACTGAAATCCTTTCATCTGATTGGCTGGGAGCAAATTTGTCAGTAAAAATGACTGACAAAACGCTTGATGAAACACTCCCCAGGGTTGAGGTTATGAATTCAGTTTTGTGTATGATATTGAAGACGAAGCATGTGCAGGACAATCATGCAGAACAATTAACATTTTAATTCCTGGTATACAAGTCTTTATAACGGAGAGGCAAAATAAACACAATGCTTATTGTGCTATCACTTATGTTCCTTTGTCATTTAACCTATATTTTATTGCAGCGCTAAGCCAAACAGTTGGATCCCAATTTGTAATTATGTTATAGACGAGTATTGGTTCATTTTCAATTTCAACTTTGAGTAATAGACATTTCTAGGTTAATAGGAGATTGGTCTGCCCATGGCAATATCATGACATTTAAGCCGGGAATGTATTACATATTGCACCTAAATAATAGACGTCAATTTACACCACAGCGCAAACTATCACATGTAGTAAGCAAAATTATGGTTAATACATAGTGACGTGGTAGTTTTCTGTTCATTTATTTATTTATGTATTTTTGTACTTTGTTTACTTTTATATTTACTCTTTGGTTGCCTCTTTAGTTTTAAAAGTGCTATCACAGAAGCGTCCTTATCTAAAAAATCAACAAATAGGCCTAAAGCTAAAGCTTAAAACAATTTAAAATACGTGCACGGGTACATGAGTTACTTTTTTGGGGATGGCGTGTTGAATATACAAATGAAACTGAAAAACTGAATTATGAAGAAAGTAATATTACATGGGGTTGAGATAGCAAGAGGGATAGACATTGATAAAGAAGTAAGAAAATGAAGAACGAATGAGAGGGGATAACAAGGTAGAGAGTGTGAAAGGCAGGATTAATTTAGAAAAAAATATTATTAATTAGTTAAGAAAAAGGCATTAAGAGAAAAATAATAGAGAATAATTATTAAACTATAAAACAACTTACAAGGCAAAGTGGCTGATCACTATAGTTAACGTATAAGTTGTATAAGAGTAAGACTTTTGCATTGTAACATTTTAGAACTCGAGCTTATTTGATTGATTGACTGATTGAATTTTTCGTCAAGAGTAATAGAATATGAAAGGTATAACACTGCAAGGAAAATATTTATCTTGAACAGGATCATCCAGGAAAGCTTGCACGAAGCATAATGTTATAAGAGACAAGACGGAAACATAGGGTAGCACTTTACTTTATCATTGTAGGGCGCTGTCTCCTTGGCCACCTCTCACAATTATTGTATGGCGCGCAAATACAGCATATGAAAATATACGGTGGGACATGTTTTTCATCGTGGCGCACAATCTCCTTGGACACGACTCACAATTATTGTATGGCGCGCAAATACAGCATGTGATTATGTTTTTCATCGATGCTACTAATCTTGGACACCGTCACCAAAAAACTGCATGCCTTTGACATGATGCGCAAATACAGCATATGCCATGATACAATAAAGACATGTTTTGTGGCGCACAATCTCCTTAGGCACCACCACCATGCATGCCTTTGACCATAGCCTTTGACATGGCGCGCGAAAATACAGTATATAACAGCATACAATAGGACATGATTTTCTTTGTGGCGCACAATCTCCTTGGGCATCGCGCACAATTTCCATCCTAATATTAATTTGGTTTTAAACGAGGCAGAAAAATTAAGGTTACAGATCGATGAAAATTTGAACAAAAACCCATAAGGAATAAGAAAGTAATGTTTTTAAAATTGGCAACTCCGTGGCGTATCTTGTGAGCACGGTCCTCTCCCATTTGTTCCGTACGCAAAAATTAATAGATTTTAATTTTCTATGTTTTTTTAATGAGGGAATGGATTTGTATCATACAGGCTTTGTGTAAAAGTACAGGCATGGAAGAACTTATTAGACCAAGAATGGTTACTGAATGTGTTATATTTATGGTAAGAAGGAAATAAAATATCATAAAAGCAAGGTACAATTGCTGGAATTTGTTATTCATTCAATGAAATACAAACATTTTTTCATTAGTTTAAATGCATATTATAGTACCTTTATTACAGAACCTTGGTCTAATAATTTTTCCAGGGCTGTATATGTGAAAATATTATATCTAGGGTGCATGTATGATAACATATATTTTTAGAGAGAAAATGGAAATTAATGATTTTTTTTTTCAGTACAGGGCAAATGGCAGATAAGCTCGCAAGATACGTCACGGAGTTGCCAATTAATATTTGATTGATTAAAACCTCAAACAATCATAATGTCCTTATTTCTTATCGGATTTTCCCGTTTTTTAAATATTATTTATTATGTTATTATTATGTATTATTTAAGTATTTGACGTCACCTGTGCCTGGGAGCTAGGGGAAAAGCAAACTGAATCACTGTAACCTCGGGTCTATCCTCTCGATATAACTGATTGGGATGTGCAGTCCGCTACACCGGGGTTTCCCCTTCTCTTATTCAAATAGTGCAGTGGGTTCTTAACGTGCAAAGGTGGTGAATTTCCTCTACACAAGGCCTCCAGTTAACGTCCTATGCGAGGGACGGAGTGTTTTCCACATAGCCTGCGTCTATGAAACAATTTTCTGCTTCTTTTAAAACCAAATTGATAAAAGACCAAGATTGGTTGATTTGGCAACTTGCATATTGATGACAATATGCAATGGGACGTGTTTATTTCATTCTCCAATTTCCTCATAAGGCACTGGTGAAGCGGGGTCGATGGATACTTGAGGGAATCGATACAAAGTGGTTGTGAACTGTCTCTTCCTTAGACTAGAGACACATTAAAAATACATTCATCACAGGCTTACAAGGAGAAGGAGAGAAAGATAGAGAGAGCGGGGGTAGGGGTGAAAAGGAAAGGGAAAGAGAGAGCGAGAGGGGGGTAGGGGTGAAAAGGAAAGGGAAGGAGAGAGAGCGAGAGGGGGGTAGGAGTGAAAAGGAAAGGGATAGAGAGAGAGGGGGGTAGGGGTGAAAGGAAAGGGAAAAGAGAGAGGGAGGGGGTAGGGGTGAGGAGGGAGGGAAGGAGGGAGAGGGGGGGGGGGGGGGGGACCGGTAAATAATAGAAAGAAGAGAGAGCTTGTGATAGAGGGGGGGGGGGGGGGAGACGACGATAGTAAGAGGGAAAGGGAGATAGAGATAAAGAGGTAGGGCGTGTATGAGAGAGAGAGAGAGAGAGAGGGGGTTGGCCTAATATACTTCATTATTCAGGTTATTAAAAAGGTGGTTTTGGGGTAGATTATATTT
The DNA here is from genome assembly GCA_025617745.1 of Heliocidaris erythrogramma. Taxonomy (NCBI): domain Eukaryota; kingdom Metazoa; phylum Echinodermata; class Echinoidea; order Camarodonta; family Echinometridae; genus Heliocidaris; species Heliocidaris erythrogramma. The sequence goes on from CM046854.1 coordinate 65,721,346, forward strand.
CATGTGGTTGAGGACGTAGTTAATTCAATTTAATTCAATTCAGCTTTATTCAATTCCATAAAAACATTAATATCAACATGCAAGAAATATGCAATATAATAATTGTATACTAAGACATAATCATTACATTTTGCATGCAATTAATAAAATATTAAAATAGGAATTTGCTTGCTGTATAAAAACCCTAGTGGGTTTGTCTTGACAACCCCCATGACAAGAAATTCACATAAACAATAAAATTACAAATGGAATCATACAAAATGATTTATGATGAATAAAAAATAAAACAAAAAAGTTTACCGCACAACCCTAAACAAAATTGCATCGTGGGATAATATTGGTTTTGTTTACATCGCGAGATCATTGGAAATAAGATATAATTTAAGTTTTTTTTAAATAAATTCAAACTTTGAACTGAAATTATGTCTGATGGGATAGAATTCCATACAGAAGGAGCTTTATGTCTGAAAGAGTGTAATTCATATTGTTTGGTAATAACAGATAAATAATATTTCATTCTATTTCTAGTATTATATCTATGAACTGAACAATTTAATGTTAACATATCGCATAAATTTTGGGGTAATAGACCAAGTCTGTGTTTAAATAGTAGTATTGCATTAAAATAATTATTCAATTTATAAATATTCAGTATGAATAACTTCTTGAACAAAGGTTTTGTATGTGCCAAATATGTAGATGATGAAGCTATTCTTACAAATCTCTTTTGCAATATAAAAAGTGCTTCCAACTTGGAAGAATATGTATTAGCCCAAACAATATTACAGTATGACAAAAACAGTAGGACTAGAGTACTATACAATGTAATGTATTTCGGTAGGATATGGCATAACTTGCTGATGACACCAATGTTCTGTGATAACTTTTTTCTAACATAAGAGATGTGAGTATTCCATGATAAATCATGATCAATGTATACACCCAGAAATTTAGTACAATATACACGTTCAATTGACGTATTGTTGATTTTCACTATTAAGTTTTGCAAAGAACTATTTTTTTTGTTTCTGTTTCGCAGTATGGAATAATATATAATTTGATTTATCTATATTTAATGTAAGTTTATTGGCCTTAAACCATTTAGAGACATTTTGTAGTTCATTATTTAAAATAGTTGACAATGATAACTGATCATCTGTCGAATACAAAATATTGGTGTCATCAGCAAATATAAATTTCAATTTTTTAGAACAATTTGGGAGATCATTAATAAACAAAAGAAATAATAAAGGACCTAGGATCGATCCTTGAGGAACACCAAATGAAATATTAAGAGAGTCTGAAATGACATCGTTGTATGAGACAACTTGGGTTCGACTTTGTAAATAACTTTTAATCCAAGAATAAGGTAGCCCTCTAATGCCGTAATAACTGAATTTATGTAACAATATCGAGTAATCAATTGAATCGAATGCTTTACTTAAGTCAAGAAAAATACCAACGGTATGTAATTTATTTTTAAAAGAATTAATAATGTAATCATGTAAGTCAATAAGTGCCATTTCAGTAGAAACATTTTTCAAAAAGCCGTATTGATATTCATTTAATATAGTATTTTTATATAAGAATTCAGACATCCTATCATAAGCCAGTCTTTCTAGTATTTTAGAGAAAACGGGAAGAACAGAGATTGGTCTATAATTTGAAATGTCGTGGATATCTTTCTTTTTGTAGACAAGTGTAACTTTTGCTATTTTTAATTTCATGGGTACTATTCCAGATGTGAATGATAACTTAAAAATAAAGCATAAAGGCTTCACAATACCATGTATAATTTTTTTCACAACAGTAGGACTAATGTCATCAATACTACTACTATAAGATGAGTTCATATTTTTAACAACTTCCAATATTATATTTTCTTTTATAGGTTTAAAAAATATAGAGTTATTACATCTTCCAGATAAAAAATCAACAAAATTGTCATTATTTTGTATAGAATTTGCCATAGAAGCTCCTATATTTACAAAATATGTATTAAAGCTATCAGCAATATCCTTTCCATCATGTACATCAGTCCCATTTACAGTAACATATGATGGAAAATTTTTCTTACATTTTCCAAGTAATTCATTTATCATGTTCCATGTTCTTTTCATATTTCCTTTAAATACTTGAAATTTAAGTTTGTAATAGTTTGTACGTGCACAACGTAAAAGTTTAGTTAAAATGTTCCTGACCTTGACATATTTTCTCCTATTATCATCAGTACAATTTTTTCGATACTTCTTATATAATTTATTTTTCAATCTTATCTTTTTTAAAATGGCTACAGTTATCCATGGCTTTTTAATCATTTTTCTTTTACTCTTAGTGTCTCCTATTACGAATACATCATCATAAACTTTAGATAACACAACTGTAAACATATTATAAACTTCTTCAGTATCTGTACAGCTGTACACTCCAATCAACATTATACACTTTCTCTTCAAAAATTCTAATAGTACTTTCATTTATACGACGAAATTTACGAGTGGAGGTACATTGTGCAGGAAATTTAAAATGCGTTATTTGAAAAATGGGAAAATGATCTGTGATATCACTGTAAAATAGGCCAGAAAGCACATTTGTGACCCGACGCCTCAAAACCTACAATAAGTCGCCAAAATTATTTTTTTTGTTTTATAATTTTTCTGAAAGTAAAGATTCTCAGCTTTCCAATGGTATATCACTCGCCTCGTTTACTCAATGATAACACCTTTAAATATCACATTTAGAATCAGTACGTAACCAGCAATCAATAACTCCTATTCAGAGAAAATGGCCATTTAAGTTCGGAACAAAAGAGTGCTACACTTTCGCCCTCTGTGTGCGCCCAAGTAAAACTGGGTATTCAATTGTCCATAGCAACCGGTATGAAGGGGTTATCAGATTAGGCTGAATTTTGGCACGCTACTTAAGGAGGACCTTTTCATCACTCACTCCAAAAATCAATTTAATACCTTTAGAGGTAAAGTAGTAATTTGGCATTGAATGAAAGTGTTAAAAAAGCTCTCCAAACATTCATTAGCTCGACAGGTGAAAAAAAAAGGAGTCATTTTAAAATGCCCCCAAAATATATCTCTAAGTCGAATTACGACTCACAAACTTGAGACATGATAGAATGATAATGAAACTACCCATTTCTATCAAAAGCAGAAAATCGACTGATCCAAGCAAATTTTTACTATTTTGGGCTATTTGCTACGTTGTGGTCCGTGCGACTTATTGTAGGTTTTGAGGCGGCGGGTCACATTTGATACATAGTTATAAGTAAAAATATCATCAATTAAGGATGAGGATGACTCTGTAACACGCGTTGGCTTATCAATTAAGGGCACAAAGCTGTTCAAATGTATTGCACTCAAAAAATCATTCACAGAAGCATTACCATAATTCAATAGATTTATATTTCTCCCATTATGTATACTTCTTTATGTTCTGTATTCAAATTTTCTAAACAAGTCTGGAAATGTATATTAAAATCCCTGACTTTTGATTGAGGTTTTCTGTAAATAATACCAACAATTATATTTTTCCCTCTAGGAATAGTATACAAATATACCAAGCTGTGAGAAAGTGTAGTGGAAATTATTTATCTGAGGAGGGACTGGCATAGTACTATTTTTTCCGAGGGGCAAAGCCCCGAGGAAAAAATAGTTATGCCAGTCCCTTCGAAGATATATAATTTCCACTATAATTTCGAACTAAATGCTTGGTATATTTGTTTTATATCCCTTCTTTACAACTAATTAAAAAAAAAAAAAAAAACATAAAACAATATTTTGACTAACCTTATCCATAGTACCGTACAACTGTCTATATGTAACTTGTATAGACTCGACGGTCTACGTTTAATTTATACATGACTTGCCTTAGCTGTTTGATCGAAGACCTTCGAGTTCGAATGCTCGATAGGCCTAGAGTAGCCTAGCCCTAGGGCCTAGTCCTAGACCTAGACGAAAACATGCAGGGTGAACGGTGAAAGTCTACAAATAAAATTATTGCTACATGTACATGACAATCTTCATGATCATGGTCTATGCACGACGTTTCCCACATTTTTAAAACTTTCTTCGTATTCGAACTGTCAGTGGAAGCAATAAAATCGTCGATATTAGCCCCTTGTAAGAGGTCAATTGAAAGCGAACTTCCTCGGAGGCTAGGCCGCCATGTATGATGTTTGCTTACTTACAAGTTACATATCCGATCCGAACCGATTTCTACAAGTCCAATCACTTAGACCAGTGAAAACCAGTATAACCAGGTTAACTATTTGACCTTGGTATGTTACTTACAAGTATGTTACTTACAACATACGCCAGTAGCTGATTCGGGTCTAGGCGCGGGGCTAAAGTACCGGTGACTTGCGCCGATAGTGCAGGCGGCAAGGTTATGAGCAGTCCGTACAAATTAAGGTCAAGGACTCGCTTAGCGGGTCGTCTGAGCGTTCGAATTTGACACAACTTTTTTTCAATGAACAGTGACTAAGTGAGCTTGCGCAGTAGCGCCTTGGAAGAAAATATTAAATAGAGCATGCGCAGTTCTGCCCAGGAAAAAATAGTTAAAGATATTCGGAGCTCTGACAGAGATTTGTTTTTCCTAGTTAAATTATATTTTATCACGTGATTACCAATTGACCAATCATGTATTTAGAATACTCATGAATATTCATAGAAGGGATATAATAATTTCTATAAATAAAGACTCATAGTAGTCAGAAAATTGTAAAATATCATGTCTAATAATATAATCCAAAGAATCAGATATCAACAAACCAACACCACCTCCTTTGCTGTGTTTGCGATCAGTATGTGAAGAGTTTTCTTGCAAAAGGCCCTAAATCCACTTTACCTACTTCTTAGTAAATTGAGATTTTTGGTTTCACACAGTTCTATGATATCATTTAAGAAGATCTTCATGTATGTTTAAGAGACATCACCACAAGTAACAATAATCACAATTTTAAAAATCCTGCGGCCGTTAAATATTTTATATGATTTTTTATATTTATTATTTTTTTGGATTTAGGGCCTTTTGCAAGAAAAGTGGGATTTAGGGCCTTTTGCAAGAAAAGTCTTGAATGATAATAGTAATTTACGCATTAAAAATCTTTCTAATGAACCAAAAATCCTCCGCCCTTGTTCACCTAACCTCTTGTGCTGCTCCACCTGCCTATGTTCAATGGGTTATAATAAACCTTGCCTGATATAGCAACATTATAAAATCAATCAAAATTTAAACTTCGAAAGATAATTGGGGTGACTTATCGAAAATCATCGTCTGACCTTAAAAATAAAGCAGACTTGCTCTAGATGACTGCATAAAATATTTGCTCGGATAAACCTTGCCTGATATAGCAACATTTTTAAGTCGATTCCAAAGATAATTTGTATTGTCTACTGACAGTAGCCAGTCATTATCTGCCCTTAATAAAGCAGATTTGCTGAAAATAAAAACAATATCTACTGTATCCAGAGTAGAATGCATCATCATAATCAACATCACATCACGTAACCAATACCATCATTATCACATTACCATCATCAGAACATTCAGCATCACACCATCATACACATGAATGAAATCAGCATCATCACCATCATAACCGTCATCATCATCATCGTCATTATGGAGATCGTAAATACCTTTATCGCCATTATCATTGCCACCACTATTATCTCTATCACCATTTCTACCATCATCATATTTATCACTGGGTGATTTCACGCTCGGTGTTGGTGTTTGGTGTTAGTGTCTATTTTGCCAGAAATCGTGATCTAACACCGACTATGAAATGAAAAAAAATCAGTCGGTGTTAGGTGTTGACCTCTGATTTTTTTGACGTAGTTCCGGTTGCCGGTGTTTGTTTTTTTGTTAATAATCGTCTACTGAACCGAGCTCGGCCGTCGGTGTTTAATTTCATGTACAAATTCCCATTCACTAACACTATACCCCTAGGGATTAAGAAATACCGATTTCACGGTCGGTGTTGGTGTTGGTGTTTCTAGCTATGGGAAATTTCGCTGATTAGTCATGAGAAATAAAGACAGTAGGCGCTATTCGAAGTGTAATTTCATAGGCGTTAAGAGGTATTATGTTCATATAGGCCTGATATTAGATCTAGGCCAGCATTTGGTCTAACGTTCGATCTAGAGCACACGGAAAGGAACTACTTTTGCTTTTTAATGGGTTTGAAGGAGTGAATAAAAATTCCGACCTAATTTTCTTTTTAAGATAGATTTAATAAAAATGACGTTAGATATTCCGTAGTTAAAGACCCAGAGAATCCACATCATTTATCAGGATGAGATCTAAATCAACATTTACAATACAAAAGCCATGAATCTTCACAGCTAATCTGTGCCAAGGCCTGAAATTTGGCGGTTTGCCCTGTACGCGCTACGCCGTCCGATCCGGCGTCTAGCTGCATTAGCTACCGCAGCATTTTCTGCTGCAAGTGAGAAATTCAAGAGAAATCATATCTAAACTTACTGTTCCTGTCAAGACCATCCATTTCTGTGAAGTTTCTTACCACACTCTAGATCAAATAATTATTTATTTTAGAATTGCCGGACTACTCGTGTAATTTAAGGATATTCTAGACTAATAATTAAATAGTTTTAAACATTTTTTCCCTTCGTTAAAAACGGTGCTGACGCCATTACCAGTGTTAAGCTATCGATGCGCTTTGTTAGGATATCGGTATCGGCTCCTTAATCTGAATAGCGGTGTTTGAGCTCGATTTTAGGATAATTTTCGCTCTAAACACCAACACCAAACGCCAACACCGAGCGTGAAATCACCCACTGTCATCAACATCACCATCACTAACAATAGCATCATCACCATCATCTTTGTCATGGCTGTATTATTCATGTAATTAGAGTTAACAACAACAACAACCTTTTTCAATATCACACCATCCTCATATCACCTACTCATGTACATCCAATAAGATTTCATTTCATTTCATTTTTCTTTCTTTTTTTCTGGGATTGTTGGTTATATCTGCAAGCTCCATTGTTGTAGTAATTTTCAAGATCTTGATAAATTAAGGAATTTTGTGTATTTAATTCCAATAAAAATGTCAAAAAGCTGGAAAGATTCTCACACAGAGTCTCTGGATAGATGGTTGTGTGTTGTGTGGAGGCGCGTGATTGGTCATTCATGCCAAAAACCTATTCTCTTAGCCAATCAGGATGAAGGATACATGAATGGATATAGGGCTTTTTGCAAGAAAAGTGTTTTGGATTTAGGGCATTTTGAAAGAAAACATAATTTTCATCTCATTTTTTAACAAACTTCCTGAAACTTTTAGAAGTTGAAATATAGCCAGTTTTTTGATGCCCATGGTGAATCTCTATTAAGGCATATAAAAAAGTGCCATATGATAAAAAATGGATTTAGGGCATTTTGCAAGTAAGCTCTTCATGTATAAATGAATATCCAGGTAGATTAAAAGTAAGTGGTGTATTTTCATGAATCCAGATTTCTGAGAATCAATATATGGAGAAATTAAAATTAAGAGAAAATATAAAATCAGAGATTTTGACAAGCTTCGAGAATTAAAATGAATAATACTAAAATTTTCCAGAGTCTTTAATAAAAAATCATCATCTAGGTAATATTTACAATCCAAAATATCAAGATTATGATCCATGTCATCAAAGTATAAATCTTCAATATTTTGAAAATTTTTTAATAGCTGGTATGGGTGAGTATCACCATTCCTTTTAAATAGATGTTCAAATGCAATATCATCAATATTACTAAAGGTAAATATGTTATGAAAACAGGATGGAAAAAGACAATTGCAAAGCTCCCTTTCTTCGTAGGTACATAATTTAAAATATTTTGATTTTTCGTGACAGTTATCAGATTGAGTACAACATATGTGGCAAGAAAGATTTTTAAGTTCCACTACACAATTACATGTAACACAAAGCATACCTAAAGTAAATCAACAACAACAACAACAAATCAATGTAAATGAGGTAACGTTAAACAAGTAGGACCAGAAGATATACTTGAGAATAACTGAATAATTGTCAAACTGTGTCACATGTGTTTTGATTAAATCATCTTCCTACTGGGGCAAGAGTTTGGCTTCCATGGAGATGAAATATGGCGAAGATACGGCCATCCATTGACCACGCTGACTTGACATGATCACTGTTACGGGTCTTGTTGAGTAAACTCGCGTTGTTTGCTGTGAGGTCCTCGAGTGTAGACTTCTTGGTACCTGCGAGCTTCCTGCGTTCAATGATAACTTGGTGACGCTTCCTGTAAGACTTGAATTTTTATTGGACGCGGTTTATCTGGTTCAGACTTTCCAACGCGGTGAGTCCGTTCTAGGTCATCAGTGGTGAGAGGTACTCCAAGGGTCTTAGACGAAAGGTCGATGATCAGAACATCAGTAGATTCACCTTTTGTCTCAGGGAGGCCAAAAAAGCGGAGACAGTTCCTCCTGCTATACTGTTCTTGTTGGTTGATCTGGTGAAGAGCACGCTTGTTTAGGTTAGACTGGGCATCTACTTGTGACTTCAGATGCTCAATCGCTTTGGATTTCCTGTTGACAGTTACTTCAAGATCCAGTATTCGGGCCTCTTGGGCCTGAATGTCGAACTTCAGTGTATGGATCGCTTGTTGGACATGGGTTTCGATGAGAATCTGGGGTCGATTAAGATATCCTTGATGACATTAGATATTAATCCAGTTGTTGTCTTCTCCATCTCCTTCCCTGAGGTTCACTATCACCTTTATCAGCCATGTTGAAGGTTGTAAGAACAAGTTGAGGGTGAATGGCAAGAAAATGACACAAAGAGCTATTCACTGGCTTCCACACTCACAATTCAAATAATAGCTATTATATAAACTCACAATGTAGTCAAAGGATGAAAAGGCAGCATGTAGCGGTTGAGTGAAGTTGAAGTTCAGTGACAGCGGAAAGTGTAGACATAAAAATGTACACATGGGACCGTAGTAAAAACAAGCACTCTTGTCCTCAAAAATGGAAGTTAAAATGCAGTAAAAAGAATGACAGTAGGATAGTTCTTCTGGTCTGTTGAAAGTTCAGATGATATTCACATGGAGATTATCACACCACAATATAAGATGAAGTTCAAAATGATGTAAAAAATCAGGTAAAATAATGACAAAAATCACAACACAGTACAGCACAGCACAGCACAGCAGAAAAATAAGAAATAAGTTATGAAAGAAGCAGTATGAAGTTCATCAGGCCTGTTTGATTTAAAATAAATTTTGTTTCTCCATGTACAGTATATATACCATTGATCAGAACAACCACAGAAAGCATTACTCTTTATTCAATGAATATAAAGTATAGTAAATTCCGTGAAACCCGCGCACTATGCCACTCCCTGTTACATAACACAACAATGACCTATAGAAACCCACACAGCGTGAAGAAAGCAAATATGTGACCCTCCACCACAAAACGACCAATAAGTGGGAAATTTGGGTTTTTTAAATTTCAACACAGTTTGAAAGCTTAGATTCTAAGCTTTAAAATGATATATAACTTGTCTTGTACGGACTAAGCAAACCCTTGTAAATTACAATGAGAATGTCAACGAGTCAGACAGGCTAATAGAGAAAACGGGCTCTGAAGAAGAGTGACCATTTAAGAGTGCCTAATCTGTGTCCTATTGTTTGTCGCACAAAAGGTTGAGTCAAAACTCCCTAGCATACACTGTGAAGTACTAATTGGATTGGGTTGAAACTTTCCATACCTTCAGAATATATATATTTCTATGATTCTTTAGATTTTGAATATCAGACAGGGCATCGCTTTTAAGCTATACCAGAAAAGCGATGTGAAGTACAATCCCAGCAAGTTGACACACAGAGTTTGAATGTGCAGGAAAACGTGGTAATTTTGAATGAGAGTAAAAACATATTTCAACAAGGTATTTTAACCTGCAATTTTGTCAGATGGTAGATTAATAAGAGAAGTTTAAAAAAATACAGAAGAGTGAAAATCAAAATGTCCCCCCCCAAATCACCCTTTTCAGCTTTTTACTCTAAAACTCCCATTGCGACTTTGTGGTGGAGGGTCACATATGTTCTAATAGGGCGGTTTACGTAGTGATTCAAATTTTATGCATACTTTTGAAACAAAGGTTGTTCTTGACAACCTGAAAGCTTGCCCGATGCTTGCCCGACATAGCAACAAGTAATGTATGCAAACTGGATTCCAAGTATTGTAGTTCATTCATTAATAACAGGTTAATGGAATACCTCGTTACTAGGTCCCCAGGAAAGAAACATCCATAAATTTGAATCACTACGTAAACCGCCCTATTCACTACCTGGTTCATTCAACCAAGGAGTTATCACAGACTGTGATAACACTTTGATTCAACCGAATATAAATTTCTGTGATAACTCCTTGGTTAAACACCTGGAAACCAACCAGCTCTGCACGCGTCCTTTTTCTTGGGGGAAAGCACATGAGTGGGCCAGTGACATATACAAACAATGGATTTTAAGCGCTCATTTTCTAATATCAAGCAGGGACAGAAAAACAAATTATATGTAGAACGTGAGGGGTTTGCATACCGACATATGTTGTCTAAAACAAGGTAAGCATTTAGCTTCATTGCTATTAATAGTATTGATATTCATAGTTAATACTGTATATTTTTCATGTTTCTTTAATAGTGTAAATATTCCTTTCATTTGATATAATTCTTGATTTAGATTGTATTTCAAAATAATTCACAAATGTTTAAACCTGTATATTCAGATAATACTAACTCACTGCTTATTGCGCACGTTATTTACTGAAATTAATTAAGATTAATTTTTGGCATATTTTCTCAAAAGTTATTATGCTAATTAAGATCCAAACTTATCCATGACTCTTCTTTAATAAGCTTTTTAAAGCTAATAAGCTAATATTGTAATTAATGGTCCCTGTCCCACTGGACAAACTTACATGTATTTAATGATGTTATCTTTTGTGAATTCCAAATGTCTCGTTTAATTTGAGATATGGGTGCGTCTAAAGGTATCTTGTCATGTGCTCTCCGATACGTTACCAGGTATTGTGGAGTTCTGAACATAAACTGATATCAAATGCAGTAGCCCCATAAAATGCACGGAGGCGCTTGAGTTGAAGGGGTAGTGTATTTATTCATGTATACAAGAACAGCCTCTGTGAAAAAACAAGATTAGAACAAGATATAAAGATCACAAATTCATGCATATAGTTAAAAGAATAACCTATCATTAAGGTAGATTGAATATCAAAACAACTAAATACATATAGACTTCCAAGTTCTGTATCAACTGATGTCCAATAAATAAATAAATAAATACATCGGCCTGCATATATGCACACACGCCTTTTTATTTATTATTAAATCCATGACTTTGATGAAATGGTGTATGGTAACAATTAATATTACTTTATAGGTCTACAATAATCGGAACCCAACCCCCATGCATTTTATTTCACACTTAATGCACGTATGGTTGCCCTTACTAACCTTTATATTACAGTTGAACCAGTTTCTATACATTACATTATACAATAAAATATTTCTTTTTAATACAATAAGTCAAATGAAGTATGAACACAGGACACTCACTGCCCACTCTGAAAGGGGCTCTTTCCGTCTAAAGGTCAGTGCCTGTATACCAGTTTCTTTTGTAGCGGTCCTAAGAGTAGAGGGACAAAACATATGCACTGAATTTACCATCATGAAACGACTTTATAGGCACATGCATATAAATGCAAAATTTCAGTTATAGCCAATCAATTCATATAAAATCGTTAAACAGCACTACTACCAATTGGAATAAAACAAGTGCAAAATTCAGGGTTGCACCACATACGTCAAGCAATTTCTTCAGAAAATACTTTGCAGGAACTTATACTGACATAAATGTACAGTCAAAAAGCGAAATAAATCTCAGTTTGCACACTCCCATTTTATCATTACCTATTGCTTAAATAGTAGAATAATTATGTATGTTAACCAAGTATATATATATATATATATATATATATACTATCGCAACTCCACCATATCGTCATAAACGTCGGCTTGTACAGAGATGATGGACTAGCCATTTGCAGCAAATCACCCCGACAAACATAACTCATCAAGAAAGATCTGTAAAGTATTCGCCAGGAACGATCTACAAATCACTATCGAAGCCAACAAGAAAGAAGTGAACTTTTTGGACATTACGCTAAACCGTTCATGAAACCAAACAACACCCCACTCTATGTACACAGGGAAGCAACCACCCACCATCCATTATTAAAAATATACCCGAAAGCATCAACAGAAGACTCTCAAACATCTCATCAAATGAGGAAGTCTTCAGAGAAGTCGCACCAAACTACCAGGAAGCACTGCAAAATAGTGGTTATACAGTCAAACCTGTCTTAGCGGCCACCTGTTTATAGCGGCCACCTGCTTATAGCGGCCAACAAAAAATCCCGATATTACTGTGTTGTAGACCCTGCATATAGCGGTCACCTGCCTAACGCGGCCAGCGGCCACCCATTATGTATTCCTCGGTCAATATCTGTAGTTATAAACTGCAGTACAACCAACAACCCACCTTTAACAAGGAAAACAAAAAGAAAGAGCGCACTAGAAAAAGAAAAGTAACCCGGTTCAACCCCCCATTTAGTGATAATGTAGCCACCAACATTGGCAAACGGTTTTTCACCCTACTGGACAAATGCTTCAATCCCAGCCGGACATAAACTCCACAAACTACTCAATAGAAACACTGTGAAACTAAGCTACAGCTGTATGCCAAATGTAGGCCAGATTATATCAGCCCACAACAAAGCTGTACTGAACAAAAGTAAACTACCACAAACGGCGGAGAACAACTGTAACTGCAGAAAAAAGGATCAATGATCACTTGACAACAATTGCCTCACCAGCAGTATAGTATACCAATCAACTGTGACAAAACAAGAAACTCTAAGGCTGAAACTTACAATGGCCTCACAGAGAACACATTTAAAACGCGCTAAAACGGCAATGCCCACACCTCCAGCTTCAGAAGTGAGACAAAGCGGAAACCAACAACACTTCATGAAATGAATTCTTCATATAAAAAATTCAATTCTTGATATCAAAAAATGAATTCTTGATATCAACAATTCAATTCTTGATATCAAAAAATGAATTCTTGATATCAACAATTCAATTCTTGATATCAAGAATTGCCATTGGTTAAGAACACAAAATGATTGATATCAAGAAATGAATTCTTGATATCAAGAATTGCCATTGGTTAAGAACACAAAATGATTTCTTGATATCAAGAATTCGATTAATTGATATCAAGAAATGAATTCTTGATATGAAGAAATCATTTCTTGATATCAAGAAATCGAATTCTTAATATCAACAATTCGAATTCTTGATATCAAGAAATGAATTCTTGATATCAGGAAATCATTTTGTGTTCTTAACCAATGGCAATTCTTGATATCAAGAATTCAAATTCTTGATATCAAGAATTGAATTGTTGATATCAAGAAATCGAATTCTTGATATCAAGAATTCGATTTCTTGATGAAATAGGATTAAATGTTAAAAGGGCTTGTCATACGTAAGCTGCACTATACTAGCGATAACCAAAACAAAAAAGCGCGCGCCGTATAGACCCCTTCTCCTCGGGTCAAACTGCGATGCATCTGCGCAGTGACAACGTCTTTTTTCGACTTGTCGATGAGATGATAAATAATAATAATTTAATAATAATTGAATTTATATAGCGCTTTTTACAATGGTTTCAAAGCGCTTTACAATGACATAATAGAGACTTATTAAACATATGCCAGTAATCAAAGAAAAGTTATAATATGAAAAATCCTAGGACAAATGAAATAATACATAACTAATTAATAATTATAATACGAAAAGATGTGTCTTTAGAAGAGATTTGAAGGATTCAAGAGAAGTGGACTGACGGATATGTAGGGGAAGATTATTCCAATGAGTGGGGGCACTGACTGCAAATGCACGTTGGCCATAGCGAGTAAAAGTACGAGGTGGAGGAGACAGGAATAGATGTGTAGAAGAAGATCTGAGATTGCGTGATGTTGGAGATTTATTAGAAATTAGATTGTGGAGGTAAGTAGGAGCAAGATTATTTCTTATTTTAAAAACAAGAAGGAGAATTTTGAATTGTATCCTTTTTTCAATGGGTAACCAATGTAGGGAATGAAGAATAGAAGTTATATGGTCCCGCAGTTTTGCTCCCACAGTCAACCGTGCAGCACTATTTTGGATGCGTTGGAGGGGGAGTAAATACATTGATGGCATTCCAGAAAGGAGACTGTTACAGTAATCTAGGTGAGATGACACAAAAGCATGGATAAGACGTACAGTAGAGGATTGGTCTAGGTCTAGGCCTATCCTGTACAGGCCATAAGAGGCATTCCTACAAACATTCCGAATTTGTAAATCCATCTGCAGTCTCCCATCAAGAATCACTCCAAGATCCTTAACAGAGTTTGTTACATTGACAACACTTTCATTCATTTCTTTATTATTTTGAAAGCCGTTTGCAAAGGGCTTTGGAAAGGGCTTTTGATAGTGGGTACGGAAAGCCGTTTCAAACTGGTGAAAGATGATAAACGCGACCTTAGTGAATACGTCTGGAGACTGAAAGACAACAATGTTGAGCACACCATACAATGGAAAATCAGCGGAAAAGCCAGAGCTTACACCCCAACCAGTAGGAGATGCAACCTTTGTCTTGATGAAAAGCCCTTCATCATCCACAAGCCGCTTTTGTCATCCCTTATCAAAAGAAACGAACTGTCCAGCTCATGCAGACACAAAACAAAATACCTCTTATCCAACTCCCCCATTAAATGAATATGTTGGTTGAATAACCAATGCTTTAAACCAATGATTTAAACATTCTACATCTAGTTTCCGATGAGTGAGGGCCTACCACACTGGGTTCTTACTAGTGTCCCTGTATTAGAGAGTTGCGACAACTGGGGATTTGAACGCCATTTTGTTTCCACTATTACGTAACATTTCTATTCAATTCCGATGAGCACCTGGGTGTTCTCAATAGAAAGAATTCGAACGCCATTTTGTTTCCAGAAAAGTGGGACGTCCATGTCGCAACGCTTTAATACAGGGACACTAGGCTCTTACGAAACAGAACTGTAAAGCTCTATGTAGTGCATAGTCCAATATATATAGTTATCTAAGCTCCTGTTTCCAGTCGAGCACTTTACCACTGGATGGTTTTACCTATACTTGGATATACATGTATATATATATATATATATATATATATATATATATATCAATGCAATACTGATAAGAATAACCAGATAATTGACTCACATTTAAAAGTTGGCTCCACCATAAGATCATATGTTACTTGCTTGCAGTCCCAGTAGCTTTCTTTCCCTCTTCCCTCCAAAATTCCTTTTCTCAACCCCAACAAAAGAACCCAATTTACCCTATAGAGGGTACATTGTACACCCAATGACTTGTGATTGGTCAGTCAGACCACAACCCCAAGTCCAGGTAGCGTTATTTTTTTCTGCCGCACAGATTGGGGCTTTTTAAAAAAATCTTTGTTTTATTGGACCCTATGACCCCCCCCCCCCTCTTTTTGGGTCTGATAAGATTTGTTGTTTTTGTTGTTGTTGTTGTTCTTCTTCCTTCTCCTCCTCCTCTTCTTCTTCCTCTTCTTTTTTTTTTCTTCTTCTTCTTCATCTTCTTCTAACTATTATTATTCTTTCTTTCTTTCATTTTATTTTGCTAGTCAGAGATGTTGTATAGAACCAGCTTGTCATGATAACCACAAACGTAGTCTCAAGTGAGGAATTGACTATCAGGAATGAATAACAAATTTTTAACAAGTTCAAGATGTCATGCAGAGTTTAAGATCTAGGAGAATAATGAGCGAGAATACGAAAGGAATATGAGAATAACAATAAGCGACCCATCCATGCATATATCACACCGATTTGCTTGAAGCAATCACCACATACCTACATGAATGTAGTCAGATCCGTTATTATTCAGTTTGGGGGACAGAGTTTACAAAAGCCATTTTAATGTAGCCATCCTCTTGTGAGGGATCAAAATCAAATGTTAAAAAAGTATTGTCCCTCATTGGCCATCGATGGGCCCATGTGCCCATTAAAGTGGGCTTTTCATATGACCTCGATTTCAAAATTGCTGTCTACCATAAAATTAAAACCAAAGACTAAGAAACTCTCTTTTTTGCACATAGATTAATTAGGGCCTTTCTTGGGCCGTATTTTGTCATAGTGGGCAGCTATAGCACATATCTTGTTAATTTCAAAGACATAATGTCTAAATGATCACAATTAGAAGCATTTTAAACAACCCAAGTTGTTTAAACTTTAAACAGCCTGTTTTTAAACAACAGCTTTCAAACAACTAGGTTGTTTAAAAACACCCAGTTTTTTCACAACTATTGTTTAAAAAATTTGTTGTTTAAAAAAGTTGTTTAAAACATTTAGGTTGTTTAAAGTAAGTTGTTTAAAACTTTTTAAACAACTATTGTTTATAAAATACATTCAAAGTTGTTGTTCAAATTAATTGTTTAAAAAACTATACAGATATGATGTGTTCAAACGTACACGGTTGTTTAAGGCTGTTGTACACAAAGTAAGTTCCAAATGCCAGAGCTGATTTATACGTTCAGAGGTAAGCATTAGACTAAATTATATTGTAATCTTATCGAGTTATACTCAAGATATATTTGTGCTGCCGTGACATCTACATGATGTTTAGATATAGACCACATCCACAAAATAAATTATGATGTAGACCTGGAACTTTGCAGCGCAGCGCAGTTTAAATTAGTTGCACACATACAGTATAGGACCGGACCCACGCGCGCATTCACTGTGTGTGCAACATAAACTGCGCTGCGCTGCGCTGGAAGGGCGACTTGCAAAGTTGCAGCTAGGTCTATAAATCATAATTAATTCTGTGACTGTGGCTTAGATCTAGACATTATATAGATGTCATGGCAGCACAAATATGCCTTGAGTATAAACTCGATCAGATTACATTATATTTAGTCTAAATGCTTACTTCTGAATGTATCAATCAGCTCTGGCATTTGGAACTTCTGCAACATTGCAACCACAAAGGCATCCGCCATGATGAAGCCGGCCGTGTTTGGCGTAGAAGGAAACCCGTCTAGCGCGAATTTTCAATCTTTTTAAACAACGTTGTTTAAAATATTATCACTGATGTCTTAAACAACGGTTCTTTAAAATGCAGGGTCCGTCTTTTAAACAACATTGCTTAAAATTTAAACAACACAAATTTAAACAGCGAAATTTTAAACAGCGTTTTTGCTGTGTAGGCATTTTTACGATTTGTGGGCTCATGCGCGTACGTGCGCGTTCAAAGATTAGTCATGTTCATGCTGTATAAAAAAAAATAAGCTCATTGACGCGTGCACCTGCGAGCAGGCGCGGATATTTTTTTAATTGTTTAAATGGCCTGAAATATACACAAAATCGATTCTAGACCATTTTGAGCATTTTGCATTTTAAATACCGACATTACCGAGTCGCACGTACGCGTATGCACCTTATGTTCAAATAAAATCCCATGCATTTAACTTGTATCATTTTGTTTATGTGAAACGGAAAAAAAGAATAAATAAAAAAAAATATGGTTATATTATTACTTCCTGTTGCAGAGATGTAGTATATGTTTGAATTCTACAAAATGGCGCCTAGATGATTTTAAGATGCACTGACTACAAGTATGTTGAAGAAAAAATTGTCCTCAGACAATAACTATATCTACCATTGTACCTAATATGAGTACATTTTAAATAATAGAAAGTAGCCGTTTTGAAGATATTGCGCGTACCAAAAAGTGGATTGAAATAACATTGAATATAATAATGAGAAACAAGTAAAGATAAAATTCGTACAATACCAGAAGGTGGTCTGTACTTGAAGTACAGTCCACCTAATAAATCCACGTTTTAGAGAACATGGGTGTCAGACGACCCCTTAAAATTGATGATAAATCTTTCCCCTTTAAGGCCAGGGATCAAATTTTGTCATGGCTATGGAGGTACATTCCGAAAATATAAAAACTAACAAATTGTCCATCGGGAATTTTGTTACCTTACACGAGGCGTCATTCGATTGCGTCATTACCTGCGCTAATCGAGCCTGTGGAGAGAATTAACCCATACGCCAGTTACTTAACATAATATTTGCACTGTTTATATTGCAATCACTTTATAAACGATATTGTTTTCGGTTTTGTTAATCACTTTTTCATGACGCCCAACAAACCGTACTAGTAACTGACGCGGTCTTAAAGCTTGTGTGAGCCTGGCTTTAGAAACGCAGCGTGCTTTATCGAAAGTCAGATATATTCTGGTATATATAGATGCTGCCTTCAAATTTTAAATAACCCATTTCATTTGTTTTTAAAGGTCGAAGTATAAGGTAATTCGATTTATTTCACAAAGCCATGGATCCATATATATGACGTCATATTTCGGATATGTTCGTAATGAATGCTATTAGATAAAATCGAATTTCCTGCGGCGGCATGAGGCGGTATAAAACCAGACAAGAATGGTCTCCTCTCTCCAAGGATCCTCATCCTATATCATACGACATTCTTAAGTCTAGGAAAGAATGCATAGATTGATTGAATTCATTAAATGATATACTCGGTGGAACAACTTGATATTCGCTTAGGTAATATGCACTCTAATTTCACACACGTCACATATTACATCGTAGTGCCGAAGCCCAGAAAAACCTAGAAAACGGATAATAAACTAGTTGAAAAGACAGTTTAACAGAGATAACAGAGTATAGAAAAATGCAAGTATTGACAATTGACTTCAATAGAATGGTGTATATTGCATTAAAAACCCCTCCTAACCCATGCGCTACATCTAAGTAGAGAATACAGTCTAAAATACACCATGAAAAAGAAATCAGCGCAATGACATTAAATACAGAATTTAAATTCGGTTTAATACTAAGGTCTTTATTCTTTAAAGTAAAATGGAAAAGATGGGAGAGTACAAAGACAAAGAAGAGAGCGGGAATAGAATAGATTCATGAACAGAATAAATGACTTTGAATTAAAATGAAGTGAGGAGTAGGGAGCGACATCCCCATCCATTGTATCCCTTCCAGGTGCTTCGACATTATGCTCTGAAGACGAACATTACTCTGGTCTTTCTTTCCTCAAAGACATAGGGTTTGGTTAAGGTTCCACTAGGGTTTTAGGTTAGGTTAGGTAAAAGGGAAGATTAAGTAAGGTAAGAAAATTTGTGAGCTTTCTCATTCTTATTATGTTAGTTTGGAAGATTACCATATAGATATGTTCTCTGAAAGGATTGCTCTTCAAATGCCCTCACATTCAAAATGTGACAATAAACAGCCAAAATGTTCGGGCTGAACATTTGTGTGTAGTCCCATATACACATTTCTGTGTCCAGTGCATGTGAATCTCAGCAGGACTGAGTCGAATTGTTATCGTCTTGGTGATTCCAAAACCTTACAGCATACACTAATTCCTATGGGCTATATAATCAACCTTTCCCAAGTGCTTTGAGACAGTTTCTTTCGCAATTCAATCTCATGACCAGGGGCGATATTCTGAGATTCATTTTTTCTCAGATAAAATCTGAGATTTTAAGTCAGTGAAATAAGATACCTGTAAAATATTTTTCAATCGGTATTCTGAGAACCATTTTACCTAGATTTTATGTCATCACGCCCATTTATGATGCATTGACCAATAAGAAATGTTAGATTTCACTTTCATCATGCTCATCCTATAGAATTGCTCTCTGCCAGTCTTTGGGGCAAGAGAACGGATTTCAAGAAAATGACTAAATTGTAGACTTTCCGTGGATTTAGAAGACCATCACAAGCATTATTGCAAGTGTGATATTAGTTGGTAAAATCTTGTAATAGAATTCGATAATCATATGAGAATGTTGCTTGAGAAAAATAGTCAGTACTCAGTATCTTTTTGTTTAATATGATCGCACGACTACCACCATACTTGTCCAAAAATATCGCACTCACAGTGCATCCTAGAGATAAAATAACCCCTTCCCTATTTTAAGTTTTATCATATCTTTCCCACATATATGATTATCGTAAAATATGTGCGTATCGTGCGTACAACGTGGATAGGCACGCAAGAGGTAGGAGACTGATATAAATTATGAGATAAAATCCTAGATAAAATGTGGTCTCAGAATACAAAAAAGTTAACATGAAACATTTTAGAGATAAAATGATGCTGAGAATACCACCCCAGAACTTAACTTTATCTTTAAGCGTTATAGTTATTGTGAGGTATACTGTTAGTCCATGGTTGAAGTTTGCAGTTCAGGGGCCCGTTGCACAAAACTTGCGTTTGAACGCAACTCAGGAAATTCAAACGCAACTTTATTTTCAACCAATCAGAAGTACGCATTAAGGACTTGCTTTTGATTTTTAGGAGATAAACGCAAGTTTTGTGCAACTGGCCCCAGTTGGTGTACGATCACCTCGAAGCAGTTTTACAACCCCGTCAATTCAAAATTTTTGAATGCAGGTGTATGAAATGAGTATTTTTCCCATTCATTTTGAGAGTAAGAGAGAGAGAGAGAGAGAGAGAAGGGGGGGGGGGAGAGTTGTTGTCAGTTAAAAAAACCTTGAAATTTAATATCCTGATCTCAACATGCACTCTCATGGGAGCACTTGACTCGAACTCGTTTGCACGGATCTGTTCTAAATGTCTTGTCACATGATACGAAAGCGTCCGCGATGGATAAATTTGATAGTATTCTTATTTGTTTCCGTGCGAAACACGGGAAAGGGGATCTTATCTGTATGTAATTCTAACGAATTTTATGTTTAACAATGACAAATTATAGGTAAACTACACATGCATAAGGCCATGATAGTTAAGGTCAGTAAGTTATGTTCCATCATATTTCAGTATTTTTAAACTTTGATAACTTTTCCTCTTTTAAAAATCATGTATCTTGTTCTTCGATTATGTATTGTTGTAGGTGATATTCCAGGTCCAAATTTAAAACGATTTTGAGATTGCAGTCTAAAACGTTTCTTACGAAAAGTCTGCATAGGAAATCATGTTCTGGAAAGTACTATAATGCCTTTTGGATACTAGGCGTCATTTATTTGAAGGAGGACTGCGTCAATTTGCCAAACCATATGAGAGGTATAACGTAGAAGAAAATAAAAGTAACAGCAAAATCCCCAATGCAAACAATGCTTGGAATTACAATCGTAAAGTGCTTACATAGAGCTGATAATGCTTACATAGTGGTAATGACGCAACAGGTGCAACAGGTCTAATGCATCATATACGATGTTACACTGTAAAAACTTAAGTGCTGTATATAGCGCTTTTTGAGGACATGCATAGGGACTGCACTCAGAGTGCTATTGAATGCACCCAACGTGCTATTTCAGCACTTTCACGGGAGCTGGACCGGCTCCTTAAACTGCTAAACATTCATTTAAAAAATTGGCGAGCGTCGAACCAGGGTCCGCTGATCGAGATTTGCTGGCATCACCGCTAGACTAACTCACATCGTACGATTTAGAGCACATCATATTGTTACATAGTGAATTTACGACACCACATAGTTCATGTTATGGGCCAGTCACAAATCAGTTGCGATGCGTCGGCGATGGGTAAAACCCGGGAAATTTTAACAAAATCTTGAGACAGATCTCACGATTTTGCACCCGTCGGAGGCGCTCTCCGGACGCCTGCGGCTTGTCGCAGATTTTTTAGGCATCGCCACACCCGTCGCGGTCCCCAACTTTGAACTTAAAATTTTAAGATTGCTCGCAAGATTTTTCACCCATTATGGGCATCCCAGACATAATCTCCGATGACCTACGATGCCCTCCGATTAATCGGAGGCGTCCTCCGAATAATCTGAGACTAGTCGCAAGATTCTGTGTGGGATTGGAAATTCAGGTTGAGATTCAATGTCTGCGAGTAGTCTCCGGCGCCCTCCGACTGAATCGGAGGCGCCCTGCGACGATTCGTACGCTTTCTGTGATCGTCTCCGACGAATCGTACGGTGGAATCGTAGTAAATCGCCGCGTATATAAGGGCGCCTCCGACCGGAACGCTAAAAGTTTGAGACGACCGAGGTCAAGAAACCCTCCTTTTCCCCCACATATACCCAGGGGGAAAAAAATTTTAAAGAAAAGACGCTCGCAGATATCGGAGGCTAATCCCACGATTTTTCGACAAAACCGGGTCAAAAAATCCTTGAAAAAATCTCCGACAATGTGACTGCTCCACTTTTATTAGGATTATTGCTAGGATTGTTCAAGGATTCTTTATTTTCTACGACGACCCCCGGCCAAAACTAATCCCCGACAGATCGCCGACATTGTGACTGGGCCATTACCAGTTACGATGTAACCGACCAAAGCGCTTACATCATTATTACCCCGGTCATGGGATTCACTTGCGATTCTGCACATAACTGTGCACATTCTCCACTCCTCTTGGGAGCATTCTAGCCAGTGGCCTGTTTCCAAGCAGGTACATTGCTTAACCAACCACAATTGACAATAACGTTCGCATGCCATTTTTTTAACACCTGGGTGAGTCTGAGGGGCAATGTAGATAAAATGCCTTCCTCAAGAGCATAAGTGCCGTGTCGGGGTTCGAACGCACGACCTTTGCGTTCCCAGTCAAGTGATTAAACCACTCGACTACGACACCTCTACCAAGACAAGGACAGTTGCTGGTACAGTCCAGCGGCAGCAAAATAACCCTAAAGCCCGGCTCGCACGAGGCGTCATTTAAGGCCCGCGTCAGTGTATTGTACTGTCCTTTGCGCTTCACGAGAGAGTGATATCGTTTGAAAACAAAATGATTGCCGTATGGACAGTGCAAACAAGACTTTTAATAACTGGCGTATGGATTAAATGCCTTCACTGGCTTGACTGGCGTAGGTACTGACGCAGTCGAAATGACGCCATAATATGTGAGACCGTCTTTAACGTTCATCGCTGTTAACTTATCATTCTTCAAAATGCAGAAAGTCAAGCACTCGAACGAGAGCGCTGATAATTAAAATAAAAGTGTGTCTGTTATTTCTTTTTCAGAGGATTCACCAAATATTCAAAGCTACCGCCTTCGGATTCCTCGCAAGATATCGTCCCCTACCATGAAGAAGAAGAGCCTGAGCCAATCACCAATGGCCATTCCAAAACACAGGAGGTCAACGATCATGCGCAGAATGGCAGCAGAGTTCAAAGGTCGCCAGGAAAGGATTCAATATCATCCTCAAACAAACCACCTGCTCCTGACGGAGGTGAGTATATGGACCCAGTAATAAGTTAATGCAAAGTAGTAAACAGTTTTTATGAGATCTGCAAACAAAGCCATTCTTCGATGTTGCTCTTCCATTCAGCTTTCTAATTAAGAATCCTTTTCGAAGCAACGTATGAAATGGAATATTTCGGCACCTATAAACTTGATGGTTCTTCTGAATCATGGGATTAATCTTGCCCAATAAAACAACGTGTAATACCAACCTGTACCGACCATGAGCGCATCAGCATAATTCTCCAGGTGAGAGGGCGTACATCGACATTTGGATTAAAACAGATTTCAAGTTTCTAAATTTTGCCAGCCTTTCTTATTACAAGAACCATTATGCTAGTTCCCTTTTGAGATCCGTTAGAGCGTGCAATGTAATTCCTTGGCCATTTATTACAATCCAGTTACAAAAAACCATGTGATGAATTATTATACATAATAGTGAACTTCGCATGATCTTGTTCTTTACATGTAATGTAGGTTATAGATAGTTTATCATGTTGGCTGTCCATTGTTCGCTCATTATCCGGAAAGGTATGATGAAGTGCCTTGGAGCATTCCTGCACACCTTGTGAACTTGCTTCAAAGATTATTCGATATTTTTGTCTGAACTGTTCTGATGTTAATCTGCTTGTTTCTAGGTTATGGGTGGTTTATCCTGTTGGCTGCCCACTGCACACTTATCTTCCGGGAGGGTATTGCTAAGTGCCTTGGTGTATTCCTGCCAACCTTCCGAACTTACTTTGATGTGTCCACGTCTCTGATTGGTTGGATTAGTTCCCTTTGCGTCACATTTGCTGATTTTACAGGTATGGTAGCTTTAAATTGGCAAAAAGTAAATCAATGTTCTATAGTGGTGGACGTACGTACATGTGCCGTCTAAGATTCTATATCAATTACGTTTTTGCTCAGCCGATTAACATTAAAAAATATAAAAGCATTCACAGCTTCCATGTTAGTGTATAAAATGTTTTAAGGAATACAATAACGTCCAATTATGTCCAGAAATCAAGATGGAACACTCCTAATTTGTATGTAAAGGTAAACGTTAAATGTAAATAGTTATACAAAGTTATCAATAATAATAATAATAATAATAATAATGATAATAATGGTAATAATGACAATAATCATTTAAAATCCTCCTAAAAACCCATCTTTTTAAGCAGTTGTAATTTTATGGAGGCGCATACATGTAGTTACTGTATTGCTTTTATGTTATCGTGTTTACTAGTTTACTTACTTAGACAGACAACCAGTGCGCTTAGAAACGCCCGTATAAAGCGCCATATAAATGCAATTATTATTATTATTATTTATTAACCCATTACCCACGGGAACCGGGTGGTTCCGTTTTAAGCCTATGGGAATGAGATAATTCAGTAGTCAACGGGTTAATAGTGATAAAAATAATATAACAAAAAATCTCAATTTGGTGGACTACTATTTATCATAGCCAGGCGCGCCGAAAAGTTTTCAGCTCTTTTTTTTTTTTTTTTTTTTTTTGATGGCGGTGGGGTGGGGGCGGAATACCTTGAGGGCCCCTACCTCAAACGAATGTGGGCTCTATTTCCAACGCTTACAACCATACCCACGCACCCTCTCCCCCTCCCCCAATTCCAACAAGCATCCCCCTTTTTCTAACATATTTCTTTTTGTTATGAAATTGTGAGGTTCAGAATTTTTCATTTAAAATAATGCAATATTTGAAGCTAGGTTATCCTCCATTGATTTGCAACATCCCTGAGAGATTGCTTTTACATTTAGTGCGCCCGAGCGAATCGAGCGCCAAAATGTTTTGTGGCATTGAAAAAGTACAGAAATTAGATATTAGGGCACCTCTCTCCCCTTGCTGCCCAAATATGAGCATATTGGTGCACCTCGCAAAGCAAATATGAGGACATTCGGACACCTTGCTGCTCGAATACCAAGAGGAGATTGCCCAAATATCGAACATCGGGGGGGGGGGGGGGCTGCAGCCCTGCCTCGTACTCCTATCTGGGTATTCATGAAAAAACAGTTTTTGTGGGATTTTCCAGCAAAATTAGCCTAAAAGTCATATTCAAAATAATGTGTGTGCTTTACTTGTAATATTATAAAGATTTGACCATGAAGGATTCAAGATCTCAATATTGATGGTTTTTATTGTTGTGGGCTAGTGGATAAGTCTCGGACTCAAATCTGGGACACAAAGTAGGGGGTTCCAATCCCTGCAACAGCACTAATGTCCTCTGACCATGTTGACAAGACATCTATCGACAATACAAGACATCTACATTTGTCACACTAGATCCAGGCGCATAAAGTAATTGGGTGCCTGATAGGATTTATTAATTGATTGCACTGTGCGCTACGGTTACGGGGCTAAGATTAGGGTAATGATATCCAAAATCTTTTGAAAACGCATATAGACGTTGTCGTTGTATCATAATTTGATATGCGCAATATAAGAACGAAATATTATTATCATTATTGTTGTTATTAAATTTTTGTTCTTTTCAGGTTTGATTAGTGGTCCTTTATGCAGGCGCTTTGGTTGTAGACCTATTGCTATGATAGGAGGTTTCTTCGGCGGGACCGGTCTTATATTAGCTGCTGGTACGACTGTCGTCAGCGAACTCTCAGTATGTCTATCAATTTCAGGTAATCATAACACAAGGTCAATGGGCATGATTCGACATTTTATCCGACAGCGTTATTTGCGGGCTTTATTTTGTTAGTGGTATACATGATTCGACCTGGTTTCATGCTAGGTTTAAGGTCGATATAACTCTCAAGGGTGAAGGTTAGGAATATAAAGGTTACACATTTTTTAGTTTTAGACATTGGATCAGGGCCCCGTTGCATAAAACTTACCGTTAAAGTAGAACTTTAATGATTTTAAATATTGGCTTAATACTTATTATTGCATAGATGGCATAAATTAAACAAGGTTATCAAAATTCAACGCTTGGAAACATTTGAAGTAATGATTATTATCAATTATAAAACGGTAAAATACAGCCCCCGATATAGCAGCTGAAGAGCTCCTCGAACGCTGCTGAGATATGTGACGACACACCATGGACCAGTCCTGTCTAAGCAGACGATGTCCCATAACATCTTACACATTTTTCAGAGCCTATTTTGTCATCTCCTCTTCACTTATTTCTCTTCCTTCACTAGCGTCAGTCTTAATGTTAGTCTGTTGCCTCACTCTTAACTTCGTGTATGGTATTATTTTGATGAAAAATGCAGCGTTAAAAAAATCGGAATCAGTCACTTGTAAACAAAATAAGACGCCATTGTATTTTCAGCTGCTTGCACCGGGGCATGTTCGGCGTTTCAAGAGGGAACGAATACCATCCTGCTATTATTCGGAGGGCTTTTCAATTTGAAAGTGGGGTTTATTTCATTGATCAGTGACCCTTCTCCTGTGTATTTACAATCAAACGGTTTTAGCTATCAGAATCAGTTTCACTTTCCCTTTATAATGGTGTGAAATAAGGTCATGTTTAAATACACCAAACTCTTTATAATTTGATAAATAATTGCATTGCAATTACGTTCATTCATTATAGGACGTCGTCTGCTTAAGCAGGATCGATCCCGAGTGTGACGACATCAAAACATCGCTATATTTCTGGCGAATCCTCGGATACTCCAGATGCTGGAAGAGCTTTTATTTGTGTTGTTTTTATAATCATCAGATACGCAGTTGACATAAAACTTATACGATTGCCATCTGTAAGCTTCCCAGTTTCTAGTGATACATTAATTGCCATATTTGTGATTTTCTTTGAATAGCTACTTTAATGGTAACTCTGCTATCAATGGTAACTACCATGGTAACATCACTCAACAGCCAATCAAAATCAAGGTTTTCATGGGAGTTACCCTTGATGGCAAAGTTATTTAATGGTAAATTTTATGCAACGGGGCCCAGTTATCACCGAAAGATTTTATTTCGTCCTTATTTTTCATTTTCATTGACGTAAAAGGCGTCAAACTAATCTCGAAAAACAAAGAATGCTGTCAGAATATTTTTTTTTCATGGTGTCTTCACACACTCAAAAAAGGCGAAAAATTCCGTGCATGCGGCATAGATACGAATAGAGAAATTTAAACTTGATTCCACTGCTCCATTAAATGCAGCGATTGTGCAATAATCTATTGCGGTAAAGTGCATGATTTTTGTGATTTATATTTCAAATAATAAAGTTAAGTTATTGGCAAACTTGATTTTGGTTTTCTGTTTGATAGCAAATTGGAAATGGAATAAGAAAGTTAAGGATGAGATCAATATATATATTTCAAATTGGCGATTTGATCAGTCGATTGTGACATACTGGCGGTCAACTCCCCCGTTTGTCGTACATACACAAAAATATGATTAATTTACATTTTTCTCCGAAGCGCCTTTTCCTCGGGGCAGTACTAAAATATAGTGTAGATTGCATATTAATATATATTCTTTGTCATTTTAGTCATTTTGTGTGTTCGAGCAAATATGGGAGTTTTTCGCCACTACATCAGAATGCATTACCCATTCGGCCAATTTAAAAGTCCTATATGAATAGTATTACAACTTTCAAAAATGTCATAACTTTCTTATTGCTTGTCAGATTTCGTTCACACTTTCTCCTGTCTCATTCTCTATTTTTTCTTTCTTTTTCTATTTTGCCAATAAGGGTGAATTTCCCTTTCAGGAAAATGTTATGTTTGCATTGTGATTCTATGTCACAATATATATATATATATATATATATATATATATAGCCAACATGTCATATTTTTGTGTGTGTGGCACCCTCTTGCGTCCAATCGGGGTAAGACGGAGCCCCGATAGGCGAAGAAGAGACAAGATGGAGTATAAATCGGTCCAGTTATTTCATTGCAATACTTTGTAAAAATTTCAATACATGTACTTATTTTGCTATAAATGATAAAGTGCCTTTTATGTATATCGTTTTCCTGTCGTCTCAAGTTTATTTTCGTGACTATTGGATGTGATTCTATGTCAGAAGTTATTAATATATATATATTGTGTATATAGCCAACATGTCATTTTTATTATTTTTTTCTGCACAGGTATCGGTCTAGGTCTTGCTCTAACGCCAAGTCTCACAATGGTAGGACATTACTTCGATAAACGGTACAGCCTCGCTAATGGTCTATCCTACGCCGGGTCAGGTGTCGGGATCCTGGTCCTAGCACCGTTAGCCCAAATCCTCATAGATACTTACGGTTGGCGAGGCGGTCTCTTCATCATGGGGGCGCTATGTTTCCATGTCAGTGTGTGTGGCGCCCTCTTGCGTCCAATCCGAGTAAGACTGAGCCCCGATAGACGAAGAAGAGACAAGATGGAGTATAAATCGGTCCAGTTAGAGTCCGATGACTGTGTTGATGAAAAGGGGTACGTTTCCAAAGGAATAATGTGTGATCTAGGACCAGAGGATGATGATGAAGAGGAAAACATTAAATCTGTTTCCCAAAGCAATGGCTTAAAAGACAGTCAAATTAGATCCAACGAAACATTTGAACTTAAAAATATAGAGCACAGTCAAGAAGAGAACAAGTATGGGAATGGCGCCAGTTGTAAAGAGGATGCGGAAGATCGAACAATAACTGATCTTGAAAAATGTGCAAACGAAATAGAAACAGAAGATGAGGAGGAAGAACAGACCGAGACAAGGGCGGGAAAATGTTACTCGCTTCTTGGCCTCTCTTTGTTCAAGGACATCTACTTCATCATTCTTATGATTGTACAATTTTGTGGGCGGTTTGTCTACATGGGTTGGCTTATATACCTCGTGCCTCACGCCCAAGAGAAAGGAATCGCGCCACTTGAAGCAACCTTCATCGCCTCTGTCGCAGGGGTGTCGAACATCGTTGCCCGGGCTGGACACGGGTTGATTGTCGACTATAAACTACTTACTGCTGCTCAGCTTCTTACCATATCTTCCTTTCTGTCTGCCGTGCCAATGTTGCTTGATCCTGTCTTGAATACCTACGGTGTTCTCATTGCAGCCTCACTCACTTACGGGGCAGCCAGTGGAGTGTTCTTCCCTATTGCTGTAGTGGTGATTAAACAGTCTATCGGAATGGAGAGATTCCCCAATGCTCTGGGTTGGTCCTACGGCTTCGCTGGGATCGGACGAATGTCAGCCGGCTTCCTTACAGGTACTAGTTTAATCACTCACAAAATCATATCAGCAAGAACATGGGAATTGTAATTCGTATATTTCTATAACAAACCCCGGGAACCAACCGCAATAGAAAGCATGCTTTCAGACTGACATGCTTCGAGACTGATGGTGCACGAGACTGGCAATGTCGGTTTAGTGAACAAATAGGTGTTAGAGGGTAGGAATTACAAACGGAGTCGTAGAGGCATGCTGCTATATACTGTATGCCTACTGTCTCATGCAGGCTGAACTGCAGGCCCACTGTCAGCCATGATTTCTGATGATGTACACGTCATGTTGTATACATAATAATAATAATTAACAATTCTTATATAGCGCATAACACTTTGCGGAGCATACATGCATATGGTATGAAATTTATCTACACTTTCAATACGTTGGTGGCTTATTGCAACATGCCTCTACGACTTATCAAAAAGTGCCTACAGAATATGAAATATGTTCAATCGTTGTCATTGAGGGATTGAGTTATAATATCTTTTATGCATTTTGTTTTAGGGACATGGTCATTCATAAGTTAAAAAATAACATGCACAATTCAAAGTAGATGTAAGTGGTCATTTGAAATATCTTTATAGCATGTCAAAGAAATCCTTATTGATATTTCATCATAGGAATTTAACTCCGTAAAATGTTCTAGATCTTGCCGTCTAAAACTAGTCGCTGACGATCCATTGATGGCCACTCACATTTCATTGATAAACTAAAAAATCCCTTATGGCCCGAATTGACAAAGGAGATTCAAACCATGGGTAAGGTTTAAACCTCCGTTAGCATACTAAAATAAGCGTAAACAAGCCCACAATGCCCATGCGCGCGCTCAAAGAAAATATGATTGGATCGGATTCCGTGCGCACGTACGCTTAAAAAGCCCAGGAGGGGGTTTAAACCATGGTTTAAACCAAACCTCCTTTGTGAATTCGGGCCTGTCTGTCTATGACAATAAAAACTCTTTCCATTTTTTTTTTCATTTCCAGGTTGGCTGTTCGATCATTTTGGGAGCTACGACCAATCATTTATTCTTCTAGGAATCATTCAAACCTTTGCATCTGCTCTACTCATCATCTTACTCTGTCTCAACAAGCGAAAGATGAAGAAAGAAAAAGAAGAAAATCAATCCTAATGTAAATAATTTTTTTCGGGTCTGTTCCAAACATTCGTTTCTGCCTTCCCTTGATATTCCTCTGTCTCACCAGATGAGAGTTGTTTTGTTTTATAAAGTAGAGGAATATTAACATTGAATCGTAGGTGTCTGTTCAAATTAAATGTTACTATGTTTTTTCAGGGTGTCAGGAAACATGTAGATATATGTAGATAAATGTAGATACTTGAAAAGTTCAAATGCATAAATGTTAAAGACCACCTTCCGAAGAATTAAAAAAAAATGAAGCATTTGTCCTGACTACTCATGGTGCAGCTGTTAAAACACCATGCTACAATAGGTGATGTAACTTAGGATGGGATGAGTTCATACCCGTAGAGGGTGACCTTGGTAGCTGGGTGCTATCAGTTTTCAATTCAACTCTTTCATTATAATATACCTTAATATCCAAATGAGTAATTGACTTATACGTCTTATTATGTCACAACAAGGCATATTATTATAATTACAGGAGTTAAAGATAACATTTAACAAATTCATAGTGACGAAGCTTTTCGACCTGCACTCATCTGGTCACAACGCAGGAATGAGAGAATACAAGAAAATACGAAAGTCAAGGAAGGGTGTGTACAGCGACCCGGATATGATCCGGGCACGCTAAAATAATCGAAGAACCTGTACAAATTACAACAGTCATAGAATTAGAAAAAAAAAATGTACGACGTGTTACTATCTCCTTGGAACATGAAATTTCGCTCCGAATTTGCCTGAATTACTTTATTCACTAATAAACAGATAATGGTACTGCTGAGTACACTAGGAAAAAAGGGGGCTAATTAAAGTGAAAAGCCCCATTTAAAGCATATCATATGCCGTTTCTCATCGAAGCCTCACCATGCTGACTAAAGGTAGTGCATTTTGGATAAATGCAGATTATCAAACTGGAATAATTAAGAAAAACGCTCAAGATAAATAGGGGTGGAGAAGGGAGTGACCTGATGGTTCTGGTGCAAGAAATTACTTGTGAAGATGCAAGAGACTATTTCTTGGATCGAAAAGTTACAGGACTGCCCTACACAGGATCTGGTCATTTATGCAAACACAGTTTAATTATAGAGAAATGGCCCAAAATATGCTCATCTGCTTTTTTTCTACTTTCTTCAACTCTATGGAAAATACAATAAAGTGCAATATCTTACATTAAGATATTCTATTCGGGTCTGCTCGCTATCCATAAGGACCGCTATTCATTTAACATGCATTATGGATAGCAGTCCTTATGAATAAGTGGTCCTTATGAATAGCGGTCCTTATGACTAGCGAGGTTACCCCATTCTATTTTATCACACACTGTGCTGCATGCTCCTAGTTACATTTACTATAATTATGATTTTATCACATGCAAATAAAATGACGCACCCAAAAAGAATTGTTTTTCTCTCTTTTTTGCAGAATTTGCATTTTCAAAATTTCTTGGATTTTTTTATTCTTCAACATGATACTGCCAGTTGAGAGTTTATTTGTCATTTTCCAAGATTTCCAAAAGAAAACAACGGTGATAATTTCTTTCAGCTGTTTTATTTTTATTTTTTTTTAGTGTAGGCCTTTAGATTGGAACATTGAATTCTTTGTTCGGTAGTGTAAATAAAGCCTGTATCCTATAAGTAATTGAATGAATATATGGATTCGATTTCGGAGTAATTCTAAGATTTAACGTCACCCTTGAAAAATCAAAGGTTTTGTTACTATTATTATTTTTCCATACTGTTTTCTTTCTTCTTTATTAAAAAAGTATATATATATTTTTAAAAATTATACCTAGGGTATGGTACATATAAGAATTTGATTCACTTTTTATTTGCACGTTGTGGCGGTGTTTATCAGAATACTATTTTTTTCTAAATGTCGGCGATAACGTGATCCACTGCGCTTCGTTTCTTCTTATTATGTATGATAGTTCAAAGCATATCATTATAAGCTGTTGAAGCATATCAAGCGCGTATATTTCGCCTAAAAGTGGAATTCACTGCCCTCTCCTGAAATGGCTTTGTACCGTTCAACAGGGCTCCACAAGTAAACAAAAATATAAAAATATATTAACAGATGGTAGAAATAAGTTTGAAATGTAAATTCATCTTTGACTAAGCCCTTTTAATTGTCGATATTCTACTCTAACCACTGAATCCAGCATTAATATTTTGGAACAGGAATTTTAAGATTAATTTTCTCATTTGACAGTGTGTATTAATTAAATATTGATCGTCAAATGCGTCGCTTTTGCACAGTGAGTATTGGAATATTGAGAAGCGTTGCATTTTTGCTTTAGCCATATAGAAAGAAAATGTCTTTTTACTATTTTGTTTTAAAAATATTAAGAGGAATGTTGTTATTATAGATTTTATCTCTGTTAGATTTTTATGTTAGAACAAATTCGAGAGTCACAACAAAAAAGGAGAAAAAATGAATGTAGATGATCATGATCTTATTTTTGTATGAGTCGACATCTGATTACAAATCATTTATAGAATGACCATATATAGAACATTCACTTCAATGGCTACAATTTAATGAGACTCCTACATATGTGGTTCATTAAATTCACAATTAAACTGTAGAAATGGGAATAAACCTAGTACCGACTGAATAGCTGCTTTTAAATCTATTGATCATGAATTAAAATATGATGGTAAGTCTGGCTCGAAACCAGTAATCGCATTTATGTTAACTTTTTTTTTTCATCTGTGCTCGAGGTTACCAGTGAAATAAAAAGGATGCCCTCATAGTTTAATGGAAGGTTATTGACCTCAAACTAGCATTCATATCATTATAAACTGTGTATCTTACTAATATGCAGTCCTACCCAAGGCATAAGCTTGTTCATGTGGAATACACATCTAATATTTATGATGAAAACAAACGATCTATTTCAAGCATGAAATTAAAAAATTTAGGGGATGCATTAGAGTTGAAGTTGTTACTTTCCTTTATATGAAAATGAAAATTACCAAACAGAATGCTTTTTCCCAATTGAGACAGGTATGAGTACGAATCACCATGAATCAAAATTGGTGTTTCATCATTTCAAGAGGCACTCGCATGGCATGCATATGCGTGTGCAATTTCAGTGCAATACTTTGTAAACTTTCAATACTTCTTTTGCTATAAATGATAAAGTGCCTTTTATGTATATCGTTTTCCTGTCGTCTCAAGTTTATTTTCATGATTATTGAATGTTAATTGAATTGTAACACTATATCTATGTATTCCTGATGTTTTTTTTAATTCGTAATTCGCCAGTTCGTAATGACAGTCAATCCACAGTGCGAGATAATTCACGTCCTTTTATTCAGGCTATGCATGAGCGTGGTGAGCGATTGGTGCTGGAATATGTAATGAGCGATACATATGGTTGTTACGATCTTTGATTTTGACGCGTAGAATATGTCATTTGCATGATTTCGGTCGCATATTAAAGATAATAATTTTTTAGGCAAAATATTTTTTTCTTTAAGAAACTTTGCTATTTTTCACTATCAAAATACTCTTGCGTCAACAATATTTTATCATCTTCAGAAAGAGTAGATATTCTTCTTCCTAATGCTGCCAAAATCATTAAATAATATGGCGTAACAGGGCCAGGAACATGGAAAAAGCCATGCGTGTGCATGTCGACTCGATTATATCAATATTATATAGCAGAGACTGGTCGTTGTACTTCATTTTAAATGTCTCCTTTGTGAGATCTCAAATCACACAAAGTTTTCTTTTTGCTGGTGGTACTCTCTTACACTGAGCTCGGAAAGTTGTCACCGTTTCGTTATATACAAAGCCCTCTAGATAGCTTTTTACTTTTTGTTGTAAATAGCATAGTAGACAACATAAAAGAAAAGATACACACATTTCAACACCGATTATCTCATGATTATATCTACCAGTGCGCGTAATTATGTTAATTAGGATTGCGCGCTATCATAATCAGTTTACCTACACTATACGTGCCCAGCGTTTGACCCATAGGCCTGACTACAAGGGAAATATATTAGAGGAAAATGGGGGAAAATACTCCGAAAACCAACCCATTTTAATGGTGAACATTTAACAATGTTAGATATATAAAGCAACAGTTTTTTTCAGAATACATACCTGGCCTCTTAAGAGAGCCAGCCGCGTCCCGATACTTAAGTAAAAACCTAAATCATTTGTATTTTTAGGGCAAATCGTTCTATTAAAAAAGTCCAGAATACTTCTTTGTGTCAACTTTATTTCTACATATTTTAGTCACTGGAATCTTAATTCTGTTAACCCATTCAAACCGGGGTCAGGAAGAAAAGGTAGCAACATTGCAGTCAGTTCTGCTTTTGAAAATAATGCTTTACGAACTATGAATTGTGTATTTATGTATTGTAATTAAGAGCAAATTCTGAAGAAAAAATTACAATTGCATTCTGAATTGACAACTAAAAAACAAGCGCTCTGTCGTCACGAAAGCGCAACACTGCAAAATTAAATCACCCTGCAAGTGCACGCAAACTACAAGCTGCATAAATCTGCACTGAAAGCTTCATTATTTTAGAAAACGGGCTGCGGATTGGATGATAGTACAGTACAAGGTACAAATGACTTTGAAATGACGCGCTACTTGTGTGGACGCGCTACCATACTGGTGTACGTCCATAGTGTACGCCATAATATGTGTACGCATCGTGGTGCCTATAAATATATAGGTACTCGGTACAAATGACCTGGTAATTACGAACTGGCTTATTAGTCGCAAATCTATGGACCGTTTCCAAGGCTTATAAAATGTACAAAGATAAATAAATACATGTAATACTTGTGATGTCAAATTAAATATGTGCTTTATTGAACCCAACCCATTTTACTGAAGAGCATTATTGATTACATCTTCATGAGATGAGTGAATGTACTTCTTGTATCCAGGAAGGGTATGCAAATGAAAGAAAACACAATAATTGAGACAGCATAATTTACCAAAATAGCAAATTGAACATTCAAAGGGGAAGTCCACGTCTTATATTACGTTGATTGTAATAAAAACAGGAAAATGAGAGAAAATGAGAGTGAAAGTCCGCTTATGAGTGAGTATACTTCTTGTATCCAGAAAGTATGAACATAAAAACACAAGTTAAGACTTGATAATCTACCAAATTAGCAAATTGAAAATTTAAATGGGAAGTCTACCCTAATATTTAGTTTATTATTATAATAAAAATAGGAAATTTAGTGAAATTTGAGCAAAAATCCGATTAGAAATGAGAAGGTTATAGGCCTGAGGTTATTTAAGTATTTTGTTGTACTCAATCAAACACACATTGGCAACTCCGTGGTGTATTTTGCGAAGTCCTTTCCCATTCGCTCTTTTGAAGATTTCATAAATTTCCCTTTCTCTTATTGTTGATTCGACGCCCCTATGTTCCTGTTCAATTTTGTTCCAAGTCCGTACATTCCAATGACCCATTACATGAGTTCTAACATATCTAACATTTTAGTATCCTGTCCCTTGACTTTTGATTTCGTTCATCTTTTGTTTTCATCCAGAGAGGGAGTGGCATATTATCCTCTACAGACACATATCATTCGGTAAAGGTTCTGTGAGAAATATAATAGCACATTATCATAAACATATTGTTATGCATTACACAGTAAAAAATCTTTTAAACAACTCTTCAAAAATTTTAAACAACGCTGTTTAAGCCGGTCACTTTAACAACTGTTGTTTAAAACTTTAAACAACCCAAGTTGTTTAAACTTTAAACAGCATGTTTAAAGTTGTTAAAATTAAGTTGTTAAAAACACCCAGTTGTTTAAAACGTTTTTCACAACTGTTGTTTAAAAAAGTTGTTTAAAACATCTTGGTTGTTTAAAGTAAGTTGTTTAAAACTTTTTACACAACTATTGTTTAAAAAATACATTCAAAGTTGTTGTTCAAATTAATTGTTTAAAACACTATACAGATATGATGTGTTTAAACGTACACGGTTGTTTAAGGCTGTTGTACACAAAGTAAGTTCCAAATGCGAGAGCTGATTTATACGTTCAGAGGTAAGCATTTGGACTAAATATATTGTAATCTGATCGAGTTATACTCAAGACATATTTGTGCTGCCGTGACATCTACATGATGTCTAGATCTAGACCACATCCACAAAATAAATTATGATGTAGACCTGGAACATGGGAACTTTGCAGCGCAGCGCAGGACCGGACCCACGCGCGCATTCACTGTGTGTGCAACATAAACTGCGCTGGAAGGGCGACTTGCAAAGTTGCAGCTAGGTCTAAATCATAATTAATTCTGTGACTGTGGCTTAGATCTAGACATCATATAGATGTCATGGCAGCACAAATATGTCTTGAGAATAAACTCGATCAGATTACATTATATTTAGTCTAAATGCTTACCTCTGAATGTATAAATCAGCTCTGGCATTTGGAACTTCTGCAACATTGCAACCACAAAGGCATCCGCCATGATGAAGCCGGCCGTGTTTGGCGGAGAAGGAAACCCGTCTAGCGCGAATTTTCAATCTTTTTAAACAACGTTGTTTAAAAGATTATCATTGATGTCTTAAACAGCGGTTGTTTAAAATGCAGGGTCCGTCTTTTAAACAACATTGCTTAAAATTTAAACAACACAAATTTAAACAGCGAAATTTTAAACAGCGTTTTTGCTGTGTATTGTCTGGTAGAGGGCGGTGTTCGTCAAAGCGCGATTGCCCACTTGAGTTTGGATTATGGAAAGTAGTCAATGGTTCTTTGAAATTATGGAACAAAAGCGGTTTGATGGTCCATTTTTGCATCATACATGTCCTAACGGGGAAGTTGTGCGGGGGTAATTGTCCAGGGGTAGAAGTCCTAGAGTTGATGTCATCGTATCGGACACTGTATTTTAATTTTTCTTTTACCGTGTACTAAAATGCAAGAACTCGCTATATGACCACAATAGGTTCATCATATTTGTATATGGAAATAATTATTGATTAACATGGGTTTTTTTCACCCTCCTCACGGGGGAAAAAAACATTTTTTTTTAAACAATACATTGTTTTTAATTGAACAATCATTTGAGTGTCCAGCGAAATTATATAGAAATAAAGAAAACTGAGGGGGAAAACGCCTAACATACAGGTAGTAATGGGGATATGAAAATATGGTGGGGATTTAAAAAAAAAGGTAATGGGACGTTTTGGTAAGCCCTCAAAAACTTTTCGTCAGATTTCTTGGATTTTTGTCGATAAATAGCAAAATACTATCAATACTAAGATTGATTTCGCCTCCTAAAGTTTAATATTTAACAAATGAGAGGCAAAAATAATTTATATAATGGGCCGGGCACGTAAACTCCCAACAACAGAAGCATGCACTATATACTTTACACATACACGTGTAAACTAATGAGTGACATACATGCTATATCCATGCGAAGCCCCAAGATTGTTGAGCGGGGAGACGTCGGGGTGGAAAGGTCCTAGCTTAGAACAGTGATATAGCGTTTCTTACATATATTTACACTGAATATCACTGGAAATCATAGATGGGATACCAATGAATGTTTTCTTACAACATCTTTTGATACAAGCTAGAGCACAACATGGGACTACAGTTAACAAGTTTCTTTCCAGTTTCCTTTGTGCTACCAAAACTCTACATTAGTTTTAAAGGACTGATCCCTTGTTCCCTTCAGAAACTGCAATACAACATGGATCAATAAACTGTAGACAACGGGACATGTTTATATAATTATAAAGACATAGAGCAAGACAATAATATACTGGCAGAGAATATTACACCAACAGAGCTTTGTCATTCCTGGCTCATTTTTTTCCCGATTTAGGTGTCATATGAAAGGGCAGAAAATGAACTTTCTAGAAATGTGATTATCTCTTTGAAATTCAGATATCGTCGGCCAAACGACTTTTTGGTATTAACCCTGCTTCAAATTATGTATCATATGTGTGGCATCAAATGAAAGAAGAGGATCAATGCGTGTCATTTATCAGTCATAATTGTGAATAAGATATGATTAAACATCGATAAATCTCAGTTCCGGTTTTTTTTCCGAGACGCACTGTACACACACACACACACGCCCACACTAACATCCATGCAATGCTTATCAAGTGCGCACTACCCTATGGAATCATTCATTATATTCTCCATACACCGAACTTCCATTACCAGTTTCAGTCTCAGATTTACGAGAGCTTCAGATATAATAACAGTGTGCTCTTCTGATAGGATATCATTTTGACACTACCTGATCTAAAATGATGAATCTAGGGATAGCTCTGTTCCTGACCATGTGTAGCCTGGTTGTCTCTTCGCCAGTAGTAAGTATCCTTTCTCAGTTTTTCAGGTTGATTGATTTTAGATTTTTGAAAGGAATTTCCTGCACTAACCGAATTAGTCACTTGAACCCAAGGTCAAACATTATACGTAAACCGATTTACGTTGATTATAATATGCATTGGGATACACATGCCAATAAGGTCACTCAACAGGTATCTAAATGTATTGGTATTTTGTATAGATTAAAAGACTTCCGCCTTCTGCTTTAATACTATTATATAATTCATTTATGCTCTCATACCGAAATTACTGTGTTGCTGTTTGGGGCAATTGTAGTCGAACTAAATTAGATAACTTATTCAAAGTACAGAAAAAGGGCTTTCGCATATATGCCTGGCATGTCCATATCGTGCCCCTTCTGCCCCATTAATAATAATAATAATAATAATATAATAATAATAATAATAGTGGCTACTTGTATAGCGCGCAGGTCCGCCTTTCGACGCTATAGATAGGTTTATATTATTACCCCCGGTCATTGGATTCTGGCACGCCCGCACACAGTGTATGCACATTCTCCACTCCCTGGGGAGCATTCCAGCCAGGCGTCTGTAAAGCGCACACATGCTAAGCAAAGGACATTACATTTCGCCATCCTACCGGGTACCCATTTAACACCTGGGTGGAGAGTGGCAAATGTAGATTAACGTCTTGCCAAAGGACGCTAGTGCTGCGGTGGGATTCGAACCACGGACCTCGTGGTTCACAGTCCGGGGACTTATCCACTGATCCGCAACACCTCTACACCTACACACATCTACACCTCAACACCACAACACCTCCATTGTTAAAAAATTGAAATCTCTTAATATATTTGATCTCTATTATTACTCCCTTGTTCTCCTTGGTTTCTTTTACTTTAAAAATAAATCACCCTCTAATATTTCTCAAATATTCACTCTTAATTACCAGATACATAATTATGATAATAATAATAATACCCGTTTTAAGGATTCTTTTCACTTATGTCCAGTAAAAACAAATAATGCAATGAAATCAGTACGACATAATTTCCATGTAATTTGGAACTCAATCCCCAAATATATTTCTAATTGCAATACAATCACTTCTTTCGAAAAAAGTTGAAGCATTTTCTTTCCCTTAAATATGTATAGTTATTTAGAGCTTTAAAAGAAGCAGTCATTTTTCTTATTATCAATATATTACTGAGATTATTATCTTTCTTGTTCTTCGTTTTACTTCTTCTTCTTCTTCTTCCTCTTCTTCTTCATCTTCTTCTTATTATTATTATGATCATCATTATTATTATTATTACTACTGTTGTCGTTATCTTTCTTAACATTACCATCATTATCACCATCATCAGCATCAATATTATTATCATCATTACCATTATCATCATCATCATTATTACCATCATGTCAAAGTAGCTCATTTAGCTTGCGGTCACATATTCATGCCTGGGTTATTCCTCTGTATAAGAAATAAGAAAATTCAAGGCCTCTTTTTAGACAAAAGTCAAATGCAATTGTTCCGCCTCCACGAGTCACCAACCATGAGATGTGGTTCACCCAAATCGTCTATTCAAAGAGGCACCTTTCAAAAAGCAACATTCTCTCAATATTTGCACAGCTTCTGACGGATAAGAGTATGGGATTTGGGGTAAAAAAGAAAAGAAAAATCAATATCGACATAAAGTCTTTGGTATTCTAAGTCCGTCAAAACCATATTCCTATTTTGGTTTTAAAACGATAAAGGTATGCCAGGTTGGGTTTAGTCTTGCTAGAAGGTTTATGGGAAAGGGAATCACATTGGAAGACGACTTTCTTAAAGGAGTACTCCGGCCTGAAAATAATATTAATTGAATGAATAGAGTAAAATTAAACAAGCAAAACACTGAAAATTTCATCGAAATCCGATAAAAAATAACGAAGTTATTGAATTTTTAAGTTTTGCATTATTTTGGGAAACAATTCTATGCATGTCATCATGAATATGTAATGAGTGAGCTGATGATGTCACGTCCCCACTTTCCTTTTTTAACTATATTATATAAAATCTTCATTATTTCATTTTTTCATAGATGTCTATAAAAAATATCTCCCTTGTAACGAAATAGGTTATAGCCATGATAAACTTACACATTAAATAAGGAGTCAGTCCTTTTAGTTATAGGCTTGAAGCAGAAACTTTGAATAATTGCAATTTCATATAATAAAATACAAAAGAAAAAGTGGGGATATGACATCATCAGCTCACTCACTGCATATTCATGATGACGTGCATATCACTTTTACCAATGAAAATAATGTAAAACTTAAAAATTCCATAACTTCATTATTTTTCATCCGATTTCGATGAAATTTGCAGTGATTTGTTTGTTTAATTTACTCTATTTATTCAATTCATATTAATTTCAGGCCGGAGTACCCCTTTAAGGTTGAGTACTTGTATGGGGGAAAAATAATTTATGAGATTTCTCATTTTCTTCAATAGCTACGTTCATACGGCACTCGTGGTTTCGAAACTTTAAGTTAGCGAAACTTAAAGGGATAGTCAACCGCAGATTGTTGACGTTTTTATTCCGCGAGAGGGCATGGTTACGACAACTGGGGATTTGAACGCCATTTTGTTTCCACTATTACGTAACATTTCTATTCAATTCCGATGAGCACCTGGGTGTTCTCAATGGAAAGAATTCGAACGCCATTTTGTTTCCAGAAAAGTGGGACGTCCATGTCGCAACTCTTTAATACAGGGACACTATACCTGATCAGAGCCATCACATACCGTTGCCCCCGCAGGGCTCTAACTCAACTCCGGACCATAGAGTTACATGCATGCGTATGTAACTCTATGCTCAGGACATGCAGACTGGTCGCCGCGCAACATGCACGCTTAGCCTGAGCTCGAGCTTTCGTGCCAGTCAATGGGGCTTACGCAATCCTGACTTTCCCCACGGTCGCCTGGCGGCGTAGACCTTTAAAGTTTCGTGGTTAACCACGGAAGTAGCCGATTGTGTGTACAGTACACATACATATCTTGTGTTAATAATAAGCCAGTTCGGAGATGCAATCTGAGCATGAGCAGATAAAGGTCATCTGTACCAAATTCTAAAACCCACTGACACTAATATTCGATATGTGCTCATGAATGTCATGTAATCATTATTCAATTATGCACTAATGGTGCATTCCATGATATCCAGGTGGAAGTATTCTTTTTAAAGGGGGAACAAAAGCTATTCATGAGGCACCTCTATCACTCCCAGAGTTATTTTTCTAAAGTGCACATAAAGGGACCCTCCATGTCTAAAATATCTGTGGATATTTGGGGTCATTTGTACCATGCGCTAACCCCGAATTGGCTTATTCGCGCGAAGGGTATGACCCGGAAATTTAACATGAACAGCGAGGTTATCACTAACCGAGACTGTGACGGAGGACCACCCACATGGGCAGAGACTTCGACGGAGGACCCCCGCTGCTCGTGGTTAAGGTCTTAACCACGAGTTCGCTTGTGGTTCTAGAACCACGAGTAAACTTAAAGTTTCGAAGCCACGAGTCCGTTCATACGGGCTGAAACTGCAAGATAAACTTCAAGTTAACGTGTGAACGTAACTATTGTCAGTTTGGAAGAATATCATTGATATGCCCCCTGAAAAGGATTGCTCTTCAAATGGCATCATAATTATTCGAAAATTGACGAGAAATAGATTAGACAAAACTTCCATGCCCCATGTGCATGTAGTCCCATATTCCAATTTCTGTGTACAGTGCATTTTAAGTTCAATACGATAGGGCCATTTTTTCCTATCACTTTGATCATTCCCAAACCTCACAACATACATGAAAACAAAATCAACCTTTTCTAAATGGTTCCAGACATTTATTTTTTTACATTGTAATCGCAGTACCAATAAATTAACTCTTTAAGGCCCAACATGTCCAAGATGCGCCCGATTTTTAACCGTTAAGCCTTCCACTAAAGTCTTCACATAAATGGTGAAAGGTTCTGCGGGACATCGTAACCATGGTAACGGTGGAATAAAAGATGGACGATGTACCAAAAAACGTCGGCGACAAAAAAGTGCCATGTAACGTGCATTTCTTTACTTCAGCATGTTGAATTATCACATGTAATACTTAATGAATGACTTCTGGAGTTCATTTTTATATAATTGCCTTCGTTTTGACAGACAGCGAAACTTCGATGAAAAGATTTACCTACACATGAGTTCCAAAACCTCGGTACTTTATTGGCAGTGGCGGATTTACGGGGGGGGGGGGGTTTCCCCCCCCCCCCCCCCCCTTGGGCTGCCAAGTAAAAAAAAAAAAATATGGTCTCCATTTTTTATGGTCTCCATTGCGTTAGTAGGTGCCAGGAAAACATCACTTACGGGGTTCAAAATAGCAAAAAAAAAATCGGCTCGCCGCTTCGGCTTGTGGACGGTGCTCCGCAGCGTCGTTGGGTCAACCCCCCCCCCCCCCCCCCTTGGAAAAAAGCTAGATCTGCCCCTGATTGGCTAAACTCTCTGTAAGTAGATTCAAATAAGAATTTAATGTGTAAATTTCAATTAATTCAACTACAAATTACAGAATGAGGAGCAGCTTGAGGAAGAGATTGTCGATCTTCTTCGAGAGCTTCTCATTTTCGATCTGAAAGAAGACGAGTCTGGTTTCGAAGCCTCTAAACGTTGGCAAGGTAAAGTCCCCTTTTAAATTTGTTAACGAGCACATATCCCTCTTAGTGTGAATTACGGCAAAACATTGTTACATTATATAAATGATTAGATTCCACGTATTTGTTTTGCGATGTAGACGTTAGACGTAGACCAAAATAATTAGTTAGGAGCGTCGAAAACGCGAGAGAGATAATTAAACATCCGATTGGCCCAAATACATTACCTGAGTGTTACATATATATATGTATATATACGTATATATATAATTGTGGAAATGAAAATAAGAGGAAAATGGTTGCGTAGCCTAAATCAAAGTTCCCCAGAGGGGGTTCACTCGCTATTCACAGAAAACCGCTATTCATTTAGTCACGCGTTATGGACATCGGTCCTTATGACTAGCGAGGTTGGTTTAAAGCCGGTGTTGCGGTGTTACTAAGGTATGAAGGGCCCTGCAATCCCCGACTCTGCGATGTCAAAACTACATAATACTATACTTGATACTTTTTTTCTGAAATCTTTGTTATTTGTACAGGTGGATTCTCTGCAGAGGAAGATTGTCTCAGTGAAGAAGCCGAGAAGAAGATAATAACTATGTCGAACTGGAAGTACTCTTACATTGTCCTTAAACTAGAAGAGGCACGTGTATTTTGCTACATTGTATTTACTAACTTATACGTATGGGGCGGCTCCAGCATTTTGAAAAGGGGGGTGTCTATTTCCCCTTTAAAAAATCTTACAAGTCAAAAAGCCTACTCCCCTTCCCCCCCCCCCCCCCCCCCTCCCCCAAAAAACAACTAATATTAAATAAAAATAATATATAAATAAAAATATACTGTCACTTATATCTTGTGTCTATTATAATACGATTGCGCCGGATGGCGTTAAGTGAAGCGGGTACATATATATCTAATGTATATTTGAACATTATTTATGTTCGCATTATCATGCTATATTCATTTTGTTTTCATTTAATTTTGATTT
The DNA here is from genome assembly GCA_025617745.1 of Heliocidaris erythrogramma. NCBI lineage: Eukaryota > Metazoa > Echinodermata > Echinoidea > Camarodonta > Echinometridae > Heliocidaris > Heliocidaris erythrogramma. The sequence goes on from CM046854.1 coordinate 65,766,025, forward strand.
GTCTTGGTAGACCCTGAAGAAGGTCAAATGAGGCCGAAAGCTTGGAATTTATATCTCTCACGCTTATGTTATACACATCATGAGACACCGACTACGTTCAAGTCAGGAGACATCTCTCACACTATATATATATATATATATATATATATATATAAAGAAGAAGAAGAAGAAGAATAAAATAAAATAACATAATATTAATAATAATAATAATTATAATACATTTAAAAAGTTTAATGAAAAAAAAAATAAAAAAAAAATAAAGATAGGCTATACATATAAATGAATAAAAAAGAAAGAAAGAAAAAAAGGTTATCAGGAAAGAGTAAATCAATCCACATTATTGACTTTTCCATTGACTTTAGTGGTTATTTTTACTAGTGCATCAGTGAATGATCTCCATAGTCCCACATAGCTATGGGCATGGTCTTCTTTATATATATATATATATAATGACCCGTCTCCGTGGTCTAGTGGTTAAGGCATTGGCGTTCTCAGCCAACGGACCCGGGTTCGATTCCCGGCGGAGACATTTTTTCAGCCTTTGCAAAAATTTCAAAAAGGGAGGACAGCTCTGGGGAACTTTGATTTAAGTTACGCAACCATTATTTTCTCATTTCCTTTCACATTGTATTTCCACGAGAGTTGCCAAAGCTGTTGTATAATATGTTATTTCCTTACAATATATATATATATATATATATATATATATATACTAGCAGAAGCAGCCCGTCGACATCCGCGGGCGCTACCTGTGTTTATGATTAATCACCGTACCGTTAATTTGTCACAATAATCAAGTGAATAAATAAAAAAGTCGGATAAAGTTATTTTTTACCAAAAAGTATTTGCAACATGTGCATTGGCGGATCAGGGTGGGGGTACTTCCGGTCCGTGCCCTCCAAACCCCCCTTTTTGGAAGGAAAGTATGCATTTTCACCATGTACGATCCGCCCTTTTATCGATTGTGCCCCCCCCCCCTTTTAGAATGAAAACCTTTTTTGCTTGTCAAAGAATTATGCAGGGACCCCCATAACCACCACTCCTGAGCGAATTTTGGAGATCTGACGAATAGAAAAATTGTCGCCACCTTCCCACGAGGGGAGAAGGGATTAATATCATTATACGTATTCATATCATAGTGGAAATAATTTCGAAGGAATTTTTTGTTTTTGTTGTTGGTTTTTTGTTAGTTTTTGTTTGTTTGTTTGTTTGTTTGTTTGTTGTTGTTGTTGTTTTTGGGGGGCTCCTTCTTTACACCGTTGCAACCGATATTCCCCTCCCCCGAATGATGTCTACATATCAGTTTAGTCTGTCATATCTAAGGGAATGAATTGAGGCGATATACCATAACATTCAAAGGTATGAAGGCCATTCCCCATTCATATCATTTCAGCTGTTGGTGGTTGTCGCATAACCTATGCGACAACCACCCAAATGTGCGGTTAGGTAAACCCTAAACACTACCCTAACCCTAACCCTACACTCCAAAGCCTACCCCCCCCCCCCCCCCCTTCCGCGGATCTCTTTACCATCTCTGAATTTGATATCCTTTTTCTTGATTTTTGCTTTTTTGGATACCATAAACGCGTCACCCGGGTTATGTGCTTCAGCGAGACATGCCCCTCCCCCCAGCGACTACAGTGAACTCATAGTTACATACACACAAAACTGTGTTTTATAATAATAATGTAACTCTATATGCGTGAAACGTAGTACACGCAGTAGGCTACATGTAGAACACAGTGCGCTGTGCGAACGAATTACACGCACGTGTATTGTAGCGCCGTGTACATTGAAGCTATACATGCGACTATGGACTTGGAGTCTATGCTTGTAGTATACACGCTGTTCTAATTTGGCATACCTCCCCTTCACAGGTAAAGGGTATGGGTTGGCTGGGCATGAAGCTACAAACCCGCTTCATGGGTTGGCAGAATGATTAGGCCTACTCCCTGCGGAAATTCAATGTTTAAAAATGAATTTATGAAATATGGACGGGACGTCAGCCCTTAAGAAGTGCCTCCAACCACTCTAAGAACCATTCCCCACCCATGGGTACCAAAAGGCGGGGACCGAAAGGGCCAGGGGAGGAGCCTATTTGAACCAAAAAAGGTGCCCCAAATCCTTAGTGTATTATATTAATGTATATATATATATATATATATATATATATATATTTATTGTGAGGAAATAACATATACAACAGCTTTGGCAACTCTCGTGGAAATATATATACAATGCGAAAGGAAATGAGAGAATAATGGTTGCGTAACTTAAATCAAAGTTCCCCAGAGCTGTCCTCCCTTTTTGAAATTTTTGCAAAGGCTGAAAAAATGTCTCCGCCGGGAATCGAACCCGGGTCGTTGGCTTAGAACGCCAATGCCTTAACCACTAGACCACGGAGACGGGTCAGTGGTTTCGGCGACACCAGATTCAATTGACCGACAGAGTGACAAATCTTCAACCTTATTAATTAATTCCGTTGTCGGGGGCAGATGAGTTTGAACAAAGACAAGCCGCGTGCCTCAGCTGGATCCAAGCGAATGCTTTGAGATACATGTATACATTAGAATAATTATTAACAATATTGTGAGGAAATAACATATACAACAGCTTTGGCAACTCTCGTGGAAATATATATACAATGCGAAAGGAAATGAGAGAATAATGGTTGCGTAACTTAAATCAAAGTTCCCCAGAGCTGTCCTCCCTTTTTGAAATTTTTGCAAAGGCTGAAAAAATGTCTCCGCCGGGAATCGAACCCGGGTCGTTGGCTTAGAACGCCAATGCCTTAACCACTAGACCACGGAGACGGGTCAGTGGTTTCGGCGACACCAGATTCAATTGACCGACAGATTGACAAATCTTCAACCTTATTAATTAATTCCGTTGTCGGGGGCAGATGAGTTTGAACAAAGACAAGCCGCGTGCTTCAGCTGGATCCAAGCGAATGCTTTGAGATACATGTATACATTAGAATAATTATTAACAATATTGTGAGGAAATAACATATACAACAGCATATATATATATTTGACTAACGGGTACATTAAGTCGACACCTAACAATGCAGTTTATTCCGTCATAATAGCGACCCCTACATTAGGTAGACAGTTGGTACATTAGGTCGACAGTTGAACAAAGAAAAAGAACAAAAACTGTCCTCCTAATGTACCCATTAGTCGTTTATATATATATATATATATGCTAACTGAGATAAATTACATGATTCCTTGATGCACTTTTTTAAAATGGAGAACGCAGGGCTTATTTTGGGGGTCAACCTCTCTAGTCAAAAGGACCGCTATTCATAACGCGTGTTAAATGAATAGCGGTTTTGTATGAATAGCGGTCCTTCTAAATAGCGAGCAAACCATAGACAAATTACCTCGCTATTCGTAAGGACCTCCATTAATAAGGACCACTATTCATAAATATTCATAATGACCGCTATTCATAACGCGTGTTAAAGGAATAGCGCTTTCTATGAATAGCGAGCGGACCCGTATATTTTTACATGAGAGCATCTTCTTTATAAACTAACTTGTTTTTCCACTTCCTTTTCTATTCACCTTCGACGAAAAGATTAAAGGGCAAAAGGTAAGGAATAAACCTCCCATTTCTGGTTGTAATATTGTAATAATGATTTGTAATAATAACGCCCCAATTGCGCATCAAAATTGCTAATAAACAATCGAAAGAAAATGACTTAGAAACTTTGCATCAATTATTATCTCTCTCCTATAAATTGTGTCTGTTTGTTTTGTTTTGTTTTTTACTTCTTATCAATTTTTAATTGTTTTAATTAAAAAATTCTTTCATCTTTCTATTTTCGAAGAGTGTATGTGGAGGGGGGGGGGGGGGGGGGTGGCGGGGGGCTGACGTCTCTAGCCCAAATTTCATTACCCCATTAACTATATTAAGACAAGGAAGCAAAGCGACCCCAAAATATTACACTTTTTTGGTGTAAATGGGTTTTTGTTAATCGTAATACACTACGTAAAATATAAATATTTTACATTTTCTATCATACTGTCATAGATATTCCATTACCTCACCTCGCTGCTCAAATTTATTATAAGGGGATATTTCTGCACCTAACTGCCTGAGTATGACGTGCGAAGACCCCCCCCCCCCCCCACTCCCCATTTTCTTTCTTTCTTTATATCGTTGATTTCTAATTTCAACTACTTTGATTTTGTTTATAATGATGTTGACCGCAGCATTTCTTTTCTTCTCAATTTATCTGAAACAAAATTACCATGTTTACACTTATATTTAAGAGGGTTTGTTTTGAATCATTTGATATCATTTTTAAACTTCCGTAACAGCCAAATCATTTTTTTTTTTAATAAAACAGCTATATCATAATTTTGAACCCGAAACTTGTCAATAGACCTGTTTACTAAGTGATTCAAATTTTATGCATACTTTTGAAAAAAAGGTTGTTCTTGACAACCTGAAAGCTTGCCAGAGGCTTTTTGTCAGACATAGCAACAAGTAATGTATGCAAACTGGATTCCAAGTATTGTAGTTCATTCATTAATAACAGGTTAATAGAATACCTCGTTACTAGGTCCCCAGGAAAGAAACATAAATTTGAATCACTTAGTAAACAGGTCTATTGAACTGGAATTAAAATCAACAGCGTAGATTCAAACTAGTAGCAATATGAATTTCCTATTCATTTTGAATAGATTGGTTTAAGCTCCGCGTCATCGATATCGATGTTTCACTTACTGTGCTGCAATCTTCTTCTGACCTTCTTCGTAAATTGCAAAGTTGGAATCCCCTAAGTATGATGTAACTCAAACTCAACTTTTCTTAATAGTATTTCATATGTTTCTTTGTACTTTATTTAAATGCGTCTCCTTCTTTTATTCTTCAATCATGCATCGTAAGTGGGAGGTTGTGGCTACAGGGGCAGAGTTGGATGGGACGCTCACACCTGATGTCCTGTCTGGAATTCTCAACGAAGTCAAGGAGAAGTTTCTCGTGCCAGAAAAGCCATCGTTTGTGATTTGTCCTAAGACGAGTCGTGGAACCAATTTGGCAGGCATCCGCTGGTATGTCCTGTGTCTGTTTTATTTTGTTTTTGTTTTTGTTTTTATTTTATTGATGTAGCCACCGTTTGGAGAGAGACTGACTGAGGTAGAAAAAAAGATAGAGAGAGACAAAAAATACTGAGAGACACAGAGAGAGAGAGAGAGAGAGAGAGAGGCCGGGTATAATATAACGACGCTCTTGGAGATTATTGCAAAAGATTATCATGTGAAAAAAATACTTGTATTATCACACAACTGTATTCCTTTAATTACAGGGTTCCCGACTCAGCACCTGTGAAACTGAAAATGAGTTACATCAGTTTATTGGAGCCACTCGTACACGCCATTAACACTGCTCTATCCAATGAAAGTCCAATTAAAGTTTTGGAATGGGCTGAGCCGTCTGACATCGTCTTCGACAGTATTTTGTAAGGCATATAATGGACTATAATGTGACGTAATTGATGTTTACAACATTGAAACGCATAGTATTTTTTGATTCCGATTGATTACTTCACTTACATAAAATACATGTAAGAATCACTCTGCACCCCATCATACTTCGTGATGTCAACAAAAAGTCATTCTCATATTTTATTCTGTTATACTGTCTGATTCTGATGAAATGAAAAAATAAAATTGAATTGAATTGAATTGAATTGAATACTTGTCTTGCAAGTGTCTTGTAAAAAATATATACGGTGTTTTCTTTGCCATTAGTAATATTTCAAATATAAATCAAAACACTTTCTTTTACATTCATTCAAATATGATTTCAAAATGAAAATCTTCTTACTAACTTCACATCTTTATGCCTCGGAGAATTAATGCTAGTATTTGTTTAAATTACATCTTATAACCCCGATTTAATACCCATTATGGGATCTGATGTTTCTTCGTCTTGTTCTTACAAATAACAGGTCATTACTGGATGTTAGTCTTGTGGTGCTCAAAGTCCGGCAACAATTTATCCCCGTTTTATTTTATCAAAGATTAAGGGTTGGGGTTAGGGTTGCAATTGGCTTTTGAGTTAGGTTTCGGTTCAGGGTTAGGGTTAGATTTACGGTTAGGATTAGAATTAGGGGTAAAGTTTGGTCCAGGGTTGATATTGAGAATTCTGTTAGTTTACGTAATTACTGTGGAGCAATTATTGTCGGAGGATGTGTCGTACAACCGGTTGAGAGCTGAGTTCAGAAACTGAGGGAAGGAGTTTCCTTCGATCGAACGTCCTTAAATCGGCGTTTGTGTAGCATCTGACCTAAAACCATTTCTGAATTTGAAACATACCAAATCTGTCAATATCACTTATAGGCCAAAGGGCAATCCCCACCACACACCCGGCATTACCACGTTTTCTTAATTACTTCTTCTCTACACCCCCCCCCCCCCTTCACTCCTTTCTGTGGGGCGCTACATCAAGCGTTTTGTCAGAGCTTTTTACTGACAAATTTGCTGTCAGCCAATCAGATTCAAGGATTTCAGTAGCTTATAACAGTTGTTGGTAAAATCACTGACAAAACGCTTGATAAACGCTCCCCAGGTCGTTTTTATTTCAAGCTCATGCTTACGAAGCGCGTTCTTCTGTATTTTATTGATTTCCATTGTTTTTGATCCACCCTGTTTCTATTCTGGTTTATAACATTACCTCAATTAAGTTTTTTTTACAGTAACATTCATGCTGTGCATAAAATATTTAGAGCTGTTACGTTTACAATTGATATTTCACTAAATTACATCACCATTTTTGTTTATTTTGTATTCAGTGTATTGTCGACATGAACATAAAGATTGTATGATACTATGTAATGTTTGATTTGTATTGTTTAAAAATGCAGAAATAAAACCAAACTGAAAGCTGAAGATTGATTGAAAGAAAAAATGATAAAATAGGTCTGCCCAGCTTTTGTTTTGGTGTCAGCATTTTTACTAATTTCCTCTCTTTTATTAAAAAAGTTAAATATGTTTATTTTCTTGTATATTTATTTCTAAATTCATGATATCAGCCTTTGGCTGTGATTTTGAATTATTCAATATTGTAAACCCTATCAATTCAATTCAATTCAATATAATTTAAATGTACACTGTTGGTCATAAAGGTGGAATATTTTTTTTCACCAAATTTTCAGAGCGTAATTATTACAAGATGATTTGAATATGGCATTTATGGTGCATGATAACCACTTTACTTTATTATTCTGCCTTTTACACACGTTTGACAGTGATATTTTACAAGTTTATGTCCTAAGCGATGGATGTCATGAGCATAGAACAACAATGACGACAATATACAGTAAATTAAAGGATCATGAGATACAGTATTTATTTTCAATCTCTCTCAGTTTTCCAGATGACTTCTTTTTTGTGATTTCATGGACAAATTTGCATCAAACTTGAGTCATTGTTCTTACTCAGTCACTAGTATCGGGTATGTCCACCCCTGGCACGAACCAGCGCATGCAGACGTCGTGGCATGCTGTCCACTAGCTTGTTGATGACGTCAACAGGCATAGCGTCCCATTCTTCCCTCAGAGCATCTGCCAACTCCTGCAGATTTTGAGGAATGACCTCTCTGTCGTTGATGGCTCGGCCTAAAAAATGCAACCTTCTTATACACAGTGCTAAATCAGGGAAAGGGACAGAATATCATATGCATAGGCTTTTATAGTCTACAACAAAATAATTTATTACGTAATCCACATTTCTCATGTTATAATGTCACCTGTGTAATGGGGAAACATTATGTAATCACTCAATTACCATTTTGTCTACGCGTAGCCTTTCAAATACCAACAAAACTGTCGATTTCTATTCAAAAATATTTTATTCCACCTTTATGACCAACAGTGTAATTTGAAAGTTATTTGAAGACAATCACTTTTTTGTCCAAACTTTGACTCGGGGGAAGGGGTTGGTATATTTCAAGCAGAAGATGCAGTTTCTTATAATTTATATACAAATGGTAAAGGTTTATTCTTACATCTAAATCAGTTACATTTTATAGTTTATAGTTGTCATAGGGACACCCCCCCCCCCCCCGTTTAAATTGATATTTCTTTATTACAGAATACACATTTGCAGGATTCCTGTACTAGTTACTTATCTATACTAATTATAATAACACTGGGATCTGAGCGTAATATCTAAGTTTGCTATTGACTCTCTTAGTTTCATCCGTTCCGTTTACAGGGAGCGGAGAATGTGCATACATTGTGTGCGGGCATGCCAGTATCCGATCACCGGGGTAATAATAATAAAAATCTACCAAGCGCTTAGAGACATCATTGATGTATTAGGCGCTATATAAAAGCGGAATATTATTATTATTATAACGTGATAGATTCTTTTAAGGAGATGATTGGTGTTACTTTATGCTTTTAGCTTGTTCTTGTTTTTTTTTTTACTATAATGAATCAAACTGAAATAATAGGCTGTAGTTGTTGAAACTATCATGATACGTGCAGTTTTTAACTATTCTAGCGGGCTTTTGAATACGACTTCCTCCCCTCCAAACACACACACTCACCCATGCACACGCACGCAAACACACAACGCACCCACGCACAGTGCTTGCCATAGCTACATGCGCGCAGAAACACAAAAATATACATGCGCAGCCCCCCCCCCCCACCACACACGCACAATACACGAACGCACACACACAACACACTCACTCTCACAACTATTCGCTTTTGTTACGGGTGCGAGATTTATTTGAATTGATAAGTCAATTTTCCTAGCTTGTGACAAATTTAAGTCTAATATAATGGTTTACGCCACGTTTTATTATACAAAACCCTTGTCATACCTGACCGATCACGATAACGATAACAAAAATCTTTCTTTAATGGGCAAATTGCATTGAAAGTAGTTTTCGTAGATCCCACCTCAGCGACCTATACTGAAAGGCATCTCTCAATCATTTTCTGGTCTCGTTGGGATCGCTTAATAAACGATTTTATTTGGACAGAGCTTAACAATAATATTTTCAACAAATCTTACCATTTCTGTGATTTGACATCAAATCAGCTGAGCCATTTCTGGCAGTGTCCATTGTGTTTGATTAACAGAACCTATTGTTGCCAAATCGTTCAGATGGGACTAATTTCAACGTTATCGTTATCATCGCATTTGGCCTGTATATGCATACAGTTTATCGTTATCGCCATAGTTCAGATCTGACCAGCCCTGATGGTTCGGAACAAAGAGGTTGTTATATAAAGGGAAATTAATCAACACTATCAAACGCCAAATCTACATAGTTTTATTTCATTTAAATGTAATATCAAACGAAAAGGAAATAATTGCACAAGATGATATGACTAGCGAGGTTACCCCAGTTAAATAAGGACCGCTATTCATAAGGACCGCTATCCATAACGCGTGACTAAAATAATGAATAGTGGTTTTGTATAAAATAGCGGTTCTTATGAATAGCAAGCAAACCATAGACAAATTACCTCGCTATTCATAAGGACGCCCGTTCATAAGGACCCCTATTCATAACAGTTCATAAGGACCGCTATTCATAACGCGCATTAAGTAAATAGCGGTCTTTATGAATAGCGAGCGGACCCGATTTAACTTGGTATTTAGTTAAAGCTGGTCTCATTATGATCTCCTAATTATCAGATATACGCTCTTCTATCTCACACTCAAAATCAAAAAAGGAGTTAATACTTTATTAATTTCCTTTTTTTTTTACTCAATTTACTCAATTCCATTTTGATTTTGTGGACTTGAAACGTGACTTGTGAAATGTGAATTTGAAATTCACATTTTTATATCATATCTTAGAAAAAGCAAGGACAGGATAACAAAGCTTCACACACTTGTTCAACTTTACCCAACCTTTGATATCGCATGATAACATTCATCAGACCATAACCTTTCCCACGCTCGGAATAGAAAGGAATAAATTAACCATAAATCTCTGACATCATGCATGGTTGGTTAAGGCATGAAGCTATTTCATGTTCTAAATCCGTGGTTAAAAGAGAAGGTCCAAAAAGGTAAAAGGGGGGAATGGTGAAGAGAAAACAAAACAACAAAAATAATAAAAAAGCAATATAACTTGTTAGCTGTTTTTCTCTTTACATTCCCACGTTAAATAATATGCAATGTCAAACGAAAAACACTGCTCTTTAGCAGCTTTTATACAAAAATAGGACCAAAAGCCTAAAACTTTTGACTCAGTGTTGATGCAACATGCTGTTTCTCCCCCCCCCCCCCCCCCCCCCCCTCTCCTCTCTCTCTCTGACTCAGTCTTGATTTTTCAGCAAGATTCGATCATTTTGAACAGTCCCACAGGACTTATTATTACTACTTATACTCAACCATTCTTTTAACCTATCTTTACATCTTATACATTTAGAAATCAACATGTTTTTACATGTTAATTACATGTACTAAATAATTATTCCTCCACAGTGCCATGAAATCAAGAGTATAGGGAGGGCATTGGCGCAAATCCAGGGGGACAGGGGTCATGCCCCCTCCCCACCTTTTCAAGATAGGCCAATGTCCCCCCCACCCCCACACACTTTTTGAAGAACTTTTTCTTTTGTTTCTTTGTTTTCTTTTGCTTGTCAAAGAATTTGGGAGGAAAACCAGACAAACAAAATGGGATAACCTTCTTTTTTTCGGGGGGGGGGGGGGGGGGGGGGGGGAGGTTGTCATAAAATTTCAGACATTTCGGACAGGAAGGGTGGTCAGGAAGTGTTATCAGCCGGCCTCTCACTTCCCTATAAAAAGATGTGGGTGTTTAAAAGCAAAGACGTGTTGTACCGTCAACCTAAATTCACTCAAAAGACCTCGATTCAAAGAAAGTGGTAATTTTCGTCTAGTTTAAGTATATATGATGATAAATGATGTGGTGTCTCTAATGAGTTATTTTGTGGGGAAAATTATACTGGTTTCTCGGAAATAACTAGCAAATGGACGTTATAAGCTATAACATTGCCAAACAACAATCATTGACCTGTCCTGTTTGACAAGATTTTACGGAGGACGTTTCTAGGGACCATTATTGTTTGGCACAGGGATAGTAAGTTACCTGTCTGGTATGAAATGAAACCACCCATTAAAATGAAAACGAAACTCTTCATCTGCAGGAAAAGACTGCAACAACAAAACAACAATACCAACAAGAGCGCGACACAAAAAAACTAAACTCAAAGGGAAATTTTATTGTTATTTCAGATCACATAGAGAGACAGAGAGGAAGACGGGATATTGGTTTGAAATATGATCGCAAAGCATGGCAATAGTATAGTTTAATGTAAATAAAATCCCTGGATCATCTAGTACGGTTATTGCCTTTCAAAATATGTTTGTTTAGGAGATTAAACCCCCAAAGCCAGACCTTACCATTGACAACTGGCTATTATCTGATTATTGGCTTGTATTACTAAACGTGGACTATAAAATGAAACGTTATTTAAGCAGGACCGCTAAGTATCAAATCATGTATTCTGTACATACTTTTGTACAAACGTCACAAAATGAATAAACGAAATGAGGAGGTTATAACAGTTTACACTCCCTGAATCAGAAGACTAAATTTTACCAGCTAAACCTAGACTAAAGTTAATGGCGCTTTTGTGAATGCTATTCATTGTTTATGAATACCTTGTGTTTGCATGTTTAGCAAGCCATGCAGTGCAGTCCAGGCATCCACATTATGTTATTGTGTTTTGTGATACCAGTTATGATGATATAAATTAAATTACAAGGTCTATAATCCTCACTCCCATATGAGCGCCTAATAGAAATCGATCTTTACCTATCTACGACTCAGTCATTTCTGATATTCAGACACGAGGCATTTTGTATTATCGGGAAAATTCTACATACGTCCTGTCATGATGAAGCTTGTTTTGTTTGTTCTCTTGGCCATGTGTGCCCTAGCAGTCTCTATCCCACTCGTAAGTATAAAGTTTTTTATCCTGAATGTTCATGCTCTTGTCTACCTGGTAATGGTAAAGCTCAGTTTATCGAAGGCCTCGAAGGCCTGCGTGATCAAGGTATGTTAGTACTGTAGTTCAAGAACCACTCCCGAAATTAAACCCAACAGACTTCATCTTTAACAGTTACAGATACTATGTAGCTTATCAACATAAACTTGTTAGCCTAACCGAAAAAACAAACAAACAAAACAAACAAAAACAAACAGACAAACAAACAACAAAACAACAACAACAAACAAAAAGCAAAACACACAAAATCTCACAAAAACAAAACAGACAACCTAACAACAAAAAAACCACACCTCAAAGTCGAATGGGTTTCACTGCATGACAGACTTTACTTAGTCAAAAGGAAGTTTCAGTACTGAGCCTTTAACAGTTTAAAACAAAGAAACAGAAAAATGGGCAACTTTATTTTAGGAAGGCCTTGGCAGACGCCCCTAAAATTCATTTTAATCACCTGTGAGCCATATTTTTTTCCTTTAACTTTATTTAGAACTATTTCATACAGAGATAGATATTATTTATTATCATGTTAGTTATCTGATCATGTCATAGCTAAAACAAAGATATAGTATCGTGCATCAATTATAGTTTATCATCTTCATTAGTTGGGATGGATATAAACTCATTTTATCACATTTAATGAGCTTTCATATGAAGAGTTTCAAAACATGATATGTTAATGGACTAAATTCGAAGAAGAAATGGACATTTTAACTCACTTCGCTTTCGCCAAACCTTGGTAAAAGGATATTTTGAGAAATGTTTTTTAAACCCATCCCTTCAGTCATCCATGACCAGAGTTATGGATAAGTTATCATGCGAAAGAAGATGAGTTGCTCTTTGCCTGAAATAAATTTCATTTTCACAGAGGTTGCGGCTTTTTCAAAAAACAAGCTACCAAATTTGGGTATCCTTTTTAATACTCACTGTATTGCAATACACTCGTTTTCACGGCTTGAAGTAAAATATTGTGCCATTGTTCATATGTAAAATGGATCATTTGTATTCATTTTCGTGTAGAATGAAGAGGAGAGATATGATGAGATAACTAATATGCTACGTGAACTGCTTCTTGTTGATCTTGAAGATGAATTGGAGAACTCAAAGCGTGAACAGCCAGGTAAGTGATGTATTATTTTAAAGGAAGACATTAAACTTTAAAACGGAGAAGTTATCTTAAGAACTGGATTTACAATTTACGCAGTGGATAAAAAATTCAACAAAAGTCACTGACCTACCAGAGACCGCCTGGTATACTTTGCAAGTAGGTCATCATGGGTTATTGAATTTTATGCTCGCTGTCTTTGGTTATATTTCGAATCCGCAATGGAATCGATGTGTTTGTGTGGACGATCCCCCCCCCCCCCCCCCTCCTTTTGGGAATAACGCAAGATGGCCTACTAGTATATCATTGCTTACTGAGTTGTGAGATCGATTCAATAAATGACTGCTTGTATACTAGTCCACGCTTGATGTAGGAATATGGTAATTTACAGACTCTTGGTTTTGTATTGAGCAACTGAAAAGGGATCTGAGGATTCTACATTGACGAGTGGTGGAGATAATAATTTAACTGGAGTGATACTGTTTAGCAACAGTGAACCGCCGCGCCTGCGCGATGTAGTGTCCCACCTGATCACAGGCGTAGCCAGGATTTTTTCAATAAGGGGGACCAGACGCAAACGATCCAAACACATAGCCAGGATTTCATTTTCCAGGGGGCGGCTGTGAGCACGCAAAGCATGCTCCTAAGGGGGAGGGTGCAGGGACTCCCGCGCGCAGCGCGAAAGCTCTGACGTCTTATATTATATTTATAACACATTTAATAGTACGCTGCACAACGCGATCAATGACAAGCTCCGGATAGCCATTGTGTCGTAGGATTTGCTCAGGGTTGAGCTTACACGGAGAACAAATTTGCAAGGCGCGACACACTAAGCTATTAATCAAACCAGTTTTATACGATGTAGCACTGTACGAATCCCATCGCGTGTACTGTATGGAAGGCCATCCCTGCCACAATTCGTATTGCTATACGTATACTCAATTTCCTATACGTACAGGCATTTTTACTATACGTACAGAAATTGTCCAATCAGAAGGCCTTTTTTTAGTATACGTACACTCTGTACGTATACTAGTTAACTCTGTACGTATACTAGTTAACTCTGTACGTATACTAGTTAACTCTGTACGTATACTAGTTAACTCTTGTACGTATACTAGTTGACTCTTGTACGTACACGATTTCACTCTTGTACGTATAGACGATTGGCCAATCAGCTGCCGTCTTGCATAGTGATCCTGGAGCATAGCTACTAGAACTAAAAACATGTGTTTCAGTTCTGTAGCTGTGAGCATGCATAGCATGCAATCTGCTGCGCAGCTAGCTGATAATTCTCGCGCGCAATATGTGGTCGTCGTTGCGATTCGATTTCTAACTAACAACAAGTAGACCTAACGTTAGATGTCATGTTCTAAGTGAGATTACAAGTTGTATCCTATTGGGATTAGACTTAACGGTGATAGCATTGAACTCAGAACGTAGTTCTGAATATGAGGTATACGACGACGGGATTTCTAGCAAGGGCCCACAAGTTCTGGCAATTGGGTGCATCAGCAATCCACGTCCATCAGAAAATGACACCTGAATTTCTTCAAAACAAATTATGGAAGAGCCTGTCACAAAACGAAGAAACTTTGCCAACATATCAGGTCTCATAGCCCTTACAAATTGTTTTAGGTAGGTAAAGGCTGTCCTCTGATCAACTGTTTCAGGGTTTGCCCTCAACAAAGACACAACCCTCTTTGTGCTTGGCTTAAGTGCTATGAGTGCATCCAGAAAAAGTTGAACAGAGGAAGGAAATGAATTGGTATAGGAAGACAGGATTTCACTAAAGGCATCTACAATGTATTCTGGCTTCTGGACGAGTTCCTTTGATGCAGCATCCAGTAACAGTTGGCGGATGTTTTCTCTGTTTGGCATTTTCCTGATGCCAAACCTTGACAGAATATCCATCAGCTCTTCTTGGTCTTCCTCCTACTGAGTCCAGGACAAAGCAGCCTTCAGGAGGACCCTTTCTGGCTCGCTGACAAACGAAAACAACGACTCAAGTAGCAGACCTTGCGATACAGCCTCCAACCCAAACAAGGTAGAAACTAAGAAAACCTTGCTCAGGGACAGAGGCAGTGCCCCCACATCCATGTAACCCTTCACTAAGATGCGGGCAATGGCCTGCCAGTGGTGGGATGTCATACCAGCCCTAACTAATGGCACCCTTTCCTCCTCTCCATCACAGTACCCTTCAAACTCAACCCAGAAGGCAGTATACGCCTCCCTGGACACACCTAACCCTACCCCTTTCTCAGCGACTCCGCTTCCATTGATGAAGTCAAATGAGAGCCGTTGATTCATTACATCCGAGTCAGAGAAGACATCTACCATATCTTTAAAAACATTTGACCGATGAATCTTCACTCTCCTGAAACCAAATGAGAAATGCACAATTGAAAAAATAGGAAAGTGAAGCATGGCTATGTCTGCTAAAGGAATGCCTTAAATGTAACAGCACAATTAATTAAAACAAACATGGAAAGTACAGAATGCTGCCCCCTCCCCACTCCTCGCCAATTATTAGTGTTCAGTATCAGTGAGTGCTGTAAATTAACTGCCATGTCTGGGTTTGGTTTGGTTCAGTTCAGCAAGGTGTGGGAACTTTTTTGTCAAACTACGGATCGAAAGAGAAAAGAAGAGAACAATCTATTTGACAATTTGTTTACCTAAATGATGGAAATACTTGCTGCGGACAATTTCACGGTGGTTTTATTTTTGCTAATTTCATGGAGCTGGAATCACCAAAATTTCCACTTTAAATCTGATTATTTTAACACTATGGGCTGAAAGTGATTTATTCTAGCACAAATAATTTCTCCTTGTCGTACAAATATCAAGTTTAGAACATGACATCTAACGTTAGGTCTACTTGTTGTTAGTTAGAAATCGAAACGACGACCACATATTGCGCACGAGAATTATCAGCTAGCTGCGCAGCAGATTGCATGCTATGCATGCTCACAGCTACAGAACTGAAACACGTGTTTTTAGTTCTAGTAGCTATGCTCCAGGATCACTATGCAAGACGGCAGCTGATTGGCCAATCGTCTATACGTACAAGAGTGAAATCGTGTACGTACAAGAGTGAAATCGTGTACGTACAAGAGTTAACTAGTATACGTACAGAGTTAACTAGTATACGTACAGAGTTAACTAGTATACGTATAGAGTTAACTAGTATACGTACAGAGTTAACTAGTATACGTACAGAGTTAACTAGTATACGTACAGAGTGTACGTATACTAAAAAAAGACCTTCTGATTGGACAATTTCTGTACGTATAGTAAAAATGCCTGTACGTATAGGAAATTGAGTATACGTATAGCAATACGAATTGTGGCAGCGATGGCCTTCCATAGTACTGGCCCGTAAACGTAGGTTTACGATATACGGACGTGAGAAGTTTGCCGTCACTCTTCTCAACCAGTACATCCAAAAATGGAAGCGCGTTAGACTGCTCCATCTCACATGTAAACCGAAGCGCCGGATGAAGCGAGTTGAGTTGTGTAAGAAAGTCCTTGCACGCAGCGCTTGAATCAAACATAGCAAAGGTATCATCAACGTAACGAAAGTAGGTGAGCGGGGTAAGGCTAGGATCAGTGATGTTTTCATGAAGGCGGGCTTCATGAAAGCCAACAAAGATATTAGCAAGCACGGGGCCCAACGGGGAACCCATAGCAACACCATCGATCTGCGAATACATGATATCATTAAAGCTAAACTCGACAGCACGCGTGTCGTGTTCTCTACTAATAGAATGCTACCCGCAGTTCGCAAGGATGTACTGCCTTCCCCCCCCCCCCCCCCCCCAAATGAGCAATGTCGTTTATCAGTATCATTGTCGGTGTGAAGCCGTCTACGTTGGCCGTACATCTCAGCGTCTAGCGGACCGCATTAAACAGCACGTACCCTCCGTGGTACGACAGACATCAGCTGGTAGCCGAGCACAACCGAAGCGTAACTGCAAAACCGCTGCTAGCGTCGCTAATGTTCAATGCCGCAGTCACAGCGACTCTGCTATTGGTCAGCACTTGCTAAATAGTCCGGCTTGTTCCAAGGCGTATAACCCGGCTCAGTTCACTATTGTTTCCCGAGCACGCAGCTTTCAACATCTTCGCTTCTTAGAAGCGTTGTTCATTCAGTCGAGAGATCCGCTATTGTGCCGACAAAAGGAGTTTGTACAAGCGCTTCGATTATTCTAGCGTGCCCGGATCCAACCCGGGTCGCTATACACACCCTTCCTTGACTTTTGTATTTTCTTGTATTCTCTCATTCCTGCGTTGTGACCCGATGAGTGCAGGTCGAAAAGCTTCGTCACTATGAATTTGTTAAATGTTATCTTTAAGTTTTGTAGTACCAATCGTCTGTTTGTATATGATAATCTCAGTTTATAATAACCGCCTTCTAAATTCTTGTCTCATGATACCTAAAAACTCGCTGCATTGGGTCATTTCACCTGCATGAAGTGCATAAGCTTTTTTCCTCAAAAGTGCATGAAATCAAAGGTAAGATTTACTGACTTTAAAGACTTCCTTTAAAAAATCAAGGAAGGATACATGCGTTGAGAATTACCGAAGTAATTGATAACAGACTTTCATAAAAAAAGATGGCTTCCGGAATAAACTTTGTCAATTATGAATTACTAAATAAAAAGGTTTTCTTAAATAATGATGAAACCGAGATTGTGTCAGCATGGTAAAGAAAATATAAAAAATTATTCTTGTAATAAGCCTATTCTTGAGTTTGAGTTCACATTCACACCTTTTTAATTTATATGCACAAAATCAATTGAAATAACTAAGCAATTGTCTCCAAACTGGAATAACAAATGCATAATTGGTTTGGCCTCACATTCGTTGCTTCAGGACAAACTTGGTACGAGAGGATTTTGACAGTATTTTTTGAAAAGCCGGCTGCTCAGTCATCTGTGGCAGCAAAATTATGAATAAGGTATCATTTGACGGAATATAAGTTGATCTTTACTATGAACTAAATCTCAAGCTCATAGAGGTTAAAAATTTTCAAACTAGAAATATCACTGAAGATGATGAATAATACCCCCGCCCTGTGACCACAGCCTTTCTTGACTTTTGGTTGAAAACTGAGGAAGTAGTTCGATCCGCAAGATTTTCCCTGATATACTGCCATAGATATGCCGTTTCCATGGCAACGCAGCTTCCGACACATCCAAAAAATATGTCGTGCACATCATCCCACCAAGACCAATGTGTGTACCAAATTTCATGACTTTTGGTCAAAAACTGAGGAAGTAGTTCGATCCGCAAGATTTTTCCCTGATTTACTGCCATAGATATGTCGTTTTCATGGCAACGCAGATTCCCACACATCCAAAAAATATGTCTTGCACATCATCCCACCAAGACCAATGTGTATACCAAATTTCATGACTTTTGGTCGAAAACTGAGGAGGTAGTTCGATCCGCAAGAATCTTTCCTGATTTACTGCCATAGATATGTCGTTTTCATGGCAACGCAGATTCCCACACATCCAAAAAATATGTCTTGCACATCATCCCACCAAGACCAATGTGTATACCAAATTTCATGACTTTTGGTCGAAAACTGAGGAGGTAGTTCGATCCGCAAGAATCTTTCCTGATTTACTGCCATAGATATGCCGTTTCCATGGCAACGCAGATTCCGACTCATCCGAAAAATTATGTCTTGCACATCTTCCCAGTAAGACCAATGTGTGAACCAAATTTCATGAGCTTTGGTAGAAAACTGAGAAAGTAGTTCGATCCGCAAGATTTGCAACAGACCGAACGACCGCCCGACCGCCAAACCGTTGACTGATTCCTATATACCCCTTCAAAATTCGTTTGGCGGGGGTATAATTAGAAGTTACCAAATTTGGGTATACGTTTTGATACACACTGTTTATAATTCAATTTAATTCATTTATTTCCATATTCGAATTCAAAAATATAAAAAACAGTACATTTTAGGAAAACAACATCACAAAAGATATGAAATACAAAATGCAAACAAGATACAAGTAAATTCTAAAAAGTACAGAAAAAAATATGCAAATTTGAATATGGAGGGATTGCCAGAAGCCAAAAAGGCTTATCAAGGGCAATCCCCAAAACAATGTACCAAAAATAGATATTAAACAATAGGATAAGGAGAGAGACAGAGACAGAGAAAGAGAGGGAGAGAGAGAATAGACTTTAAATAAAGAAAAACATGCTTGTATGCACATATTATAAATCTGCACGCAGTATATAAGCCTTGAATTTATGTTTAAATACTGACAATGAAGAACACGATTTCAGTTCACTCGGAATGTTGTTCCAGCATTTTGATCCAACGCAAACAATTGTAGTTTTGGAAAACGCAAACCCCCTGTGCCCTTGTACTATATAAGTGAATTGTACTATTTTGGGTAAAAAGATCACTAAACTTTGATGGCAATGGTCCTTTGGAATAAGAAAACATAAATATTGCAACTTGTAATTGATTTATTTGAAAAATAGTTAAAAGATTCATTTTTTGAACAAAGGAAAGCTATGACTTAAAGGGACAGTTCATCCTGACAATAATTTGGTTTAAAAAAAGCAGAAAAAATAAACGAAAAATATTGGTGAAGGTTTGACAAAAATCCATCAAGGAATAAGAGAGTTATGGGTGTTTTAAGGCTTAAATTTGTGACGTCATATGCGAGCAGCTACCCCATACGTCATGTAATATAAATTCTATAAATTCCCATTTTTCAATGGTTCATGATGACTGAAGATATTTTTCTTAGAGGAGCGGGTATGAAATGATGTTTAAGATATTATTTTGAATGTACAAGTAACACCATTTCCATTTTTCTGGAATTTATATCACATGACACATGGAGGAGCTGCTCGCATGTGACGTCATTTGTTAAAACCAACTTATTGTTAGGGTGAACTATCCCTGTTTTCATTATCTCTATGACCAGTGTACATGTATCAATAATCAATCCTTTGGCACTTCATTCAAAATTTAACGCGTCAATTAGCACGTGGGGCTGGAAAAGCCCTTTTTACGCTAAATATCACAAGTCTTCTAGCGAGTTCCTACGATTTTATTTTGATAAAAATCCCTTCAGTGAGCACAAAAGATGAGATTTATGCAAGTGATAAGAAGTTTTGGCCTTGCTGTTGTATATAAAGTTGAGGTAAATTTCCTACTTATTGCTGACCAGCTGAAGATATGTCGACAAATTTCATGCAACAACTCTAGGTAGAATGAACACAAATCATCAATGAAAATTGCCAAATTTCACTTTTGTTTAATATTGAGTCAGCTCAAGTTTTCTTGTATACCTTATAAAACATCAATTTTAATTCACTTATAAAATTCAATGAAATTCAATCGACACTGCTTGCAATAATGCAAAATACAACATTCAAAATATTGAAGTTTATCAGTGATTTCAGGGTAAAGAGTAACTTGATTTCTGTCCATATTCATATCTTTTCTGCCACGGATGACTGAGCAAAGTGTTTTCAATATGTGTCGTCAAAATCCTCTTGTACCAATTTGAGCCGATACAACGAACGAGGGTCAAAAATATATACAGGTGTTACCTTATTCTAAAATCATTTTGATTCTCATTCATGCTTCATTGCCGCACAGTAATTCATTGTATCTCATAAAAAACAACAAACAATACATAGCATTTTAAGGTATGGTACATGTTTCGGAGTCATGTAAACTTACCATTCCTTAAAATTCTATGCTTTCTTTGTTGTTGCTTTTTAAAATTGTTATCGTGTCGTTCTATTGGAAATAACTAATGTTTCACCATGTTCACAAGGCCTTGTTTCAATTTATAATCTCTTGTACTGTTATACTATGTTCCTGAAAATGAAACAATTATATAAATTCATTAAATAGGCTAATTAATTGATTAGCAGCATCATAATATTTTCTTTCCACAGACATTCCACTGAATTTAGATGCTCAAGGGTCGATTCACGAGGCGTACCTTGGCCTTAAAAGTTTTGTCGTCCTTCAACTTAATAAAGAGGCATGTAGTGTCACCCTCTCTAAACACTGTATCATGGAGTGAAATCCACGCTCAAAATAGTGGAAATCCACGCTCAACAATATAAATATTGGTAGAAGCAAGTGATGACTAGCTTTATGTTAGTGTTTTCATCTTAACCGTTTAGTAATCACCTGCTTTCTGTTGTTAATTCAAGATACGTTATATTATGAGTGTTTCCTTTTGAAATTGATTGAGATCTATGAATGATATAACACTGATTTGTGTTCAGTGTGTACTTCAGTAATTAATGATTTATAAGAAATATTTCATTTGTAGTGTATTTCTGATCCCAAGACTAAAATCATATCAATTATTGTATTGGTTCCTATTATGCAAACATAGATCATAATGCAAGATGTGATGGTTCGGTTTTGTTTTTAGTATCTGACCAAAGTTCAAAACGAAACTTTTTTGTTGTTGTTGTTGTTGCTAAGCAAGCTTACCATTTTCCACTATTTTTGCGACTCCAGTAAATTTAATGAAAACTGTTTTTAGAATTTGTCTTTAATTCCATCTATTCTAATGGAATTTGTAATCTGCAAAAGTAATAATAATGAGAAAAAAAAGAGAATGTAGGAATTGTAAAATTGTAGAAAGGGATATACTATTTATCAGCTTCGAGTTCAAAAATGTTTTCAATATATTTGTTAAGGATTTCTTTTCTATTTCACATTGTGCCTTTGCCCTTAGAATTAAACAAGATTCCCTAGTCATAAAATATACATATATCATCCAGTTGAAGTATTTTCAAAATCACTTCTTCATGTGTCGATAATATCCCTTTGAATTATCAATTACCCGGTTAATAGTTTAGGAATATCTTTGCGGTAATATTGTTGTGGATGTATTATGGTTCTACAATAGCCATGTTTATTAAAATTTCAACATAGCCATGTTTTTAAATCTTTGCTAAACTCAATTTCACGTGGTTTTTTTTTACCCTTTCTTGTCCATCGACTCTGCATTCTCCCTGTTTTCATGGATTGTTACATGCAGGTAAGGGGGTAAGATTCATAAGAAATTATTCTATAAAATAAATGCCATGAAACCTGATGAATTGTAAAAGTATTTCACATGGTTGCATGTCGCTTTTCCGAAGGTTCGTAATTCCGAAAATGAAGAAGGGTTCATAATTTCGAAAATGAAATAGGGTTCGTTATTTCGAAAATGAAATAGTGTTTATAATTCCGAAAATGAAAAAAAAAGGGTTCATAATTCCGAAGGTTCGTAAGTGGTCTATTGCATACTTGTAATTATGTAATTATTTGATTTTTGGAATTAGGATTACGAACCCTATTTCTTTTTCCGAAATACGAACCTTTGGAATAAGGAAATTTCAGAGTAATGCATCAAATGTTCGGAATTATGAATCCCATTTCATTTTCAGAATTTTGAACCCCAGGCATGGGAAATATGTGATTCGGAATTATAAACCTTCGGAAATACGAATCTTCAGACCCCCCAGATCACGGGCTAATAGGATGCATACTTAAAATCCAAGAAATTCAAATTAACAATTTTTTTCAGTGACTTTTCAACGTTTGAAAACATAATCAAATAATAAAATCATGAGAATGCATAGAGTAACATATTTGTAGTACAGATAAGAAGGCGGGAATCCCTTTGAGCATAAACTTGTGTCAGGTACGTCTGAATGCAAAAATGTAAATAGGAAATAGTTATGGAATTATTGGTCAGTATCATGCAACACATGTACTACTTATTCCATATCATACTATATGTATTTCTTGTATCTATATTGATTATTATCATGTTCGTGCTTATGATATGGTTTTACCAGTCTAACTAACTGCTGCAGGATATTATCATACCCCCAAACTTCTTTTTGGCAGTCTTGGTTTTAAATGTAATCTGTTTGAATATTTTACCAGATTTGAAATGATTTCCAGAAATTTGAATAACATTTGACTATCGGTCTTCCATCGAACTATTTTACAAGTAATAGGACCTGACAATTATACTATGGTTTAACTATAGGATGTCACATAATTGTATTTATGTTCCCTGTAGAGATTTTAGTCATTTCAATATCATAGTACTCTTGTGCTCACAAAATGAACTACATTAATAGAACAGTCCCATCAAACCTCTCTTTTTCCAGAGCTGTTTGAATATCTCCTGAGATCTATGTCCAAATTTTATTTCATTTCTTTTAATCTAAATTCTGTTCTAATAGCACATTAGTAATCGTGCATGTTGTTGTCATTCTTGAAGTAAATCTAAAACGGTACTGTAGGTAACGTTTTCAGGATGACATCATGTATTCTTTCAGAGGAAATAGGCTCTTATTACTTTGAAAGAATACATGGTGTAACCCTGAAAACTTTACCTACAATTCACTTTCTCCACCAGGAACTGTATCGCTGATACATCATTGAAACTGTATGTCACATGATCTTAATCTGCAATGACCTGAAAAATTGTAAAGCTATTCTATGTAGATTATTCTTTTCTCTTTTGTCTCTTCATGTGTATTGCTATCTGTAGTACGGGCAATTACAGGTAAGACATTGAGCTCTGTGCCTATAATAATTATATTCAATTTGCTTACATCGACAATCTTAATCAAACTTTGCAATGAATATCTAAATCATAACGGGAGGCAGGACATCAGGAGACCTGGCGATTGTCCACTATATGAAAAAAATAAAGAACTTTCCTTTGTATATATTTGTATATGCGAGACATGTATACGGGGTGACTAAAAAAAATGCAAGGAAATTTTGATTGAATATAATTGAAAATTATTCAACCATAGTCAGTGAGATTACCGAGCAAATTTTGCGATAACCTTTCCACAATTTCGTGTATATTTTACCAAGATTTAAGCTCAACTGCAAATGTTATGATCATTTTCATGAAACGTAGAATTTTTCAAATTTACTGTCGAACGGTGGTGAATTATAATTACTTTTTTAAGGATTGCGATTCATCTTTAATAAACGCCAAAGCCCCAATTTTAAACGATTATTAACCACGCCCCCCCCCCCCCCCCCGAATTAGTATCTCAAACAAACTGAACATAAAAGACTTCCTATTTATAACACTTAATGCTTGTATGCTTGGAAGGCAGAGACCCGAATGGGTCAGAATTGAACGCAGTAGGCCTACAAATGTTACTCATTACATACCATTATTAGTTAAAATATATACAGCCATGGACAAAATTATTAGACCAAGCTTCTGTAATAAAGGTACTATAATACGCATTCAACCTAATGAAAAGGATTTGTCTTTGTATTTCATTGAATGAATAACGAATTCCAGCAATTGTACCTTGCTTTTATGATATTTTATTTCCATCTTACCTCAACTATAACACTTTCAGTAAACAATGTTGGTCTAATAATTTTTTCCACTTGAATTTCAGTGGCTTTTACATGCCGAAGAAGCCTCTCCTGATACAGACGTATTCACTCAGCAGCAATTGAACGGAATTGCGGATAAACTAAAGAAAACATTCCTGGTGAATGACAAAAGATTATTCGTGATTGTTCCAAAGACTACAGGAGAAGAACGTCTTGCAGGAATCAACTGGTATTTCCCCCCTTTCATATCGTTTTTGACATCTTGGGTTCCCTATGAAGCAGAGGCATCGGAACGTCGGGCTCGGACAATGGAAGTGGTAGGGCACCTTCTGTTTGGTGGCCAAAGGTCCCCCCCCCCCCCCCCCCCCCCC
Source organism: Heliocidaris erythrogramma (assembly GCA_025617745.1). Taxonomy (NCBI): domain Eukaryota; kingdom Metazoa; phylum Echinodermata; class Echinoidea; order Camarodonta; family Echinometridae; genus Heliocidaris; species Heliocidaris erythrogramma. The sequence continues at coordinate 65,790,903 of CM046854.1, forward strand.
CCACTTCCAGCCTGACGTTCCGACGCCTCCGCTGTAAAGGGCTCCTCAATACCATTTCCCATCCGGGTCTAACTCAAACACACCAAGGTTTTTTCTTCTCCTTCTTTTTTGCTTTAATGCATCAAGCAGGACAGGTTCTTCTTCTTCTTTATTTATTATTATTTTTTGTATTATTGTTTTTTTTTTCTGGGGGGTGGGTCGGTGTGCAGCAGTTGCTTCCTTTTCCCGCCAAAGAGCATTGTCTCGCTATTCCCCTTTGAAAAACCAATTCTTACGTGTGTCGTCAGGAAGCGAAATGGACATTAAAAGTCACTGCCTTCAGTGGGAAGAAAGTAAAGTGAGGCCATATCAGACATTTACATAGAGGTTGCAAGCTCATCAAATTTATTTAAAAAAAATAGTTTTCAGCTTTCACTTATTCTCGTTTTCAATCATTATCCTTTACCATGTACTTGTTAAATTTTGCGCCCCAATGATTTGATGAATTTCATTAAATAACAATTTCAAAGGTTCAGTAGAAATGCTAACTTTCGATCGCTTTTATTTTATTTCTGGAATATATTACTTCACGGTTTTTGTATATTTTGTTTGCTTGTTGTTTTTGTTATTGTTGTAGTTTTTCTTGTATTGTTTAATAAAGATCCTGGTAAAAACTTATAAGCCTGGAGTAAAACAACGAAGGATAGAACTTTAACCTATTTGGAATTTTTAAAGGAACACGTTATGTTATTCCTCTTCCTCTCTTTCTCTTTCACCTCCTTTTCGTTTTTTGCACCCCATTCAAGTCCCCCTCCAATGCACTACTGAAGAGCAACAATGTAAATAAACCGAGTCACGACTTCTTAATTAAAACTTTGGTTTAAAGAAATTTACAATTATTTCTAGCAGGAGCTGTTTACACAATATTTTATGGTAACTCTTCCTAATAACATTAATTTGCCCCTGGCTTGTTTGCATTGTTTGTTTTGTTTTTAGTTCGTTTATCTATTTGTTTGTTTTGTTCTTGTTTCTGTTGAATCATAATGTACATGTATAATCAGTTGTTTGTATACGGACAACGGGAAAGAAAGAAGGAGAGAGAAATTGGCTGGAGATGCTTTTTTCATAGAGTCAGAAATTCTTGATACATGTATATATATATATTTTTTTTTTTTTTTAATGTGAAATGCTTTCAGGAATCCACCGAGTGTTCAGTCTGATTCGTCGTTGGATTATTCATCTGCAGTTGCGAAACTCCGCAGTCTCATCACACCTGATAAACTCTTTCCTCCGATTATAGCTGGTCGAGTCCCACCAATTGCTCCATTAGATTGGACCCAGCAGAGTGATATTAATTTTGCCAGCATCTTCAAGTGCGGTCCCCCTAGCCTAATTTGTCCTAATGCTTAATCCATGTTCTGTCAGAGGGTTGAATAGTGAACATTACCCTACGTTTGTTCATTGATTAAGTACACGATACTCTGTTTTATAAATTAATTTCATGCTCTACCTTAGTTACTTCCCTAATTTGTCATACATGGCCGTACAAGTTTTTGTTATTATTTATTTTTATTTTATTATTCATTTTATATTTTACTTTATTTTTTATGGAGGGGTTCCCGCAGATATGTAGAAGCGAGTTTTTCATTCAGAAAATAAATATTGTCTGATAACCAAACTACTCAATATTTGACAAGCCTCCCCCCCTAACCCCAACAAAAATATATATTTTACTTTTTGCTTTCTAACGGAATGTCTTATGACTGCCTGATGTATAATTAATATTTCTTGCATCAAATAAGTTTTTGTTTCTTTTGTTTGTTTCTTTGTTAATTTTTAGTTACGGTATTGCCTCAAAACTTTATAATTATTCTATATAAGTTTACTGTTCATTGGTAAAGGTTGTTAGATAGAAGTAACAGTCTAAATATAACTGGAAGGTTACTATTAAAGGGGCGTATGTGGTGGTGGGGTATGTGTAGTGGTAGGGTGGTGGCGGTTGTCAGTGGCAGATTTGGACGCAATACTGCATTGTATGTAACAAGGGTGGGTGCAGGGAGGCGGGAGGGGGTCCCTTTTCCACTCGAAGCATGAAAGCTCCGAAGCTTTAGCATATTTGAGAGAAGAATAACGGGTCGTAGCAAACAAATTTTCTAGGCGGAAAGGTATAGTTCGATGCCTGAACTGCTTTTCAATTATTTGGACGCAACTTTTCACTGTATGTAACAGGGGTGGGTGCAGGGAGAGGTTTTAGGAAATTTTGAAAGATAACGGCTTGTAGCGCCTTTTTAGTCATTTCTCTCTCACTTCCCCCGTCTATACGCCAGTTGTCCCCATCTCTGATGAAAGAAAGGGTACACTGCTTGTCAGAAAATTTGGAATGATAAGGAGAGGCCAAAATGTGTTGGAGGATAACTGGACCCCGACAAAATCTGATTTTTTTTTTACTTTTTTGCTTATCTGAAAACTTTCTGAGATTTCTGACCCCCCCCCCCTTTTTTTTTTCTTTTTTTACAAAATCCTCGATCCGCCCCTTGTGGGGGTGGTGGAGAAAGTGGTGGAAATTGTCCTGAAAGGGTTGTATGTCAAGTATAGATTCACTTTAAACTGTAATTGAAATCCATTTTCATAAAGATTTACATGTACGTTTCAATGTATTAAGCATTCATTCATTTTCAATGAAACTATAAAAAGCATTGGTTTGTTTGAAATGTCGCCTAAAGTTATTCGATGTACCAGGGATTGCATGTGTTTCTTAAAAAAAATTTAACTGGCTATCTTTTGGTTTATTATATTGGATTATCTTTTTGGATTTATAGAATAAAACGAGTTTTAATCCGTAGACTGTCATTGTCAAACTCCCATTTGTAATCAGGGGCGGACTGACCATGGAGATCTTGGGGAGTTTTCCCCATGGGCCGCACGATATTTTGGCTTGAAGGCCAGTCGATTTGGGGTATGGGGTATGAGGGCCGGTCGATACGGGTTAAGTGAGCCGGACACCTCCAAATTCCCCAACCAAGTTTCAGTCCCAGTCCGTCTCTGTTTGTAATAATTACATAGAATAAGACACCAAGTAAGCTGCATAAATAGTAGGGAGTGGGCTATTGTTACTGCTGTTGTTTGTTGATGTTGCTATAGTTACTGTAGTTGATGTTGTCATTGTTCGTTTTGTGGCTGTTGCTGTTGTTGATTTAAGAGAAGTACGTGATTCAAAATGTTCCGGGTTGGGGGCCAAATAAAGGGAATACAAATAAATGAAATGAAAAGGGCACAGAAAGTGTGTAAATAAGAAAGACGAAGGAACGTGAAGATACGGTATTTCCCTTCCGCATTATCCTCGTAATTCTCGTACGCTCTTGCCTATACATGTATATTTTTCCGACTATTCTACGTTCCTTTATGTTTTATATTGACCCGTGCAGTTATCGTCTATATTTCCCACGCCATGATCGGGGTAGTGGTGATTCATGGACCAAATCCAAGACATGCCTCAGAAATTATGCTAATATTGACACATCTTTACTTTTAAAGTAGATATTCAAAGAAAATCACAAATATAGCAATTAATGTATCACTAGAAACTGGGAAGCTTACAGATCGCAATTGTATAAGTTTTATGTCAACTGCGTATCTGGTGATTATAAAAACAACACAAATAAAAGCTCTTCTCAGCATCTGGAATATCCGAGGATTCGCCAGAAATATAGCGATGTTTGGATGTCGTCACACTCGGGATCGATCCTGCTTAAGCAGACGACGTCCTATAATGAATGAAGGTAATTGCAATGCAATTATTTATCAAATTATAAAGAGTTTGGTGTATTTAAACATGACCTTATTTCACACCATTATAAAGGGAAAGTGAAACTGATTCTGATAGCTAAAACCGTTTGATTGTAAATACATAGGAGAAGGGTCAATGATCAATGAAATAAACCCCACTTTCAAATTGAAAAGCCCTCCGAATAATAGCAGGAATTCGTTCCCTCTTGAAACGCCGAACATGCCCCGGTGCAAGCAGCTGAAAATACAATGGCGTCTTATTTTGTTTACAAGTGACTGATTCCTTTATTTTTTTAACGCTGCATGTTTCATCAAAATAATACCATACACGAAGTTAAGAGTGAGGCAACAGACTAACATTAAGACTGACGCTAGTGAAGGAAGAGAAATAAGTGAAGAGGAGATGACAAAATAGGCTCTGAAAAATGTGTAAGATGTTATGGGACATCGTCTGCTTAGACAGGACTGGTCCAGGGTGTGTCGTCACATATCTCAGCAGCGTTCGAGGAGCTCTTCAGCTGCTATATCGGGGGCTGTATTTTACCGTTTTATAATTGATAATAATCATTACTTCAAATGTTTCCAAGCGTTGAATTTGGATAACCTTGTTTAATGTATGCCATCTATGCAATAATAAGTATTAAGCCAACATTTAAAATCATTAACGTTCTACTTTAAAAGAGCTACTATCAATGAGCATGGTGCGGTATCATGCGTTAAAATGGGGAGAACAAAACATGCAATAAAAAGAAAGAAAAAAAAAAGAAAGGGGAAAATGAAAAGATAGGGAGAAAGGAAGAAAAAAAAGAGAAGACGATAGGGGGGCAGCGGGCCCGCCCACCCCCCCCCCCCCCAAAAAAAAAAAGAGGGAAAGAGAGAAAGAGAGAAGGAAAAGAAGGGAAAGGGAGAGAAGAGAGAAAAGGAAAAGAAGAAGAAGAAGAAGAAGAAGAAAATGTGAAAAGGGGAAGAAAGAGGCCGGGGGCCGAAAGGGCCTTGCCTCCCCCTGCGCCCAAAAAGAGTGAAGCGCGGTGGTGGGGGGACCGAAAGGACCTAGCCTCTTGTCGAGGCCCTGGCGCTGTTGAAATCCTTGGCGATATGGAGGCAAAATTTCTGGCTCACTTCGCTCGCCAGAAAAACCGAGGCGCTTGCGCCGACAGAGTTGCCAACTGTTCCGGAATATGTATGAGGTGGATTTCAAGGCTTTCATGACAAGTGAATAGCGGAGAGCATGGTTATTGTTGTCATGTTTTCTCTCACAAGCATTCAACCGTTGCGTAATTCACATTTTAATTTTGACCTCATGCATATTCCGGAACGGTTGGCATCTCTGCGCCGAGGGCCTCTTGACACCCGACCTGAATTATATATCATTGAGGCACGATTTCCTACTGAATTATGCATGAAAACGTGAATAGTTAGATAACCGCTGCGATCGCCCAGCAAATTGGCCAATGAAATCTCAAGGATTTCGTACTTCAGTGCTGGACTAGTCTATTATTATTATTTTTTTTTGGGGGGGGGGGGATTACGTAACTCTCTTGCTCAAAATACATTCACAGACAAGCACATTATGAAGAATTCGATCTCTAGCTTACAAACCATGGTAATTTGAAATAAGACAAATGTACATATTTCTCAAGAGATCATCATATACATGTATTTACAAATAATGAAGAATGGGCAATAAAAGTCACCGTTCAACAATAGATGCATCTCCATTCTGATGTAACCAAGGAGTTACCAGCAACTTCACTGCCCGGCAAGGCCCCGGGGATCCGCCTGGCCTAGCCCTAGGCCAAGCCCCTAAAGCGGCCGCCATTACGCTGTAACATTTGGGCACGATTTGAACGCGCCCGAAGCCCCCGATGCATTATTCATTTTGTACGATGCTCCCCTACAGTGTATATGCTTTACACACAGGTAAAATATAAATGTGGATCAGTGTCACGCATGCGCATTAAGAAAGGTCAAATCCGCCTAATCTATTCATGTATGCTAATGTATTCATCACTTGGCTAATGACGGCGCATCGATAATTGACGAATGGGCGTCATTCATATGGTGTCATTAAATCTTTATGATAATTAGGTCCCAACATGTGATCAGTCAGCACAAAAGGGTTAACGTCGTTCCACTTAAATAACGTTACTTGGTCGAGTTCAATGAGTTGTATACCGTAGTTATGAAGAAGAAAAAATACATGTTGTTCACATTAAATTTATCACATCTCATGAATTAAGAGAAAAAACTTTTACATTCATAATAAGTAATTTTTCAAATTACTTTTTAATAAATTTACTATCTTTGACCAGTAGGATAATGTTATAAAAAAAAGGGGGGGGAGGGGGAGTGTGTATAATAATTGAAGGCCAAATTAAGGTAAGAATAAAATATCAGCCGGTGTAGAAGAAGAGGTATCCTTTGATTTTCTTGAGGGGCAACTTTCGCATTGATACCAATTTGTGAATCTTATAATTGTACCTTTCAAAGAGAATTATGAACCTTGAAAATTCGGCCATTTTAGTTGACCCGAAAACTATTACATTTTTATTCTTTACTTTATTTCCCTTTTTCTCCCCCCCCCCCACTAGAATACCCGGGGTGGGGGTGGGCAAGGGGACAGACTGCCCCCTAACAGCTTTTGACCCCCCCCCCCCTCTATTTTTTTTTTGAAAGACAAGTAAGCCTATTTAAGTGTGCCACCCCTTTCTTTTATAACATATAACCTTTTTTGAAATTCATATTTTGCTTGTCAGAGAATTATGGAGGAAAACTGGACCTCATTAAATCTGGTAACCCCCGCCCCACCCCCGAATTTTGGAGAGGAAAAAAAATTCTCGAAGGGCTAGCTAAAAAAAATTCCCCTCCCCCATTTTCATCAAATCTTCTTTCACCTTTCCTCATCTTTTTTCTTCCCTCCCCTTTCTCTCTCTCCCTCTCATACACACACCTCGATCACACGTCCTGGTTCCTTTTGGAGGGCTGGCTAACCCCTCCCCCCCCCCAAAAAAAAAAAAAATCATAAAATCTTCTATTTCACCTTTTCTCATATTTTTTTCTTCCCTCTCTCTCTCTCTCTCTCTCTCTCATACGCACTTCGATCACACCCCCATCCCCATATGGTTCGTGTCATAACGTGAGAGGACCTTTATCATGTTCACATGCAAATTTTCAATAACAATTATCTTTCTTACAATCAAGATTTAAGGTGCAATTTTATACACACGTCAATTCGGGAATAGTTAGATTTTCTCACTTTTTAATGAATATTTTTGTACATGCACAAATGATAACAGTCTTTAGAGATGTTTAGACATTGTATTACTTCTTAAATAAACCCATCATTTATCTGCAGTCATACTCTTTCATGAGTTCTATTACAACTGACTTGTCATGGTCAAATAATATCATTCTTTTCTTGACAGTAGTACAAATATGTACATGCATTAAAAAAATGAATTTCAATATAAATGAATCATACATTATTAATTTCAATCCCTATTCAAGAGGTAAATTATTGAATTTACACTGGAGAAATAGATACTATTAACTTTTTACCACTACATCCCACAAAAGAAGAAATAATAAAAGAAATAAATGACCATCTAATTTCCATGTTCAATACGCACACCATGTTACTCTTGAAAAACAGATAATGTGAGTCTTTAAACGAAGAACCTTGATGGGAGGAATTTTAATTTGTAAACAATTTTTTAGGAATTTTACTCCCAGTGTTAAAGATCGTATGCTCGATCTGTAATGAAAAACACAAGTCAGAAAAAAATTTCTGACTTGTGTTTTTCATTACAGATCGAGCATTACAGATGTGGCAGTGCTTATCTTTATTTCATTAGGGGCCATGTAATGTCACTAGGCCACATAGAAGAGGAAGACCTCCTCACAATAACGAGCTACTACACAAAATGGCTGCATGTGACTGCAACATTTGACATGGGGAGGGGGTGGGGAAAAGGTTCGGTGTAAAAATGCCAGAGGTAAAAATGCCAGAGGTAAAAATGCCAGAGGTAAAAATGCCAGAGGTAAAAATGCCAGAGGTAAAAATGCCAGAGGTAAAAAATGCCAGAGGAAAAAATGCCAGAGGAAAAAATGCCAGAGGAAAAAATGCCAGAGGAAAAAATGCCAGCGGAAAAAATGCCAGCGGTAAATGCCAGAGGTAAATGCCAGAGGTAAAAAAATGCTAGTACCCCCCCCCCCCCCCCCGATATAGCATGCATGTATTGTTTGCCACTCGCTTTCAGTTGACGACCCTTTTTTTGTTAAAAACTTATTATATTATATTCTTTTTTTCACTTTTAATTCAGTTTGAATACGTCTGCATCTTGTTCATAACTTAATGTGCATGAGCCCCCCCCCCCCCCCCTTCCCCCGTATTAATGTTGACGAGGCCGTAATGCTCGATGTTTGTGTGACGGCCTGTACATTTGCTGAAGAAGGGATAACTGAAAAAAAAAAGTGCAGGTACAGGTATTGTGTCCTTAAGTTATACAGTTAGTATCATGATGCGGGGGCATCTCGTTTTTCCTAAGGTTCATATTTCCGAAACAATAATTTCCCATGCCTGGGGGTTCAAAATTCCGAACATTTGTTGCATTATTCCTAAGGTTCGTTATTCCGAAGGTTCCAAAGGTTCATAATTCCGAAAAGGTTCATATTTACCCACAAAAGGACTGTCCCACATTAGGGTCATTTTTGCATACCTCCTTTCCCTTCTCTAAACCTAAAATTCAGTTGCAGACTTCCTTCTCGTTCCAAATTCCAATCGGGATAATGAAATCGTACGTCGATTAAAAAAATGCCTGGTCTACGATCTGGAGTCCAGAGTCCAACAGTTCGACAAGAAAAACGCAGTCAAACCAAAAAGTCTAAAAAGTAAAATAGAAGCAGATGTCAGGTCTGCTTCTTGACCTTTATATTTCACCTCTTGATTTTTCACCTATATTCTCCTAGTATGCAGCTGGCATTTTTTTCCTCTGGCATTTTTACCTCTGGCATTTTTACCCCTGGCATTTTTTCCTCTGGCATTTTTACCTCTGGCATTTTTACCTTTGGCATTTTTACCTCTGGCATTTTTACCTCTGGCATTTTTACCTCTGGCATTATTTCCTCTGGCATTTTTACCTCTGGCATTTTTTCCTCTGGCATTTTTACCTGGCACCGGTAAGATGGTTAAGATATAATTGAAGAACTTTAACAGGGACCGCGGAACCGGTGGGGGGGGGGGGGGGGGGGGGGGGGGGGGGGGGGGGGGGGGGCCTGCAGCCCCCCTCCTTTTTCAGTAAACACGTGCAAACGTACGGCAGTGCAAAAAATGTGGTAATACACGCAGCCATCCTCCCCCCCCCCCCTCACTAAGCCCCTCCACTTTCCAAGACGTTCCGCCATTCTAATGATGCATATTAGACTGGAATCCAGGTATGATTTCAATATGAAGAAATTTAGATGTTTATCAAAGCAGGGGTCTATTTCACTGAAGAGTTGAAGTAGAAATCCATGTCTGTTGAAAGAAAAGAGGAAAGAGTTTAGAAAATAGCATCCATTGTGTATTTTATAATTTAGCAAGCAACAATTAGAATTTGCAAAAAGACTGAAATTTAGAGTTTCCTATTAATAGTTAACATCGACTCTTTAAATGATATTAATATAATAATAAGTGGGAATTCTCAAAAGTATTTAAAGAGGAAAAAAGTTTTTCCAGTTGGACAGATAAAATTTTCAAGGCTATTCAAAAGAAACTAAATTAGTAAAGTCACAAGAAAATGGCTTCTTAAAATTGTATTGAGGTACTAATAACAACCAGGGGCGTTGATTATGGGGTGGTAAGTGGGCAGTAGGAGGGCAAATAATATAGTTTTGCCCCCCCCCCCCCAAAAAAATATATATTTCCCTGACTCATGTTACCTTGGAGAAGCTGGCAATTAAGAGGCATTGAAAAAATCATGAAGGGTGCTATTAGGCTGTTTTGCCCCCCCCCCCCCCTCCGAAAAACACATTGACGCCCCTGAAGGCTGATAGCAATCTTACTCTTAAAGCATATGCCTACCATGCAAAACTGAAGCAGCTAAGTAGTAATTGTTCCTCTCAGAATTTGTCTTCATTCTCAGTAGGTAAGCATTCCTCTTCATCATCATCATCATCTGTTGTAGAATAGATGAGGTAGAGAAGCATTACCCTGTATTAAGAAAAAAAATCACACAAACACTCATCCTCACCCTCTTCATCTTTTCAAAGAGGAGACTAACTACAATAGATTTATGGACTGTAATGAATAGTGTCATATTTGGCCCTAATATTACTACTACTACTACTACTACTACTACTAACAATAATAATGATCATAATGATAACAATAATAATGAAAATAATAATATCATCAATAACATACATTCACCCATCTTATTTTGTTTTGTTTCTGTTTGCAGGAATTAATGAAATGTTAAATGTAATAATTAAGGGGACTAAAATTTGTATTTACGACATCCCACTGAACATCCCGTATATACATCATCATTGATATTTACAGACACTTAACAGCTAATTTCATATTACACTGAAAACAGATCTCAGTGGTGGATAAAGGAAAAATGACAAATGAATTGTCCATTCCTCAGAAGAAAGAAAAAAACAAATTGTTGTTTTGGTTGGACAATGTTAACTAAAAATGCCACTCTTTATTGTGAACACATCATCACCCCCCCCCCCCCCCACCCCCACCCTCCCCAGTTAACTGATCCTGGATCCACTACCACCACCAGACCTAGTCTATAATTTTTAGCTGTAAAAGGTATAGGTCTAACTAGTTAGGTCTAGTCCCTAGCCCAGGGATGCTGCCACGAACGCTATGCGTTCAGGCTGCCGCAGTAAGGTCTAGACTTACCTGTTTATTTCTCATGTCTCATCAAGTAGGACTTTCCACTTCATCCGGCACCTCCAACAGTTGTTAAGTTATGTAAGGAGATCTTCAAGTAGATCAGCCACAGGTTAGTTCCTTGCCATGTTTATCTGATGGAAATCAAAGTCAACATGAATGAGACTAATGAATGCAATACTGAAACAAAGGCCATCCAGCTATTTAATACTCAGGGGAGATTTATTACCTCTTTAAAAAGGCCTTTGATTCTGGTCTATAATCAACACTAATTTATGTACCCCCTTCTCTCTCTCTCTCTCTCTCTCTTGAAATGTAAAAAATATAAAACCTCATCACCATGATGCTAGCCTAGACCGAAATTTCTCTCTCGTTCGGTCTAGATCATTAGATGCTTGCCTAGCTAGCCTTGGCTTTGGCCTTGGCTCAACTTTAGAAGAAAAAAGTGGGCCAAAGCTCATCTAACATTAGTACACCTAAGCAAATTAACTTTTACTGAGAACCACTACGTTAAAATTACAACCCTGCATTACCAAACTCTGTACATGTACACAAAGTAAACCTTGACCTGGACTGGTCTCTGGAAAATACTAGTATCAACATGAAACCCCCTCTTCATTCTCAAAAAAAAAAATCCTGACAAGAACAGCCTACGCTACAGAATCAATTAATTAGAAAGGGTCTCACCTGGGCCCTTTGTCTTTCAGAATATAACGGGGTCTATGCGTCTACATCTAACTTAGATAACCAAATCATCGAAATACAGACTAAGTTCGATCTATTTCGAGGTTTACGAAATCTGTCAGCCATTGGCATTGACATCAATCAATAGATCATCTATCGAAACGTATCTAGATAGTTCCGCCCGAAAGTCGGGGTAGGCCGTCACGAGTGACAGTCACAGGGTGGTAAGGGGAATCGAGCTGCAACATTTAGCTCATGACGATGAAAATTGAATTGAAAGTTCGAGAGTAGATTACACATTGTTTCATGACATACAGCTCTGTAGAATCCCTTCAAAATGTAGAGAAATTGAAACAGATTACTCACAATGGCAGAACTTGTTATAAATATAATCTAATTTTCGAAAATTAAGCATAAATACAGGTGTAATCACCTCTAAACTTTCCACAACTTTTTTTACTTTGTGCGGGTGACGTCAAATTCACAGCGGAAGTGACGAAGAGAGGTCAAATCGTCCCTTTTCAATCACATTCATATTCATAAGGTCCGGTCCAATCAAAGTTTGATAAATCGAGTATGCAAAACAAAAATGAAAAATGCATAAGGAGTTTCTCGATACTTTTCGATATTTTCTTGGTATCGGGGGCTTCGGGAAAATGAAATGTTACCAAATGGGCGTGGCCGAATCAGGGCCGAATACGCTTAGCCTGAATGGTGATCCGCTACAGCTTATATGCAAATGAGGGAAATCCGCGGGTGCTACCTTTCCGTCTATAAGTTTTAATTTGTCTATGGCCTAGGCCCTCGCGAATTAAGCAGCAGTCTCACTCTCCATCCCTGGCCCACGGAGGTCAGCACAGAGCTAAGCGGTAGCGCGTGAAAAATAACACTTTTTCCATAGCCAGTATAGGCAGATTCACAAAAACATCTTGTCCTTTAAGTGCAGATTTGATTGCATCAACTTGCAAATCTTTGAATCTGTCAATCTTCAACATTCTAGCGGCATATTCTAAGCTCTTACAAATATCGTCATCACTCGTCGTGGAAGAAACGTTGAACGCCATTTTGGGCTGCGATTAATTAATATGTAAGAAATAGCGTGCAGTCGACCATGAATATTTAACATTACGTCATGGTAGCTCGCGCTTATTGGTTGATTTTCACCGACCAAAATTTGGTCGGAATATTCGTCAAAACAATGAAATACAAAAGAAATTCAGATCGGGTGTCAAGAGGCCCTCGGCGCAAGCGCCTCGGTCTTTCTGGCTCGCTTCGCTCGCCAGAAATTTTGCCTCCATATGGCCAAGGATTTCAACAGCGCCAGGGCTTCGACAAGAGGCTAGAAAGGACCTTGCCTCTCCGTTCTCCCTCCCCCTCCCCGGCCAAAAAGAGGGAAGGAAGGGGAAGGGAAAGAGGAGAGAATGGCAAAAGAAAAGAAAAAAAAAAATGAGATGAAAAAGGAAGAAAAAGGGGGAGAGTCTAGGGACCGAAAGGGCCTTGCAAAGGCGGCCTGTTGCTTCCCCTCCCCCCCCCCCCCCCCCCCCGCAAAGAGAGAGAGAGGAAGAGAGCGAGCAGGAAGGAAATTAGAAAGAACAAAGAGGGAATGAGAGAAGGAAAAGAAGGGAAAGGGGGAGAGGAGAGAAAAGGAAAAAATACGAAGACAAAATGAAAATGGGAAGAAGGATGCCGGGCGCCAAAAGGACCTTCCACGGTTCCACCCCCCCCCCCCCCCCCCTCCATAAAAAAGGGAGAAGGAAGGAAAAGGGATAGATGAGAGAAAGGGGAAAAAAGAGGGAGAAGAAAAAGGAAAAGGGGAAGGGGGAAGGAGGCCGAAAGGGCCTTGCTCCCACGTTGTCTCATCTCCCCATCTCCAAGAAAAAAAAAAAAGAAAAAAAACAGAGCAGGGTGAAAGGGAAAGAAAAAAGAGGATATAAAGGGAGGGAAAACGCAGAGGAATAAGAAAAGAAAAGAACAGAAGGGATGTAAGTATCCTGGAAATGTTAAAATTTAAGAATAACAATTTCATCTCATTTGATAACAGATGGGTGAACATAATTTTGTTGTAAACTAGTTTTGCTATATGTGCTGTATAATTAAAATGGTTTGTTTGTTAATTCTATTATGTGCAGTATTTTGTTGTTATTAATGTGTTTATAAAGTATTGCAAAGAAAAAAAAGAAATATTTAATAAAGATATTTCTATAAGGGGAAAAAAATCGGGCCTTTTCCCCACCCCCCCCCCCCACCAAAACGATAGAGAGAGAGAGAGACGGGAAAGGGATCGAAAGAAAAGAGAGAGAAGGAAATAAAATAAAGAGAAGGAAAGAAAAGGGAGAAGAATGGAAGATCGGGTTTTCCCTCGAACAAGGTACGCTGGTGCAGATGGGTGAGAGAGAGAGAGAGAGAGAGGAAAGCGAAATGAAAAAAAAAAAGAAAGAAAGAAAGAAAGAAAAGGAGTATGCTAGAAAAGTGATAAAACAGAGGAAGAACAAAAAAAGGGGGACAGAGGTGCAATCGAATCTTTATCGTATCGAACATTGGTCAGTGGAGGATCTACGGGGGGGGGGGGGGGGGGGGGGGGGGGGTTAACCCCCCCCCCCCCCCCCCCTTGGGCTGCCAAGTAAAAATTTAATGTGCATAGAAAAACGCCATCATAATATGTCCAGACCCACACGGTATCATGGACTGCTTTTTATGGTCTCCATTGCGTTAGTAGATGCCAGGAAAAAATCACTTACGGGGGTTCAAAATAGCCCAAAAAATCGGCTCGCCGCTACGCGGATCGCAGACATCGTCGCTTCGCGGTTGGGTCAACCCCCCCCCCCCTTGGAAAAAAGCTAGATCTGCCCCTGCTTTTACTGTATAAAAGAAAGCGTTTGGAACTTATAGTGCACATGATGCAATTTCAGGTGCGATTTCCTTAATAGATATCATGCATATAGAGCATACCAATAAAGTCTATTTTTTAATCATACCATTACCGTGTCCGATATTGTCTTTATTATCTCGTGCGACAATTAATGACTGGTTTGCACAAAAAATATTAGTGCTGTTCCTTTTGAAATTTGATTTACAGTATATGCCATTTCAGTCTTTTCAGATACATAACTGTTTGATATCTTCGCCGACTGTCGCCGAGGAGTAATGATTTGCCACAGTAATGAGCCCTTAGTACGGCTCCTGGCTCCCTGCATGAGCCGACGCGCATGCTAATAAGGATTCACGAAACTCAGTATTTAGGGCGGATTTCGAGGAAGTTAGCGCACATGACCATAATGACACCATCAGAAACAGACGTTAGTTATTACCGAACAAAAGATGAATAAGTAGCCCCTCGAAATCATAAGTGTCAAATTGTAAATATTTTCTTTCGGAATTTAGAAACTTTAGTCGTTATTATAATATGATCTGTATGGACTTTAAAAATTTCAGAATGTTCTTCCGGCGGGAGTGAAAGCCCTTTATATGCTTTTGCACCCCCCCCCCCCGAGATCGAGCGTCAGATACGCCATTTGTCACCATTATTGTAGCAATATGTAGCTCACATGATTTAAAATTTGGCCCCCCCCCCCCCCCCCCCCTTAAGAAATCCTGGATCCGCGCCTGACAACGCCCGATCTCCCCATCTTTTCACGTTTCCCTTTCTTGCCTGTCGCCTAGACTGGAGTGATTTTTATATCAGGTCGTTTCATCAAACCGTCGTAACAACAAGATTAGCGAGTTTTCGATCTGCGACGGGGGATTTGACAGACTGTGAATGTTCTCGCACCCAAGCTCCCGTCCTGTTCTGGAGCCATTATTTTGTTTCCGTTACGCGACGGCTACGGGAGAATGTGCGTGACGTCAGTTGTTTACACGAATCGCGCAGAAATTTACCGCTCTCCGTACTATTTTGGAGCGAACGCTATTTTGCCTGATGACCGTCGTCAGATTCTGCGGTACGGAGAGATTCGGGATTTCGCGCATGCGCAGATCGATTTTCGTCTCGAGTTACCGTACTAGATTTCCCCCGTCGCAAATCGAAAGCTCATTAATTTAGCGACATCTCGACCCTGTCGCTCAATTTGTCCGCTAACTGTTTCGCAAAGACGTATTTGCGAAGATCAGGGACAACTTCCCTGACAGGGACTTGTATACTCCAAACCTGTCATATCTTTTTAGAACGCCATCACAAGCCAGCTTTTAATTAGTCTATGGGCTGCGAAAAAATGAAAAATGTAAGTTAAGAAAAAATTTATTTCCTGATCTCCAAACACATTCCTTTATGATTCTCTTATCACATAGTTTTACTAATGTTTTTATCATGATATTTTACAGAGGGACAATATATGTTCTTATGACTTCTTGATCCCAAACAAGTAAATGAGATTAATATTAAAGACACCCACATCGGTTTACCATAGAAAAGGCGTAGAAAACGAAGCAGTCTGTATACAGACCAATGTAAACGACAATATTTATGATTTATGCATTTTCCCTATATTTTCCCTTTTCATGCAATGCTTTGATATAGATGATATTAAATTTATTTTTCTATAAGTGAATATTAAGAATTTGGTCATAATATGATATGATTGTATTTATTTACCAATAACAAGATACAATACATTATAATATTTACAATATTTACAGGGAAACATTATAAAATTAGATCATGACAAAAACAAGAAGAAAAAAAAAATGGTAAAATGCAACCAGAAAATAGCACAAGTGCTAGTCAGGTCCGGCTCCAGGTTGAAGATTTGCTTATGAACATGCAAGTTATCATTCGATATATATATAAGGATATGAAAAATAGTTATCACATTAAACAATGTATAAATAAAAATAAAAAACCACTGATTTACGAAGCTAACTAAAGTTCCATCAGTCTAATACTTTATATAATATTAAGTGCTAATTAAAGGTGGGTTGTAGAATTTAATCTATGATTAAATTCTCTTTTAACAATGATATATCATTTAACACCAACTGCATTACGAAAACCTGTTCTTGTATTTTCTAGTCTTATACCACAAAGGAGTTTATTCCAACAACTGCTACCTATTAATGACATTGAAAATTTACCCTGAGTCGATATAAAATGTGGAAGGTGCAACTGTTCTCCTACCCTTTGTCTCGTTGAATTGAACCGTGTTGTATGATGTCGCAATAATCAACAAGGGACTGAGGTAAGTTTCTATGCACCAAATCAAACATGAAAGTTGCTACTGCTACATGATGTAACTCAAACAAATTTATTTAAGATTCTCATAGATTGGAATAATGGTCTCGAGTGGGATCTGAAAAAAACTAAAGGTAATAGCACGCATTGCCATCTTTTGTGTATAGAGTATACATTGAAGGTTTGCTTAATATGTGCTCCCCCATACTTCAATACCGTATGTAATATGCGGTTGCATTAGAGCTTTATACAACAATATCAGAGTGTCTTTCGGCATGAAATGCCTTAGCCTAAACAAGATACCGACTTGTTTCCTTATACTATTTACCTGTTGCATATGGGGTTTCCAAGTCAAGTGTTTATCAATATGTATACCAACAAATGTAGCAACATCAGCCTCTCGTATATTTCTTTCTCAAATATTTAATAATAATAATAATAATAATAATAATATAGATTATTTAAGACGCTAAAAACAAGGAGTACCATAGCGCTTACAAAAACATAGGAAAACAAAAACACAAGCAGTTTTTAGTAAAGATGCATGGAAAAAATTAAATTAAATTACAGGGGGAAAAGGTAAGTCTTGATATTTCTTTTGAAAGTGGCAGAGTTGGTTATTTCCCGGATAGCGAAGGGGATATCGTTCCAAAATTTGGAAGCTGCAACTGAGAAGCGCTTTTCACTTGTTGTGAGTCTACATTTTGGAATGGTGAGTTTGGATGTGTCAGATGCAGAGCGAAGGTTGCGAGAAGGGGGTGTATATATTTGTATGGTATTAGTGAGGTACTGTGGCGAGAGATTATTTAGTATTTTGAAGACAAAGACATGTTTTAAACAGAATGCGTTGTTGTATGAGTAACCAGTGAAGTTCAGTAAGGGTGTAGTGTGGGATCGAGCTCCAAGGCCAAAAACTAGTCTTGCAGCTCGATTTTGAACAGTTTGTAATCCCTGTCTATCCTTGGCACGTAAAACAGTGTAAAGACTATTGCAGTAGTCCAACCGAGAAAGGATCAAAGCACGGACAGCATGGTGACATGTAATGAAGTCAATGAATCTACGGATTCTCCATAAATTGCGTAGGTGGAAATTGCAATTGCGAACAAACTGGTTTACGTGAGAAGACAGTGTGAGTATGGTATCAAGGCATACACCAAGATTGGTAACTTTAGATGAAAGAGGGATAAAACTACCATTCAAATTAAGTTGGAATCCAGAAACAGATTGCTGATGTTTGGCGGAATAACAAAAAGCTGTAAATTCAGTTTTGCTTTCATTCAATTTAAGATAGATGACATCCAAGTGTCTATCTCTGAAATAAAGTGTGAAATTTGGCAAAGTGTTTCATTGATATTGGCTACAGAACATGGGTCGAAAGAAATGTACAGTTGTATATCATCAGCGTAACAAATATAGCTGAGGCCGTGTTGCATAATAATATCAGATATTGGAGAAATGTACAGGCTAAAAAAAGGATCGGTCCAAGGACCGATCTTTGCGGGACGCCGAATTCTGCAGTCCAGGGATCGGATAGTTTCCCATCAATGTTAACTCTGGATTTCCATCCACATAAATATGATTTCATCCACTGCAGAGCCAAACCAGAAATACGAAACCGAGACTCTAAGCGATTGAGTAGAATAAAGTGATCAACCGTATCAAAGGCTGCACTTAGGTCGAGTGATATAAAGAAAACCGATCTACGTTGGTCAAAAGAGGACAGAATATCATTTTGAAGCTTTAAACGTGTGACCCATGTTAGAGTAGGATGACTGATGTGTTGAGTCAGGTTTGCAGATTCTGTGATGGAAAGAAACTGTGCTACGTCTGACTTAGAGGGCAAGTCAACGTGAATGTTGAAGTCTCCTAGCAAAATAACACGTCCAGAGAGTCGTGAAATCTGGGCAGTGAGCTCTTCGATTTCTTGAAGAAAATCTGAAGTGCGAAGCCCGTTCCGCGAGGAAGGTGGAGGTCGATATATGATCACGAAGTGGAGTTGACCTGCGTTAATAACGTGGGCAAGTTCGAATGTCGAAAAGTTCATGGAATCAGTCACTTTCAATTGAAGCTGAAGTGGAGACTTGAAGATGAGTGCGATGCCACCGTGCGGATCTGCTGGTCTAGGAATGTTCATAAAGGTGTAACCTGGTGGGGAACATTCAGCAATGATGGCTGGATCATTTTCTCCTAGCCAAGTTTCGGTTAAGATCATGATATCAATTTCATATTCTACGATATAGTCATTAAGTAAGAAGGTTTTATTACCTACCGAATGAGCATTCCATAGCCATATCTTTAAGCAAGGCTCAGATTTCTTTTGGGAGTTGGTGTTGATATCTATCAGGTTATTATGATTGATACCTCGAGACTGAGTATTGACATTTCGACCATACTGGGAAACAAGTACAGTGATTTTTCGTTGTTTCCTCCTTCCATCTCTTCTTCCTCGATGTGCCTTTTTTCTAAGGTTAGGTTTACGACCAATTCCTAAACTAGCAATTCTGGTCATGACGTGGGTTAGAATGAAATGACGCTGTTTGCTCAAAGATATGTCATTGAAATTCATCAAATCGAGTCTAGTGTATGATTTTTTGAACAGAATTCTTCTCAACTAAGAGAGTATGTGCACAATCCTCAGACTTGAGTGGTCCTGGATTAGGACTGACATCCCCGGACATGAGTATTTTAAGTCTAAGAGTAGCATCAGAATTGGAATAGTATGATAAGCATGAACCAACTACTTTCACACGAGACTCGATGTTACATGCTTTATACTGTACCACAACATAGCAATTGCCAATAGATGTACTTGCTATTGTGACAAAGATAACAATGGTGATAAATCTGGCTAATTCCATTTTTACCCTTGTCAATTCAATAGGAAGATTAAGGTTGGGTTGGGGAACCTGAAAAGTCAAGTACACTGAATAGACTCATAATATGGCAGCATGTACAACTCACCAATGTCCAAAACACAGCAAAGGCAAAATATAGATAATGCAAAAATGACAAATCCAAATAACACAACAGTTGTCTAGCAGCTTCTATAACACATATAAATACATATGTTCACAAGTAGAAATCAGAAATACTAAAATATATCAAAATATAAGTTAACAAAGAGAGAGCACAGAGAGAGGCGCCTGCTAGGCGCACATCAACTCTATAAATATTTCCTTTTAAGTCTTCCTCTTAAAAAGGGCCTCATCCTTCGACTGCGTAGAAGCATGAAATTTGTTTTCGCAGAGTTGATTGTAAGTTTATTTGCAAAACACTATTCTTGAACCAGATGTAAATTTGCATTAATTTCATGCACATCAATGATGTTCTGCTGAGGTGGAAATGTTTGAAATAGATTTGAATCATCGGCAAATAGCCTAAAGTTAAAAGAGTCTGTGACCAGTGGTAAATCATTTATATAATCAAAAATAGAGTAGGGCCTAAAACAGACCCCTGCGGAACTCTGCATTTGATTTGCCTCTTGTCTGATAGTGTATCCCCGATTTTAACAAATTGGAATCGATTTTGAAAGTAACTATGGAACCATTGTAAAGGCAAACCTGGTATACCATAATGTGACAGTTTATGTAACAAATACTGTGATCAGTTGTATCAAAACTTTTTTTGAAATCAATGAATATTCCAAGTGTACATTGCCCATCATCTATAGATCGTAATGTATTATTAATCATATTAATCACTGAGAGCTTGGTACTGTACCTCTTTCTAAAACCATACTGATGCTGATACAATATCTTATTTGTTTCCAAAAAATGTAGCAGTCTTATATTTACAATCTTTACAAATATCTTACATATAAAACAGGTAAAACAGATATCGGTCTATAATTTCCACATTCGTATTTAGATCCCTTCTTATATAGCGGTGTCACGTTCGCAATTTTCATCTCATCAGGAAATGTTCCAGTTTCTAATGATAGATTAAAAAATATACATTAACACTTTGGACACATGAAATGCACAATCTTTTAGTAATCGTGCTGGAATAATATTATCATGACCACGTGCTTTCTTTGTGTCTAAAGATTGCAAGTGGTTTAAAACTTATGTGTGCGTGACTGGTTTCCAAAAGAAAGATTGCTCAGTTGATGTCCCCAAATGGTTTATGAATTCTTTATTTCGCTGTTGAAGTTTGCTCGATAGTTTTGGTCCAACAGTCACAAAGAAATCATTACATTCATTCGCAATATTTGATTTACAAGTAATCTCTTCATTTTGCCCATCCACTTGTTTAACTAACTTACTTACTTGATTTATTGATGCACTTTTGACCCCCAATACTTCATTAATGATTGACCATGTTTTGCTGGTGTTGCTCTTATTATCATTCAATAAAGCACTACAGTAATTCTTTTTAGCATTTTTCACAACAGTGGTCCAAAGTCCCAACATTTCTATATTTCTTATACTTTTTGACGTTTTCTTCTTCATAGTTTGATTTAAGTACTTTTGAATATAATTTGTGTTTCACTTTTATAGATTTCGTAATTGCATGAGTGATCCATGGCTTTTTACCATTTACTTTATTTTGGGGTTGATTATTTTTGATAAAAGGTGCATGTTTATTATAGAGTTCAGTAAAGGAAGTGCAAAAAGCTTAGTATGCCATATTTACATCATCACAGTCATAATTATATGTTTGAACAGTTGAGCTTTGCAAGATCATGGTTGAATTTCTGAAGGTCATACTCTTTGTAACATCTAAACATTGATTTCATTCCTGTGGATTGACCTTTTGTAAAGAAGTCTTTGAAAATGTAAACACTGGAGTGATCTGATAAATCATTTTCTACTGTCCCCGAATGAGTCTCACGCTATGAATCCGATGGCAAAGAAGCGGACAAAATAGCAGCTCCTCATTGTACCCTCCACAATTGTTCTGGTAGACAGAAGAACATCCCTTCATTGCTATTATGTAAAATAGGTAGAACAGGTGAATATGCATGTGACACCTGTTCTACATATTTTTACATAATATAATGAAAGGATGTTCTATTGTCTCAGAGCAAGTGTGGAAGGTACAATGAGGAGCTGTATATTTTATCCGCTTCTTTGTGCGCCATGTTCATAGTGTCAAACATGTTTAGGTTTGTATAAACAAATTTTTAGGCATTTTTTTCTCATGCCGAATCTATTTGGTTAGAAGTTGATATGTGAAAATTAGAAAGTGTTTAGGTTTGTATATAAATATATCTATTAATATAATACACTAAGGATTTGGGGCTCCTTTTTTGGTTCAAATAAGGCTCCTCCGCTGGCCCTTTCGGTCCCCGCCTTTTGGTACCCACGGGTGGGGAATGGTTCTTAGAGTGGTGGGAGGTACTTCTTAAGGGCTGACGTCCCGTCCATATTTCATAAATTCATTTTTAAACATTGAATTTCCGCAGGGAGTAGGCCTAATCATTCTGCCAACCCATGAAGCGGGTTTGTAGCTTCATGCCCAGCCAACCCATACCCTTTCCCTGTGATGGGGAGGTATGCCAAAGAACAGCATGGCCATATCATATCAGCATGCATGGATGGCTGAATTCATTGTACAGTACAGTATTATACACACGTGTTAGATCGTTCGCACGTGTACAGGTCATACAGGTACAGGCTGGGTTCACATAGAAGTATACGGTATACGGTATTCTCTATTCGCTATTCGCTATACGCTATACGGGCATGGCGGGTCACATAAAGGGAGCACGCGTGTCCTACTTTAATATTCAAAATGGATACTTCAGACGAAGAAGATTTGGCTCTTCTCCTGCTGGCCGAGGCTGAGGAGGTACATATGAAGAAAAGAAGAACGGTATGGGTAGACAACACTTCCAAATGCGACCTGTGTTGGGGGAGTTCCACATAATAATAATAATAATAATACATTTATAAAGCGCAGTAACTATCCAACAATTTGTATATATTCTACTGCGCTGCATGAGTTCCTGATATGCTTGTTATTAATTGAATAGATACGCTTTCAGTTTTGATTTAAACATATTCACAGATGGGGATTTTCTGACTTCCAATGGCAAGTTATTCCAGAGTTTAGGGGCTGCACAAGCAAATGAACGATCACCCAGCGTTACTTTTGTTTTTACGAATGGAATTTGGAGAAGCAGAGTATCTTGGGAACTGCGCAGGTTTCGACTATGTTGATTAACTCTGAGTTTCAGCAATTCTCTGATGTACATAGGAGATTGACCATGAAGCGCCTTATATACAATAAGCAAGATTTTGTAAGATATTCTTTGGCGAACAGGTAGCCAATGCAGATTTCTCAAAATTGGGGTGATACGGGTGAATTTGGAACAGCCACTAATCAGCCTTGCACAAGTGTTTTGAACTCTTTGCAGTCTCGATATTTGACAGTCAGGAATCCCATACAGTAGACCATTACAGTAGTCCAACTTATTAGTGATGCATGCATGAACAATATCTCTCATAATATCCTTATTTAAATATTTCCGAATACGTCTGAGATTATAGATCATGTAGTATGATGATTTACAGACATTTGTGATATGATCACCCATACTCAAGTGCACATCAAACTGTACTCCGAGATTCCTTGCATTCACAGATGGTTTGATTATAGAATCTCCAATTGACACGCCATTTAAGTTGATTTTGGATGTCTGTTTAGGTGTGCCAATGATCATTAATTCTGTTTTACTATCATTGAGCATTAGCCTATTTTTGAACATCCATCCACGTACATAGCTGACGCATGTTTCGAGGAGTAGTACACATCGCTCTTGAGCATGTTCATCAGGTCTAAATGATACATAGAGCTGTGTGTCATCTGCGTAGCAATGGCAAGATATCTCGGGGAAATTCGTTTGGACACCTGAAATGAGGTTAGCAGTGTACAAGGTAAACAGCAGAGGACCTAGCCGAGAGCCCTGTGGAACACCGAAAGGTACTGAAAACTCATCTGAGATGACCCCATCTACTTTGATCTTTTGATGTCTATTTGTCAGATACGACTCTATCCAATCCAATGTGTTGGGGGAGTTCCACACAACATTTCAAAACCTGATAAATCACCCTGATGAGAAGGTGTTTTTTAACTACATGAGGATGTCGTACGACAGCTACAAAGGTTTAAAAGACCTGATTTTGCCCCACATCCGTCCCATTGGATCAAACTGGAGGAAACCGATATCAGGAGAAGAGAAGCTTCTTTTGACGATCAGGTGAGCGAAACAAATAGGCCTAACAAGAGAGAACGTGAACAAAAAAAAAACATTAGTCAAAAGTTGTGATGCTACATAGCAGAACTAATGTTTTATTAGACATGTACCAACCTTCTATATGAATGCAAGTTGACCCAACTCAATATGATTATAAAATTGACCCAACTCCATGACTCCCCCCAAGAAACTGAAATTTTACGGTTACAAAAAGTAAGCATACAGACTGCTGTTCTGATGCAGTGTTGTGTACCATGATGAAATTATAATGTTATTAAACAAAAGATAATCAGTTTAATTGATTTACCCAAAATGACCCCAAGTGGAGTTAGGTCATTTTTTTTTTATTCATACACTCAATAAAAAATTTATAGCTTTCTTGTAACAAAAATGGTACATTGCTATGTTATCTCAGTTTGGAAACTGATAATGGGATTCCTGAGATGGTCGTGAAGGAGGAAGAAATCCTGCCTGCATGGGATAGGGAGTTGGTGGTGCGGGTGATGGTGTACTGGTTCGACTTGCCGTTGACGTTGACCATGTTGCTGGGGTCATGGGGCGACAGTAGTCATTCAAGGGTTCGGGGTGATGATCATGTTGTCGGATACGTTTGAGAGAGCTCAGAACTTCTATCTGGAAGTCCAAAAAACAATCATCCGTCATTTCATCAACCTGTGGCATTATTGACTCGAAGAACTTGAGTCGAGGGGATTTTAGTTTTTCCTCCATACGTTGGGTCATAACTTTGTACAATCCAGCTCGTGCGTCGTCATGCGCATCATCGGTTGCCTTCCTTTTTGAAGCCGTGCTTTTTGAACTGGGTCTAGGGGGAATGGGTTTGAATGACGTCGATGGAGCCAAGTTGTCCTCGTGATCATCATCGACGTCATAAATGCCCGACTCATCTATGGCCTCTTCCAATAACCCTCTACTTGAATTCTCGTCACCTCCAGAATCGTCGATATCTTCCAGATTGGATGTAGTGTTCCTTTTCTCTTTGACGGCTTTCACAAAACTCATTGATGTTTCGAATTTCCATGGCTTATCGTTACCTTGGCCGCTACCAGATGTCTTCTTTTTTCGTCGACTCATGGCACTGTTGAAAGCACGGTTCAGGCCTTCCCAAGTTTGTTTCACTGTCACCCCTGAAAATGAAAAGAAAAATGGAATTGTAAATTTATTGAAAATTTGACATTTATTTATTTATTCATTTATTCATCAATATATCTATTTATCTAAACATGTATTTTAAAATAATTTTTCATCTGCTTTGTTTTAAGACATCTTGCCACGGGATCATCATTTGCGTCGATGTCAGCACCGTTTCACATGTCCAAAAATACGATAGCCCAACATGTGTATGAAACATGTGAGAAAATATGGACAGTACTTCAGCCTCTCGAGATGCCCAAACCGTCCGAAGATGACTGGAAACAAATGGCGAAACGTTTCGGCGACTTGTGGGATTATCCTTTCGCAGTTGGTGCACTTGATGGGAAACACATCGCGCTTGTGAACCCAGCAAACAGCGGGTCGATGTACTACAATTATAAAGGGTTTCCTAGTATCGTGCTCATGGCATTAAGTGATGCAGATTCTTGTTTCACCTTGGTTGATTGTGGTCAGTATGGAAGGGTTTGTGATGCCGGCGTCTTCCAGAATTCAGTGATATATGATTTGTTGGAAAGGAATCAGCTTAACATTCCAAAGGCATATTTCAAGATCAACACGTCAGATGAACAGATTCCGTTCTTGATTGTCGGGGATGAAGCGTTCCCCTTGAAGACGTATTTGATGCGCCCTTTTGCAGCCCGTACCCTGAATGATGACAGACGTATCTACAACTATAGACATTCCAGAGCCCGACGTTGTGTCGAATGCGCTTTCGGCATTTTGGCCAAAAAATTTGAAGTTTTCCAACGCCCAATGCGGCTTCAGCCGGACAAAGCAGTTGTAGTTACGAATGCAGGCACGGTTCTTCACAACTATGTCAGAAGACGGGATGGCCACATGAGAGATCGCACATCATCTGTGAAGTATGAAACATTCCAGAATCCAGGAGATGATTTCATCAATCTCCAACCGCTTCATGGCACAAGGTTTGCTGACGACGCAGTTGGCTTGAGAGATGCTATCACAGAATTTTTCTGTGATCCGCAGGGGAGTGTGGAATGGCAACATCAACATGTGTTCAGAAATGTACTACAACGCCCCCAAATGATTAAAAACAAGTACAGTATCACATACCTTTATTGGGCGGCTGCATATCACTTTCAAGCTTGTCCCATGCCTGCTGTCGTTGATCCTTGTTTTTATAATCAACATGTTCTGGATCCCACAGCAGAGGCATCTGTCTAACTTTTTCTATGACCGCATACTTGTAGTCATCCATGATAACCTGTTGAACAAAATCATTTGGTTGATATAAGATGTAGTGGAGACTCAGGTTAGTGGAGCAACCCCGTCTCATTTAAAATGCAGAGCCCACATAAATCATACAGCATGTGCATGAGATAAACTCTGAAGTGCTGGATAACTTAAATATGACGGCATGTGCTAAGAAATTCCAATAAAATGAGTACCAAGAAATCATTTCATTTGAACTTACCTCATTTAACCAACGCACACAGTAAATATTATAGGGAAATTCAGAACACCACCTGCCACGTCTGTATACGCTGCACGAAAATCGAACAAGTACGATTCCCACTATACTATACGCAGCTATACGGCATTTTCGTATAGTGCCCTCTCATGTGACCCGGTATTAGGAAATCCTATTGTTCGATTCAAGCTATTCGCGTGCCCTCGAAAACGTGCACCGTATACCCGAATAGTATACTTCTATGTGAACCCAGCCTTACGCATAGAGTAATTTATTTGAAGCTTCATGGTCACACACACAGTTTAAATAGTGTGTATGTTTCACGACGTTCGCTACCGGTACGGTATAGTCTGCAATCACAGACCCTAATTTTGACACTTTATCAGAAAATCTTTCCACTATGATATGAATACGTATAATGATATTAATCCCTTCTCCCCTCGCGCTAGGGGTGATGGGATGACAATGGAATGGGGGGGGGGGGGGGGTAGTAGGGGGAAGTCAATCCGTCGGTCCTCCCAAGATCATAGGGGCCATAATCCCCCTGAAAATAAAATGACAAATTCATTTTTTCTCATTTTTGCATCCTTTACAGGGGACGTACCGCTAATTATGGATACGTTTTCATGGCCTTAATTTCTCTGAGTATTAAACCACAGAAACATGGCAAGATCAAATCGCTCCCTCTATGTCTATGCATGGATATTCTACTCGAACATTATTATATCCATATCATCAATTTTCATCAAGATGAAAATGCATTTTCTTCAGAACTCATGCAAGCTTTGGATAAATAAGACATACTCACATGATCAGGGGCGGATCCAGAAATTAGTATAAGGCGGGGAACACAAGTGCAGGTTTGTCAACTTTTGGAAAAGGCAGACCTGGGGGGGGGGGGGGGGGGGGGTGGCGAGAATTTTTTTTTCGTCAGACCTACAAAATTCGCTCAGGAGGGGGTGGTTATGGGGGTCCCTCCATAATTCTCTGACAAGCAAAAAAAAGGTTTCATTCTAAAAGGGGGCGAGGGCACAATCGACAAAAGGGCGGATCGTCTATGGTCAAAATGCATACTTTTCTTCCAAAAGGGGGGTGGGGGTGGGTGGGGAGGGCACGGGCCGGACGTACCCCCCCCCCGGATCCGCCAATGCACATGTTGTAAATACTTCTTCGTAAAAATAACTTTACTCGACTTTTTTATTTATTCACTTGATTATTGTAACAAATATACGATACGGTGATTAATCATAAACACAGCTAGCGCCCGTGGATTGAAATAACCTAACAGAATACATTTGTGCTTGTCCACTTTGATATTCTCAAGTACACCCAGAATACTATTTTGGAAAACTGTTATATCTATATTGGGCTTTCTATAAACTACACCAACAACCACTTTCTGATTTTCACATGTCAACTTTTAACCAAATAGATTCGGCATGAGAAACATCATAATCTAACACTACGTATTCGTAGGAAGAACGAATGTATACCCCAACTCCTCCTCTTCTTAATTTGTTATCTCGACATTTAACCTCCAACATATATCTTTTTAAATTCAAGTCGAACTTCTGACAAGCCAATTATATCAAATTTCACTTTAATGCAATTTTCATACAATAACCTTAATGCCTCAATATTCTTACCGAGTGATCGAATATTAACATGGGAAACATTTAAAGATTTTTCTATATCAAAATCAAGGACAGAATGAAAGTCGTTTGGAGACAAGATATAGGAATGTGACAAAGAATCAATCATTGAAGGAGAATGTAAGAATCATGTAACAAAAAAGTGTAAAAAGGAAAAATTATTCCAAAAATAGAGCTTGAACTTCTTGTAGTCGATGTTATCAAAGCCAACATCAAAAAAGCAACCCGGTGATGAAATAGTCTGCGTCTCATCATTTGTCATTTACATACAATGTTGCCAAACTTGGTTAAAACTTTCTTTACTCTCGGTGATTCTTTGGCTGTCATAAGGACAGAGTACCCAGAGTACCTCATGGTCGTTAGATCTTCGTTGATGTAAACATGCTTGTATCCCTCCTCTTTTTTCAAGGTGTACCGAGCATTATATAATGCATCTCTTTGCGTCCTCCTAACTAACCGCACGACAGTTTGGCGAACTTTGCCCTCCGCTTTCTTGCCAGGTCGATGGCATGAAGATATCTCCCTTGCCTCTAGATTCACTCCAACTTTCGCTGCCAACCTCACAGACTTTAGTGGCAAGCTGATCCTCCGTTTCATGCGTTTCCCCCTCTGACTCTGGGATGCCGCTTATCCTTAAATTTTCCCGCCTTGCAGTCTGCTCCAGCTCATCCGACTTGTACTGCAAATGCAGAAGATGTGGAGATCCCTTGTATACTTCATAGCCTATAATACATGTAGCAGTGAATACAGCTGCCTCCACAGCCTTCATCAGTATATCTCCCCCATTTTGCCCTTTTCTGCCTGTTCAACATCATCTATTCTTCCTCAATATTTAGATTGATATCTTAATTTAATCAATTTATCTAAAGTGTACACGATTTGGGTCTTCTTTCCATAATTAGTCATTTACGGTATCCTCTTATTTACAAATGTGGATTGAACATCGCAAAAGCATTCTAAGATGCCATAAGTAACACATCTTTTCATGTAAACGGGATGTTTGTAACATCAGTATTAATTTTCGCTACCACTTTTGACATAATTATGGAACAGTTTAGAGAAAACTGAGCCTCGAAGTCTGTTTGGATAATTACGATACATCCAATGTACTGTGATATAGATTATGGTTTTTAGCTGATGAGTATCGACATCACTGAGTTGTCGACGACAACTCTTTGTCGTTTATTATGTCTTCTATGTCTTCGTGAAACAGTTTGTCAAGTCCATGACATTTCCGTATATCGCCGACAAAGAGTATTATGACTATCATGGAGTTGATTTGATGAAACGACCCCAGGTGTTATAGCCCTATTTACAAATACATTCACATCTTATGCATACTTTTAAAACAAAGGTTGTTCTTGACAACCTGAAAGCTTGCCAGGCTTGTCAGACATAGCAACAAGTATTCCAAGTATTGCAATTCATGCATTAATAACAGTAATACCTCGTTACTATGTCCCCCGGGGAAAGAAACATCCATAAATTTGAATAACTTTGTAAACAGGTCCATTCTAGCTTGATCATGGCCTTTGATGAGTTGTTTTACTATACAAAGACCGAATTAAGTGAAGCATGACTTTGATTGAGAAAAGTAGAGAAAAGTGCCATGTGAAAATAAACAGGGGGTCGTTTCATCAAATCAACTTCATGGCAGTCATAACTCTTGTCGGCGATCTACGGAAATGTCATGGACTTGACAAACTGTTTCACGAAGACATCATAAACGACAACTCATTGATATCGATACTCATCGGCTAAAAAACAGTCTATATCACCATCATAGTCCATTGGATTTATCGTCAATTACTCAAATAGACTTCGAGGCTCAGTTTTCCCCTCTGTTCCATAATGTCAAAAATGGCAGCGAAAATTAATACTGATGATACAAAACATCCCGTTTACATGAAAAGATGTGTTACTTATGGCATCTTAGAATTTATAAGATTGAGAAAACTCGAGGATGCTTTTGCGATGTTCGAATCTACATTTGTAAATAAGAGGATAACCGTAATGAATATTATGGAAAGAAGACCCAAATCGTGCACACTTTATATAAAATGATTAAATTAAGATATCTTATGACCCAATTCTTAATATTCATTTATTTAAAAAAGTACATTTAATATCAAAGCATTGCATGAAAAGGGAAAAATATAGGGGAAATACATAGATGATAAATTGTCGTTTACATTGGTCTGTATATACAGTTCCGTTTTCGATGCTTTTTCTATAATGGTAAACCGATATGGGTATTTGTAGTATAAATCTCATTTACTTGCTTGGGGGTCAAGAAGTCATAAGAACATTATTGTCCGTCTGTAAAATATCATGATAAAAACATTAGGAAATTATTTGATAAGAGAATGATAGGAATGTGTTTGGAGATCAGGAAATATATTTTTTTCTTAACTTACACTTTTCATTTTTTCGCAGCCCATGGACTAACTTAAAGCTGGCTTGTGATGGCGTTCTAAAAAGATATAACAGGTTTGGAGTACCGACTTGTCAGGGAAGTTTTCGCTGATCTTCGCAAACGGCTTTGTGAAACAGTTAGCGGACAATTATTAAGTTGAGTGACAGCGCACAGTGGGCCAGAATGGCTCAGTGCGCCAAAATTCATATTCACTGCGTTTGACGGAAAATTTAAACTAGATGATAGGTTTATGGGTATTCAGACCCGTAGAATCCAATGAAAATATTTTCAAACACCTATGACGTCATTAAAATACCGATTTCTGATTGGCTGCCAAAATCCAATGGAAAATAACATATTTCTCGCATTACAATGATTTTCATAGGCTATCTCAGAAAATTGATAATGCAATCTCTATGCCTTTATATCAAAAAGTAAAAACGGTGTTGACTTAAAGCTCAGGCATAATTATGGTACGTAAGAGTGACTTAAGGGGGGGGGTGTACTGGGAAATGTTTTTAATAATGAGAAATTTGCAATGTATTGTAATGTATGATGTCATTACTTGAAATTGAACTTTAATAATGCATATAGCATAATAATATTCAGAAATATAGTATTAAATGAGGTTTTTAAAAATGAAAGAGCGCCCTTTGTAGCCTTGATAATTTTGCTAAAGAGAAACGTACCTGTATCACTAAGAAGTAATTCTGTATAGGTACTATCGAGTTATCAAAATCATAATTATACTGACTAATAAAGTCCATGTATTTTTTAAGTCCTTTTGCCCTATTGCTTATACTGTCAGAAGTGTGAATTATTTCGAAAAGCCTTCGCCTTGAAATATTCACTGAAGCCATTGTGAATTACTCAGAATGTTGGGTCTGTAAAAAAAAAGATTGAACATTTTGAAGCGGCTTGGTTTTGGTGTTGGACATGCGGCGGCGTATGATGACAGAGCTTCAGCGGCTGCGCGGTCCAAAATAATTATTTTCCCGCGGGGTAATGTGTCAAGGGAAAATCGGCTCTAACATAAAAAGGGGTAGAAGGTGGCAGCCAAATCTGGTGAGACACCGGGAAAAATGGTGGTAATAAAATTGAATTGGAAATTCGTGGAAATCTAAACGTTTCATATGGATTTATAAAAAACACGAATGATCAGCCTGTTTTCTAGGATTATACCCTATATACTCATGAAGACTGTGTTTTTACCCCATTCATACAGTGAAATGAACTCTCAGGAATAAGTGGGATAAATTATAGATCGATAACTTATTTAGTAAATTAGTCACAATTTGCACTGAAACTCGCAATATGTTGAATTGTGCGGCTTAAAGAAGGAAATGTACACCCTTAATGTACATACCGGAGTTAAATATTTTACTGAAATATTATTCAAAGTAGTGTCTTTCAACAGGGCATGGCAAAAACTAAAAAACACAAATTGCCCAAAATGACTTTTGGCGCACTTTGGTTTAGCCCTGGCCCACTGTGCAGCGTCGAGATGTCGCTGATCTTGTCGTTTAAGACGGTTTGATGAAACGACCCCCAGGCATGCCAGGTGACTATAAAAGTAGAAAAGGGAATTGTTCTCCCCACGGTCACATTTGTGTTTCATCTCCACCCCCCCCCCCCCCCCTGTCTGTCTGTCTGTCTGTCTCTCTATCTCTCTCTCTCTCATTGTCTGTCTGTCTCTCTCTTTATCTTGTCTATTTCTTACTTCCACTTTCTATTTAGTAAAGGAAAAACTAATTAGTATTCTGTATTAGTGTATACATTTTGAATGTTAATACCACAGCACCTGGTAACAAGAATATCATTTAATTATTGGAACATCTGTAGCGACGACTAGTTAAAAGTACATGCACTACACAAACAACAACTTCAATTGCGCTTACGAATTCATGGCTGAGAGAATGACAAAATGTGATTATTGTAAGTGATATTGTAGATCATTCAATCATAGTCTATTTGAGAAGGGTATTTTATATTCTGCATTGTGTTCATGTTAATGTCAACCTGTCAGTGTCAAATCGGCTTGCTGATCTGAGTGAGATGAGAACGTGCAATTTTTTTAGTCATGCAGAATGCGCCATAGTCACATAGAGGGAGGACACACGTTTGTTGTCTTTGTTGTGTGTGCGATCGAGTCGAGGATGCATGCGTGGGCTCGTCTTTGTGACGTTTGTCTTGTAACTTTGACTTTCACCATGCTCACTTTCCCTCTCCACTCTTTTTTGTGTCTTCTGCTGTGGCATTATTTATCATGATCAACACATGAATACAATAATAGTCTATACTATAGACAGAAATAATAGTAATAAGTAGTGAGTAGGCCTAGAGGACAATAAGGCAATAAAAATATCTTGTGCCGTTATGGGAGACTCTTTCCCATGCATTTTTATTTTGGGCATGTTGGGAGACTGTCTCCAAAAAGTCTTAACATTTCATTTCAATTTCAGTTCAATTCAATTCAAGACTTAATTTTAGACTCGGCTGCAAAAGCAGAGGTCCAAATAACACATTTACGTGAGAAGAGCTAACATAAAGAATCAATTATCAAGGAACAAAGAATACAAAGATAACGTATAAACTACAAAACTAATTCCACTAGAACTAAGGCTAAGCAATGGACACAGAATACAAAAGATAAAAGCTGTGATAATATAACATGAAGTGCATACTATCAACAATGGACATAATGGGCAAAGAATGGACAAAGAATACTAAAGAGAGAACATAAAAGAAATACTGCAGGAGGCACAATAAATAATTAAGAAAGAGAGAGAAATAGACCCAAGTCCAAGAAGCAGACATAATATGAAAATATTTGGCATTCTCGTGAAATAAGCCACCCCGCATTCACTTTGTACATGCAGTTTATTGCGTGTAATTGCCTATGAGGGTTCACATCCTCCATTGACTTTACACAGCAGTGTGTATGTACACACTCGATGACCGGTGGCTTATTTCACGAGAAGGACAAATATTTATAAGTGTCATATATGGGACTAAGATAATACTAGTGACAGGCAGTGAATAGAAGAAAAAAAAATTGTAAAAGAGACGATATGGAAATATAAAAGGCAAGATGAATTATTTCTTTACAAAGAACCATTGAACAATAAAAAATGCATAATATTATATTAAACTACATTACTTTATATAGCCAACCATTTGTTAATGTTGCTTTTCTTACCCGTTTGCAGCAAATGCAAACAAAGAAAAGTGGTATCTGAACTGGGAGATTGTCTTGATCTCGGACTTTTGTCAAGAATTTTGGTTTGGTAATCATGCATGGTTGGAGACTTTTGTCAAGAATTTTGGTATGGTAGCCTGTTTAGGAGATTGAGACATTCTCCCAGTTCAGATACAAATTTACATTTGCTGCAAAGGGGTCACCTTACTTTTCATGCACTTGGGCTTGGCTCAACTTGAATTTGAAAGTGTGATAAGCTGATTGCCCATGAAAAATTACTCCTTTTGACTGTCTACTTTTAAAATTCACCATTTAGCCTACTTTTATAACATTTTTTATTGTGATCCAGAGAAACAAATCACATTGACATCCACCAGCTTCTAGACACGTTAGATCTTCTCAGCCAGACATTCGATCGAGATCTACATGTAGATCTATATAGAGAATATTCAAACCCCATTCAATACCCTCAAATTAGAAAAGACCTAAATGAAAAGTTAAAATTATAAGGAGAAATATAAGTAGTCTATGGTATCAACTCACAAAAAGACTTCAAACTACACTGCATGAAAGTGTCCCGACATGACATCGACTCGATGAGATTTTCCGATCCACCTTTCCCGAGACAAGACTGTGATACTTGCAGCCTTCCAGGCTACCCGCAGGGTGCTTCAGTCCAGTGGTTTCTCTTTGCTAAAAATGCTGCACCGTATAGTGCGATTGATCAGACCACCTGTTGTGCCTGATATTGTTGCACTCTTTCCTATTAGGCAAAGTTCATAAAAAACTTAAACCAGAAACATCTTGCGATTTTATTGCACTCAGGTTGTTAAGCTAACAAATATAACACTACACAGTCAAAGTACTAGATGTTGGTTAGATGTGTGTAATTGATTACAATTTAACTGAACCGCTAGAAAAATAAAAGAAGAAAACAGAAAAGTTGATACGGGCTGTAAATTATGAGAATACATGTACTAAAATTAGCGAGCCTAGACATTCTACAAAAGGGCAAGAAAGTGCTGCCTTTCGATGACCAGATTTCTTCCGGATAAAAGACTGGACAGATTGAAGATTTTCTTCAATCTAGATTCTACTAGATCTAGATGTAAAGGTTTATTCTTTGTGTAAAACAATCACAGGCTCCCTGGAAATATGATGCTTAGATGAGATGCATGAGGATGGGTTCCCCCGGCAATGA
The DNA here is from genome assembly GCA_025617745.1 of Heliocidaris erythrogramma. NCBI lineage: Eukaryota > Metazoa > Echinodermata > Echinoidea > Camarodonta > Echinometridae > Heliocidaris > Heliocidaris erythrogramma. The sequence goes on from CM046854.1 coordinate 65,825,676, forward strand.
TGATAGCTTTGTGAGTATCAGCCTGGATGGGAAGGAGTGCGACATCTGCCTACAAGACACGGGTCAAGAACTCGCCACCTGCGACGTCTGCGCCAGGTACCTAACCTCTGGTCCGGTACAGGAAGGGTTCAATGAACTCCCTGAGCTGATCCACACAGACACCCTGGCACACCCCTCATGCTTCCGCAAGTTCCACAAGCTGGCCCGACGACTGAGCCGCTCTAGCCTAAAGCAGCAAGGCATCTCACAGGTAGGGATGCATGCATTTGTGAACCAAAACCTTTTATGGTACAATACGTCTTGAACCAGGAAAATTGTCATTCCACAAAATTATTAAAGTACAATACTCAATGAAAGCTTCCATCTGTATTATAGTAGCTGGTAGTATAGTAGGTGGTGTCTTAGTTTGGCTTGTATGATTGCAGAGATTGCCGGACTTTTGCCAAATGTATTAAACGATTTATCACGTCCATATGAAAGATTGATTTCTTTTGAACCCGTTACTGTGAGAAGGCTAATTTTAGAAATTTGTTTGATTATGAACAATTTAATGAAATCAGCTATTGTGAAAGTGTCTGACAAAATGTAACATTTTGGATCTTGGTAGCACCATACACTATGAACATGATGAACAAAGAAGCGGACAATTCATGCTGCTCCTCATTGTACCCTTCACAATTGCACTGGTTAACAAAAGAACATCCATTCATTGCTATCCTGTAAAAATACGTAGAACAGGTGTCACATAATAGTAGTGAAGGGATGTCCTTTTGTCTACTAGAGCTACTGTGGAGGGTACAATGAGGAGCTGCATAAATTGTCCGCTCTCTTTGTCACCATGTTCATAGTGATAATAGTGAAGAGGATTTGACTTTTGTATCCTTCATGTATGTTGTATTGCCAATATGCAGGCAGACCATATCAGGAGCACCCAATGGCTCAACTTCAACAGCAACAACCTTGGTAATGAACTTCTCCTTGAGAACATCCGTAACCGCGTGAGTAAGAGTAACCCTGGTTCGCGGAGTGGCAGTCCTCAGTTCTCCGGTGCGAGTCGGATCAGAAATCTCAAAGGTGGCGAGAGATGCAGGAGCGAGCCTTTCCTGGAGTCCTCTGCCAATGAGCTGCGTCGCTGCTACACCAAGTACTTGTTTGGAAATCATGAAATAGACAGCGAACAAAATGTTAAAGTGCCTGAGCAACAACCACAACCTGCCGACCCTCTGAGAGACGGGTCTTGTGGTCTAAGCAAAGAAGTGCCTGCAAGTAAAGCTATTGATGGTAATAGCAAGACTGATACAGATCCATGTAATGCTCTCAGTCAAGGATCTTGCAAATTATTAGAAAGTAATCCTCATAAATCTTGCCAAAGTGACCGCAGTCAGTATTTAAAGAAGATGCATACATTGTCTATCAAAGACCGACACAACCAGGGGAATGATAGAGGATGCGAGTTAGCAAAGGCTGAAAGCTACAACGATACACAGGATATCAGAACTTTGAATGGCTGTAAGGAAACCAAGTGTGCTATGGAAACAAACATTGCCTTCTGCTATGGAAACCAAAAGATGAAAATGAAGGAAACTATCGAGAAGAATGTTCTTCCTAGCGATGGTAAAGAGTTCTGGAGAGATGTCAAACACTTCGACAAAGATTCTTGTAAGTTTTATTTAGTTCATGATATCTAGCTAATCTTGAATTAAATGTATGCATAGTTTGAGATATTTAATACCTTAATGTACCTCTGAAAACAATGTTTAAGCAGCTTGTTCTCCAGGTTGAAGAACATTTCCAAGATAATTATAGACATGGCATATTGCTTTTGAGAGGAAAGTCTTTCAGCGATTTCTACTCTTCTGGTGCAATACAGTTTATGACGTATCTCAAATACGATCTAAATTGTAACATCATCAGCTGTAAAACCACATGCTTTCTTATTAGTATGGATACTTTACAATTACAATGTATGATTTCTGATGATGATGATAAATTTGGGCATCTCTTTTTACTTGCAGTACCTGAGATGGCAGTGGCTGAGCTGAGCGGTCATGTTGTAAAGCTCCAGGGTGCAGTCAATGGTGAGCAGATGGTTTATTTTGTATATTTTTTCATTGTTCTTTTTTTAGTGAGGGAGGGTGGAATGGGGAATAAGCCAAAGACACATAAGCATGGGTTTTCATGGGCAATTTGACACCATTCGGGCGTTTTCCTGTTACTTGTCACCGTGTTGTCAATAACCGAGATTGAACTTCACTTTTGCGACCATCGTGTCTTATGTAATACACTGTTCCCTCCATCGACTGCCTCGTAAAGAAACCTCATCATCAAAAATGCCCCTCACCTGAAGGCTCCTGGAGATTTGAAAGCAAGCTCTAATAATTTCCATGGCCCGTATTCTGAACTCCGGTTTAAATTAAACCGCGGTCTAAATGTGGTTTAATCCCAATATAAACCTCCCCTTTAGACCGGAGTTTAAAGAAAATCACATTCTGAACTTCGGTTTAACTAAAACTCCAGGCTACGTGTGGTTTGACTTTGTACACAATTTTAGACTATATACTTGCAGACCAAGTCAGTTTTAATTAAACTCTGGTTTAACTTAGACTGGAGTTTAAGTTAAATACCCAAGTTCAGAATATGGGCTCATATGTCCCATCAAAGACTTATAATACACTCATTAAAGCTTTCTAGAGCTAAATCATGCTCCACTGTCGTGTATCACTGTTAATTTTTTTTTTACATATTATTCTGTTGTTTTTTGCAGATGCATGTTCCCAGCTTGTCCAGCATCTCCAGGAGAAAGATGTTCTCAGCAGCGAGGTGTCATCACGTCATGTGACCATCAAGAAACTGGTCGAAAGACAGACCAATCTCCACCACTAGGGCCAGAACAAGGCCAGAACAAGGCCAGAACAGTACCAGTCTTGGTCTAGATTCAGCTGAGGAAAACGTCTTTTCTTTCTATGATTTGGGCAAGTTTAAGCTATTCAGTACATATTACCGACAGATTGCTTGAAATTGATTACCATACTACCGCTTTATAGATCAGACCAAATATCTATGAAATTGATACTTTACACTTTGATTAACCCATACAATGCCTGAACCTTGTGTACTGATCTGTGTAGCGGTGCCGTGTACACGTTTAGTCACATTGTTTGTTTGCGCATTTATAAGCACTCCAAAACTTAACCCGGCACAGGGGTGATTAGTAGCTGGCACAATAGGGATTAAAGGTTAAGATCATTGTTCCACATCTCAAATGTTTGTTCCGTGAGCGCTCTGGAGAAACCAACATGTTTATGTACATTATGCAAAAATTCCCAAATAATTTACATTGCACTTGCCCAATAATACACATTGATCATGCAACTATAAATATACATTTTTGTATGCAAAACATTCTATGCATGTTTGAAGTACATTAAATGTGTTTTGCTCTTCTTTTTTTATGAATGTTTAAATTGTTTAGCAATCTTTATTTTGCCAGTATATGTTTCTACAGCCATGGGGTACCAAGGGACTACTACATTGTACAGTCAACCTTGCTTAAGTCGAATAGTCTCTCAAGTTGTTGAAAATAAAAAAGTCCCAATTTACCCTCATAGACTTACGTGTGTTAATCCTTTGCATAAGTAGATTTTTGTAGGTCGAATACTTGCCAATATCGATCAAATTCTCAGAACAATACCATGGAAAAACATTAGATTTACACCGCACAAGTCGAACTAGACGGCAATGAGAAATCAATCATTGTCGAAACTGCCACACGCCGATTTTGTTTACAAAAATTCCCTGACTTGCTGGCGCGATCTCCGCGTCCTCTCTCGCGCACTCTCTCGTGCATTCATGCGAAGAACAAAATGTCATGTGTTAGTCATGTTTGCACGGCCGGCTGGCCGGATGGACGCCGTACCTGCATGCAGTGCATATAAAGGGATGTAATTAAAATTAATCACTGGACGTGTCTGGTTTTATTCTTTATCGTCCAACTTGAAACAGGAGTGTGAAGTAATATACTGGGTACATGAAAGGTACAGTACATGTACGTTCTTATTTTCTCAATGTCGGCACAATATAAATCATGGTACATTATGTGATGAGAACTCCCAATCGATCAAACCACCGGGCTGCCGGCCACAGTCTGCACCACAGCGTCCCCATGTTATATACATGCGTTAGTCGGACTTTCTTCGACTTCTGCACAAGTCGAAAATCGCCTATGTCGACGCATTTCACTCAGTCCTGTCATGATCGACTTAGGCAAGGTTGACTGTATAACATTCTGTTACATTAGTATTATGGCTGATTTCTAGGTTACAAAATGAATCCATACAAAAAATGCTTGCCAAAGATTTCATCAGTATACACTCTTGTCAGTGCATAATTCACTGTTCTTTTTAATGAAAATGTTATATTCTTGAACGCATTCTGTTTCCCCAACAACGTGTGAAGAAGGAATAATATTTTTTAAGTATCATTACGGCTGAGAATGTCATGCAGATATAAAGTGAATCCATACAAAATTTCATCATATCAAATAGAATCTCATTGGCAGGGGCGCATCCAGGATTTTGTAAAAGAGGGGGCACAGAGCCAGAAAAGTACACAATTAAGGGGGTATTTTTTTTTTTTTTATTGTGTAAGGTATGCCAGTTGGGTTTCAAAAGGGGGGGGGGGGCACAGGCCGATTTTTCCCCCTATGTAGATCTGCCACTGCTCATTGGTGCGTACTTTTGTCTTCCTTTCAATGAGAAAATTTACTGTATCATGAAAGCATTCTGTTTCCACAGCTCTGGTGGACCAAGGAATTGTGAAATTTCCATTACCAAGGTACAGTGTTGGCTGATCATGTCATTACAAAGTAAATCCATACAAAATTCACTTGTGAAGATTTGATCAGTGAATCAGTTATATCTTCATCAGTGCATATATTACTTAAATTATATTTTAATGAGAATATTTATATATTTTCTTGTTGAAGTGTTCTGTGATAGAGGACGATTGTATTATGATAAATTTCTGTTACCATGGGGTTTAAGGCTGAGTACATCATAATTATATTACTTAGTAAATCCATACAAACTATGCTTGCCACAAATTCCTTCTTCATGGATGTAGGATAATATTAGTTTTATAATGAAGGATTCGGACAATAAAATACAGGGTTAATCTTGTTCAAGGTCTAGTCATACTTGCCATATTGCTGAGCGCTCAGTATCTTTTCATCATTAAACTGTTTTGTTTGTTGCATGTGTTATAATGAAACACTCTTTCCTATGAATACCCCAAACCCCAACTTTACCTCAAGTCGCAATAAGATAGACACATATTTTCTCCTTAAAACCTTTAATCTTTGTTTTTGTAAGATGCTACATGGTGAGAATTATGATTGAATTTTTATAAAGTTTGTTGAGTAATACCTCTGATGAAAGCTCAAAAGATTGAAAAGCAAAAAAAATTTTTTTGTTTAAATGCTGAAGCTATAAGCTTTGAAATGCCTGTATGCAATATCCATCAGTTACATGATTTGTGCCCGTTAATCTACAGATTGAGTCAGAAAAAACTTTACACATTTATAATTGTCTATTTTAGAGTGAGTTGTGTTAAAAAGATGAATTTATGTGATATCTACTTATAGAGTATTTACCCATGCTTCTTTTGAAACCATATTCATGGAATGACATTTTATGGTTGGCTGTACTACAGAGGCCAATTTAGGACACTTGGTACCCACCTGCGCCAACTGAGAAGGTGTGTGGGGGATGGAACAACAAGCAAAAAAGAGTGTTTTTGTATTAAAATTGTTTATCAAATTATGTTTAGGTTTAATTTTCATGGATTCTTTTTAATTGCGTATGACCATGTGGTGCATACTGCCAGATATAATGGGTGGTGATCGAGTCATCACAGCAAAACCAAGCTTCATCCATGACAGAAACATCTTTGGGGAAGGATGGGGGTCTTGCCAGAGGCCAGATGCGTAAGGCTATCTGCCAGGAAGAACCTCTTGGAACGAGTTTAGTCCCCGAATCATCAGGAGTTGAGCAATGTGTTTCTTGAATGATCCCTTTGACAAGCCTGACTCATCTGGACAAAGAAAAAAAGTTTTCATTAACATTCCAGGCTTAAGTTGGTCAGACCATGGATTCTTTATCAGGAAAACAAGTGGTTTGGAGTTGGTGCAAAGAGGTTTCAACCCAGTTACCTAAATCTACCCCTGTGCAGCCAACCGTGAAATATCATTCCAAGAATATGGTTCCAAAAGAACGGGGGACAGTACTTTACATGTACATGTACATTGTATATATCCATCCATAGTTCTCACTCTTAAAACAATAGGCAATTACGAACAGTGTAAATTCTTTTTCTGACTCGCACTGTATATTGCATCTTTCTGTGTGCTATGAACAAATTTGTCTTGACTCATGACATCACCAATTCTCAGTGCCTGTTTACAAACTCGCGTATTTATTTATTTTGTGCCGTTTAGTGAAGAGAGTTATGACTGGGAATTGCCCAGTGTTTGTTTTATTGTATGATTCTTGTCAACTTCATTTGGATTACATTGTATGCGTATTAGTAGTTTATTTTGATTTTGTGTATGAATTTCATTTTGAAAAGGCATTATTTTTCTGTGTGCTCTATTTATGTAGTTGATTTTCACCTCTAGTTGTTAATGTCACTGTAGAAGTTGGATTCATTTATTTTTGTTTAAAATGTAGAACGTACTTGGTAAAAACAGATTCTTTTTTAGAGGTACAGGTGTATATTAACTTAGAACTGAGAATGACTACATAGTTTGCATACAAAGGATGTCACATCCTGAAATGTACTATATCATTGAAGTTTACTTCGCTTATAATCAAAGAATTAGCCTAAAAAAGAAATATATTTGATTTTAACCATCAATGGACTACTAAAATGAATTCCAGTATTAAACTTTGTTATGTTAATGGTTAAGACTTTCATCGAGAGTATTACATACAGGGTTCTGCTTAAGATTGATCAAATATTGGCATTCCCTTCAAACATTTATTATTGATAGCAACTCAAAGTTGCACATTATAAATGATGATGTACTTGACACATATAGCTAATATTTGGCTTGTACTATAACATGCCTCATAGCATTCATGACGTTTCAAAAATACATATAGCTGACTGTAGTGTGATTGATTGTGAACATTTACTGTATTTTACATCATTTACTTTTAGAAATAAGGTGTTTTCCCCCGCAGTATTTATCGTGGTTGTTATATGAGTGAAGCATGATAGCTGTATTGCCTGTTGTATGTGTACATCCAGTTTTTGTTTGATTTTTTTTACAATCTAAAAAAAGGGTATACATGTCCTTCCCATTTGTATGTTTATTCGTTTGTTTGTTTTTTTTCTTGTTCATCTCCTGTTCATACCACCTCTCAATTGTGTACCAACATGACCATTGGCATATTTATCTGTATTTTCTTTACACAGTACTTAAACAATGTTTGTTTGTTTTTTGTGCAAGGCATGATTTATCAAACCTTTTTGCAGTGCAGTGTCAATAGCTGTCTGTTACTGCCACGGCTGTCATTTCAGGGTTCCACTTAGATCATTAAGGAATACAAATATCCCGTCATGAAATATTTGACCACTCATTTCTGTTCACAATCAAATGAATTTCTGGTGCTCTTCACTGGTTGTGGAAAAAAAATGTGAATTTTAACTCTTTATTTGCCATGGATCAAAACCCTGGAGTGCCACATTGTTTGGAGTACAGTATACATGTGTACTGTACGTGTGCCTAAAGTCGACCGTGGCAGCCCGATGTATGTTCCAATAGTCACCAAAGCCAGTAAAGAGTTCAATATTAATAGCAATGGAATACATACTAGTATTAAAGTTAGTACTTATATTTCAGGAATGATGACATTTTTCCTTTAGAAAAATTCTGTTTAGTGGAAACTCACTATAACGAGGACCTTGGGACCATGAAAATTACCTCGTTATATCAGGAATCTCCTTATATCAGGGTTAAAAAACAAAAGAACAGAGAATTGGGACCAGCAAATTCACCTTGTTATATCAGGAATCTCGTTATCAGAGCTCTTTATACCGAGTTCTCACTATACATTTATAAGTCAAATTGAATCGGTTTAATATTTCTAGAAGGGCACCATATTATTGAAATAATGAAAGGATACAGCACTATGTTTCAGTAATATTTTTTTTTCAAATCGTTTTTAAGCACTTTGTATATTTGTAATAGAAATATCATTAGTTTAGCCACATGTAAATTGAGCCATGTCAGTATGTAGGTAAGAAAATAATTTGTATACCAATTTATTGATATCCTTCTTTTTTTTTTGGAGAAACTTGTCTGTACAATTTACAATCCCATTCTTTATAAGCACTTTATACCATTTCTATTTGAGCAATTCTACCTAACCTGTACATTTATGTAGATGTTCTTGTACAGCTTTAATGTAGGAATGTCTCTCATTGTGACAAGGTACTTAATAACGGGGTACTACAGATATATCATATTGTCCCATCTTAAGTATTAGATGTTTTTCATCACCCTTTCCAAAATTTCCTTGACAGACATTTCACCGAAGTAGTCCATTTGTTTTAATTATTTTTGAATTGAAATGTATGCTGTACCTACATGTATCAAAATATTTTTGAGATGCAAGTCATATTTTTCTATGAAAGACTTTTCCTGCCTTTTATAATTTGAACCGATTGTTCAAATTTATTTACATTTGTAATATCATTGTTTTATGCATCAATTATAGTAAATACACAAGTAAATATTTTGGTCTGTAATATATTTCTAGATATGTCTGAGAGTTTCGTGGACTTATCTACGTATACATGTATGTACAAGTGTTGTGTGGGAAAGCAAGAAAGATACACGATTCGTTGAGATAGAGAGAGAGAGGCAGTGAGCATGACATCGACAGAAGAGGGACAACATGGAGACTTGAAAGAGGAGCTTTAATGACAGAGAAAGAGAGCGATATTGAAAGGGGGAAAGAGAGGGGGGACGGGGACAGAGTGAGAGGCAACAGCGGCAGTGAGCATGACATCGACTGAAGAGGCCTGAGGGACATCATGGAGACTTGAAAGAGCTATATACATTTATGTATACATGTATATATATTGAAAGGAAGGAGAGAGGCAGTTAGCATGACAAAAGAGGAACAGGGAAACTTGAAAGAAAGTGAAAGGAAGGAGAGAGAGAGGAGGGTAAGAGGAGTGGGTAGAGAAGGAAGAGTGTGCATGAATGAAAGGAAATAAAAGAAGAGAAAGAAAAAAAGAGGATTCACCATATCTACTGGATATTGGGTGGTTATTACAGGAAATATGATGAAAGAAATAAGAATTGGTGAAGAAAAGAAAACTTCCCGTCTCCAGTGATGACATACTTCCTGGATACAAGGTTCACTTATTTATGCTGATCAATGCCATTTGGGTGTTATGTATTGTCTGCATGAAAATGTTATCCCATTACTTGGGTAATAGATACGCTTGTATGAGGGTTTTGCTTTCATTACTGTCATACCAAAACTTACATTTATCAAAAGAGACACTCAGATAAGAATAAATGTTGGTTCATTTTTCAAGTGTGTCTTTATTCATTTTTTTTTTTACAACGAAGAAGGTTTCAAATACAAATTCAAAACATGTTATATTGGTGGAATCATACTGAAGTTGTGAACATGTAGAGTTAAGAATTTGTATACATGTACACCGTATAATAAAACAAATTATGTGGATATATCATAAAGTATATTTAACATCAAATAATAAACATTTTATTTTTTTTGTACAATATCTACAAATATATATACAGTGAAGCCTGTTTAATTAGCAGCCTTACGCAAAGGCCACCTGCCTAAAATGGCCGCTTGAAGTTACGTATTTTTTTTTACTTTCTCCTAAAGAAAATACATAATAGAAAATCTGTATGCCAAGAAGTGTTATGTCTGTCTTCCCAGAGTGATCTACAGTTATAAAGGCAATTTATTATTATTATTCAATGTTCAGTTAGAAAGAGTTTGCAAACTACATGTATGAAACAGTGATGAATAGAAATATTTCTTTAGTTCAGTAATTACAAAAAAAGATTTCAAAAAAAGGATAATCAAACAATTTTTCTTACTTGGATTAAGAACGACAGGTGTAACCTCTACAGACAGATTTTTGTGTTGTTTAAATCATTTTGTCCTAGACATTACATAGTAACTAACTACTCTGTAATGGTCCTCGGTTGTCTGTTCAATTATATATTACAAATGCAATGGATTATTTATTCGCTATGGATGAAAATCCTATGCTACCAAATAGTTTGGAATATAGGCTATATATACATGTCCACTGTAAATGTAAAAAAAAAATGTTAAATGTGGCAGTCCAGTTTGTTCCACTAGCCAATCAAATCTGCTAAGAATTGAATACTTGCGCTAGGTGAAGCAAGAAACAAACAAAGAGAAATGTTCTGTTGCACAAACACTCCGCAAAGATCAATAATTAAAAGCAATAAATATGAGACAAGGTACTGTGTAAGAAATTCCAGAGATAAAAACAAAGAACTCTCAAGAAGTAATCACTAAAAACCAAGTTTAGATGTGCACAACACTTTAAAATTTATTTGTTGGAAATCATGTCAGTATGTCATTAAAAGCCAATATATTTTGCGGAAACTATGTACCATATTACATGTGGTTCAATACATACAGTTCTACAAACAAGTATCTATCGAGGACATTTGATGGCTCACTTCAGGATGTATTCATTCTTAGTTTGAAAAGGAAATCTACAAAACCTTGGAATATTTCTAATTTGACTAGAAAATAAGAATACACATTCTGTGAAAGGTAGCATATTTATAATGGAATCGTAACCTTGGAATCTTGCAGTGGCAAGGAACGAGTCCAATGGAGGTTGTGTTGTACCTTTACAAACTGATAAATGCTGGACGGAATTAGCTTCGGTTCTGGGGGACCTAGGACCCTAAATCCTGATCATGGATGGTTCTGCTAATGAAGAGCAAACCATAAGTTTGGATCAATCCATTGTGGTAATAGGGTTGTTTTCAATGCTTCACTGCCATTGTCTTTCTTTCTACCTCTGCGCAGTACTTGTCAGGGACACCAGCACCTCTGTAAGACAAGAGAAATAGAAATTATATTACAATGTTAATGAAGCCAACCGCACCCTATACGTTCTGACTGCAATCCAATTTGGGAAGAATTTGCTCTAGCATTTGATATGAACGTTCAGACATGCAAAATCTTGAATAATAGTAAAATCAATGTTTCTGTGTATTGTTAGTCTTCTTGTATGAAGAAAGGTTAAATAGGTTACGAGTTGTAGTGACGGCAGGTCAGTCATGCGAATGTCTACGATTTGAAGCCAATGAGGCCTTCACTCCGATTAGAAGGATAACAATGCACTAAAATTTGATTTTTAGTATTCATATTACTCTGAACCTCAGTCCAGAAGACGACAGCTGTTCGAATTTCCATATCTAATGCAATTGCGATTTCCTCGAAAATCAGATCACAGCTGGATCGTATAGTGTGCGGTTGCCTTAAGCTGCTTAAAAAGGAGAAATATCACAATGGAGAGAGAAAGATAGAAAAGGATACATAGTATGAAAAGAGACGGCCAGAAACCAAGAACTCCTTTACCATGCTTATCGCATTAATTGTAAGGGTTAACAGGGTGTCAGGCTTTGGGTTATCTTGGAGCTTTATTTCTGTTTGGAATAATATTTGCTTGACATACTTGTAAAACTGAATATTAAACTCTGCACATGTACTTCAACTCGTAATTAAATAGATGAAATGATATCTCACCTCAACTCATTGAGCTTCTTCTTCTTGATGGCATCAAGCTTAGCTCTCCTGTCCCGTGCTTCCTCATTGATCTTAACACCTTCTTCAAAGAAAGCGTTGCGACCAGACACACGTAGCTGCTCCTTCTCACGGATCTGTTTGCGGACATCATCAGCGTGAGTGAGACGGTTGTGCTTGGTTTCTTGTTCTTCTAGTCTGTCCTTATCCATGGCCTCCTCTTGTGCTCTGTTAATAGGCAAATCATTCATTGTAATTAGTGGGATTAAGCCTACAACATTGTATCTTTAGACAAATAATGCAATGTAACCACTGGAACAAGTCTATAAATCTTCTTGCTGTTTTATGCAATTACAAAAGCAATTATCAAATCTACTATCAAAAATGCTATAGGACTTCAAATTGTAAAACCCACTGGCCAGATTCAATCAACCCAAACTTTAAAAAAAAAAAGGAAAAAGGGAAGTGAGAAATAAAGATTTTTTTAAAGGAATAATTTATTATCATTTTAAATAGCTCAATTTGAGAGAGGGCATGGCCTACAATTAAAATTGTGTCCATTCCTGCTCACCTCAAAATCAAATGAATAATTAATATTTTATGTTTAATGATAGATATCGCACTATGCCACAATAGTAACAAAAGATGATAAAAAAGTAAAGAAACAACATCTCAACTAGATGAATCCTCACCTGAGAACCCTTTCAAACTCAGCCCTCTCTCTCTGGGCCTGGACTGCGAGGAAATGTTCCTTATTCTGGACCTGGACCTCACGGGCCTCCTTCAGCATGAGCTCTGTCTCTGCCTTGATGATGGCCTCCTCCTTCTCCTTCTGTCTCCACTCACGCTCCCTCTGCTCCTGGTTACGCTTAGCTCTCAGCGCATCCTTCTCGGCCTGGTAGTCCTTGGCACGCTCCTACATGTTGGGAAATAATTAGTCATTACTTCTGTGCCACCGAATTTGCAAAAAGTTAATAGAAATGAGATTTCTAGTGTTATGCCTGTTTCATTTTGCAATTGGGCGTGAAATAAATTCTAATAAAATAAACCACTTGATGAGGGTTTTGGAAAGAAAAAGAAAAGAAAAAAATCCAAACGCATTCCTCGACACACAATATGTACGGCTGACCATTTGTGCTTTGCAAATTTAAACAGCCATTAACCCTTAGTGTATTTAAAAAAAAAGGACGAATCATTACAGGTCATATCGAGGACGAGATTAAGGGGGGGGGGGGCATCCTAAGCCGCCCAACCAGTCTGAGAGGGGCTTGAAATAGCCTATTACTAGAGTAAGGGTTACATAATTATTCTGTGCTCATGCGCCAACTGCCTGCAGAAAAAAAATACAGGGGGACCTTGTTATAACAAACTCCTGAGGAGCAAAGAAATGACCTTGTTATATGGAGAGTTTGTCGAAACAGTGTTCTTTATAACAAGGTTCTCTATGTCTGATTTAATACCAAAAAGTCAAGTCCCGTCATTCTTCCTGTGTTTCTACCAAATCATGTTCCTTTACCTGCAGAGCTCTGAGTCTACTGATCTCTTTCTCTTTCTCGATCCTGATCCTCTCCTGTTCAGCTTCAAACGCTGCTTCTCTCTCCGCCTTCTGCTTCATGTACTCATTGACCTTGAGGTCGGCAAGTTTCTCCTGCTCAGTCTTCTTACGTTTCATCTCCTCTGCCACCTCGTTGGACCTGATGATCTCCTTCTGGGCCTCCACCTGGATCTTGCGCTTCTTGTCAAGGTCCTGTCATGATGGTGGAAAGAATTTTTAAGAATGATAAGAATGATCAGCGTCATGTTTTCTACTGTACAAACAAAAACAACACTGACAAGAATGTACTCAGGAATGAAGTTGATGGTAAGACTGATGGCAATGATGACAATGATCATGATCCTGATTATGATTACAGTGATGGTGATGATATGTTCATGATACTAATAATGTTCATAATAAAAATAAAAATAAACTAGAAATATCACTGAAGATGATGACCAATACCCCCGCCCCGTGAGAACAGCCTTTCTTGACTTTTGGTCGAAAACTGAGGAAGTGGTTCAATCCGCAAGATTTTTCCCTGATTTACTGCCATAGATATGCGTTTCCATGGCAACGCAGCTTCCGACACATTTGTGTACCAAATTTCATGACTTTCGGTCAAAAACTGAGGAAGTAGTTCGATCCGCAAGGCGTTTCCTTGATTTTCTGCCATAAATATGCCGTTACCATGGCAACGCAGATTCCGACTCATCCGAAAAATATGTCTTGCACATCTTCCCACCAAGACCAATGTGTGTACCAAATTTCATGACTTTCGGTCAAAAACTGAGGAAGTAGTTTGATCCGCAATGTGTTTCCTTGATTTTCTGCCATAAATATGCCGTTACCATGGCAACGCAGATTCCGACTCATCCGAAAAATATGTCTTGCACATCTTCCCATCAAGACCAATGTGTGTACCAAATTTCATGACTTTCGGTCAAAAACTGAGGAAGTAGTTCGATCCGCAAGGTGTTTCCTTCATTTTCTGCCATAAATATGCCGTTACCATGGCAATGCAGATTCCGACTCATCCGAAAAATATAGATGATGAAATGGCTCACCTTGAGATCTTCCATCTGTAGCTTTTCCAAATATTTCAGCATCTGTTGAGCTTCTTGGTCTTTCTTCTCCTGTTCCAACAATCGTTCTTCCTCCCTCTGTGAGATCTGAGTCAGGATCATGGTTTTACCCCTGATGAAATGAAAGATTAAAGGTTTTATCATTATCTAATCACGGCCACTTCTTGAATTAGCCAGTTCGGGGTTAGCGCATGGTACAAATGACCCCAAATATCCACAGATATTTTAGACATTGAGGGTCCCTTTATGTGCACTTCAGAAAAAAAACTCTGGGAGTGATAGAGGTGCCTCATGAATAGCTTTTGTTTCCCCCTTTAAAAAGAATACATCCACCTGGATATCATGGAATGCACCATTAGTGCATAATTGAATAATGATTACATGACATTCATGATCACATATCGAATATTAGTGTCAGTGGGTTTTAGAATTTGGTACAGATGACCTTTACCTGCTCATGCTCAGATTGCATCTCCGAAATGGCTTATTGCAAATGTTTTTTATCAACAATAAAAACATACAAAGAAAATGTACATGCTCAAAATTCTTAACAATGTATGACACAAATATGATTAATGTTGTAATTAGAAATCTTGCGTAAATTCATAGATATATTGGGTTTAATTAATAAAAATATTATCAAAAAGAAGACAAGCAGCTTCTTGTAAAGGGATATTCAAGTATTTCCCTATTCTATGACTATGACTAAAATATTTGTTCCTATAAAAAATAAAGCCTTTGTTCTTTCTCCCTTCTGTCATTTTGATCAATTTCAGGAAACTGATCAAATAATGTATACAAGTATTATTGCCAGGCAATTAAAATGCAAATAATTACAATAAATACAACTCACTCATATCTCTCTATCTTCCTCTGGTCCTCAATCTCATCTTGTAGTTGTAGCGCCTTCTGTCGTTCAACCTCCATCATAGCATCCAATCTCTTCTCTTCTTCTGTCATCTCTCCCTTGATGATACCCTTCTCTAAGATCTGAGCATCTCTGATGGCATGGCATTTAGCATTCAGGATCAGCTACAAATAATCAGCATTGTATTGTATTTAGTCGTAACTGAAATATAGGAAATTACACTCAGTCAGACTCAGTTCATGGCAATGAGGTTTACCTTTCAAAACCGTCATACATGTAAGTCTAAGTTTGCGGACATCCCATTGAAACGCGTTTTGATTCTTTAACACACGTTTCTATGGGATGTACAAAAAATTGTTTTAAAAAAAATTTTATGTCGCCTAGTGTACCACAGTTTCACTAAAGCGTCAAACATTGATTTTATATTCTTTATCTGTGACCAGATGCTGATAAAGATTTTAGACTTAAATGTCAATCCAATAAGGAAGATTAAAAGGAACAAAATGGAAAATCTTTGCAGCAGGGTAACTCAGCTGATCAAACTCATAGCAGTGGGCATGTAATAACATTTTACATTAAATTTTAAAAGCTCAAGAAATACCTGTATATGTGTAATACTGGATGCACAAATCCTATTGCTCATTACATAAAATTCACAAAAAAATTCATGTTTCATGCACAATTTGATCTTTGAACTTGGGCCGTATTCTGAAAACGATGTTTTCTTTTATGTTAGTAAAACGATGTTAGTAAACAAAGTTATTGGTTAATGATTGCACGATGTTGTGGTCATGTAAAGTTAACAGAGACATCTGCGCAAGCACCAATGATTAGTGTTTATCGCGCGCAATTTCAGTTCGTTATGACAATTTAACATAGTACTCCTTAACATAGTTTTCAGAATACCGCCCCAGGTCTATTGTTGGCGAGATTGATGACTTACTTCATTCAAGTGTTTGATTTCATCTTCTTGTTCCTCCTGTTGTTCCCTGGCCTTGGCTAACAAGTATTCACCTTGCTGTTTGGCCTCTTCTTCCAGATCACTTAACTTCTCATTCTTCTGTCGCTGTCTGTCCAAGGCTTGCATGTGTAGCTTGACTTCATTACTGGCATCCTGTCATCAACATAACAAGTTATTGTTATCACTTTCTCTGATATGCTCTCATTATTATCTTTTTCTTCTGAAGAATGATAAGAATCCAATAGACAGAGTGAGCTTTTAGGAAGTATTAAGAAGAGTGGAAACAGAAACTGATTTGTGAGCTTAGAAATAACCTGGGCCCCGTTTCATAAAACTTGCCATCGATAACAAGTTGCAATAACTGTTATAAGCTACTGAAATCCTTGCATCTGATTGGCTGAGAGCAAATTTGTCATAGAAATGTGGCAGTTGTTACTGATAACTAATGATGGGAAAACTGAACATGGAGAGATCAAAGGGAAGAGGAGTAGATGAAAGAGAAGAGTACTATGGATGGATAGTCTGGAGAGATGGTTGGAGGAGAGACGAGTTAAAGACCAAGGAATGGAGCTACTGGGGAAGGCTAGAAACAAACAGCTGCAGAACAACATGAGTGCCAAAGTCTACAGATATGGCACCTAGAGACACAGATTTGTCTTCTTCAATACTCACACATTAACCTTTATTTGGTTATTAGCATGTAATTCTATTTGAAGTTATATTAATTTGTATCATACTTGTTTTCATCAATGTAAGAAATTATACTTCTGTATCTGTGCTGTTAAAAATTTTAAACATACCATTTTTTCAAGAAGAGAAGCAAGTTTTCCTCAGTCCCCCAAATTGGAGGCAAAACAAAAGCATTTAAAGCACAGGAAGTATTAAGCTTTTAGTCACTACATCGCCCAGGACCGCCCTTCTTATTACTCACCGAACCGCCCGGGACTGCCCGTGGACTTTGACCTTTGTCCTTTATAACACTACAGCAAATACATGTATTGTAGGGGATATTGGGCGCTGAAATTTTGTGTGTGCCATCTTTACACACAAGCCCTTTAGAATCCGCATTGAAGCAGGGCATTATTGTGGAAAGATTCTGCGTACAGCAGAGCATTTATGCCGCAAGATGGTTTATTGAGACTGAGTTCAGTGAGTAAATGACTACAATACGCGTAATCCTCAGTTGCTTAAAGGTTAAAGTAGACCATGTCTAACCTGCTGCTTCTGTTTCTCTTCCTGTCTTCTCTTGAGTTCAGCAACCTTCTCTCCATGAGACATGGTCCTAGCAGCAGCCATGATACGACGGTATTCATCCAACGGTAACACTACAGATTGGCCTGACGGGTCTTCTTTAGGGACTCTATACGGTGGGAATGAAACAAACAAATAATTTCAATTTCCATGTACATGTACATGTATGTAGAGAGGATTTTATGAGGTTACAAGCATTCTTTATTTTCTTTAGAGAATCTTTATTCCAATTACTGTAAAACCAAAACCTTTTGTGACATAAAACTTTCACAAATTCTTAATGGCAGCAAATTTTGCTGCAGAAACTTCGCAAATTGCAATAAGTAAATGTTGCTTCAACTGTGATTTGATTATTTCGCATCATGAAACTTTCGCGAATCTCAACCAAGTTTTATGGTTTTATAGTATTAAAAGACAAAGAAAAAATGTATAAGCAGGAGATTTCAATGAATTGCAGTTTAAATTTGTGGATATATATCTTCTTTTGAGTTAGGCATTATGTTTTTGTGTTGAAGAAAAACAATTACTTATCCTACATTTATCTTTAACACTTGTTTGTTCAATCGCTGTTACATGTACATGTACAAGATGACCACAGTGCGAAAAAGAAATACACTGACTGGTTATTTCCATCTCTCTATATACATGTATGTCCCATAACCTGCGGGCCGTTGGGTCGACAATGTAATGGATTTTGAGCCACAGGTTCTCCATAACTCTCTGTCTTCAGGAAATTTCACCACCATGTAATTTCTGATTGACTGTATGCCTTGAATCTCAAATGAATGAAAATTATTCTCCAGGGCATTACATTCTAGAATTGCTCCTACATCTTGTTGCTCTTATCAGAAACACATTGGTCAGAAGACTTACACGAGTTTACGAATAAGGTCTTTAGTGATAACTTGGACTTCTTCCTTCTGCTTCTTCTTAGTCCTTCCTCCTGAGGCTCTCCTGGTTTCTGTATGCTCGATGGTTTCCATAGGTTGTGTGTTCTTGTTACTTCCATTCTGGTTCGCCGATCCAAACAATGATTCATCTACCTGAGAGGTCTTACTGACGGTGTAGTACTGTCGGGTCTTCGCTCGCCGAGAGGCTGAGCTTGTTGTAGAGTCGCTTATCACACTGTGAGGCTGCAAAAAAAACAAAACAATTTAAGAGAAAAAAAATGAAAGACAGAAGGTACACATGATGGAGGGCAAACACAGATGTAATCGTCAAGGAATTAAAAGAGACAAAAATATATGGATCTAATAATCAACTAGAGTCTAGTCTACTCAATACTCTGCACAGAGCCTCGGAGGTAAACGACAATATTTTGCATTTAAGTCAACAACTGCCTCACTTCGATGAATGGAATGACCCAAAATCTCCGTCTGGAATTTTTTGATCAACCATGCAAAATGTAAACACTGTAATTCCAGATTTTTTAACTTCTTTGTGATATCAACTAAGGGCAAGGCTACATACAATTTCAAACATTGATCGAGATCTACGTCTATGTCATCAGACATCACTCTTAAACAAAGTCTACACGTCATCACTCACAATCACATTGTCACTGACACTGACACATATCACTATGCATTGACATTGACATGGTAGATCGAGATCTACATGTAATTGCTCTTTTTTCATTGATATGACGTTGTTGTCGTTAGTTAAGTTAGAAGTTAGTACTAAATTTTGAAGTCATCGTAGATGGCGCTAAGCCAGTTGAGACTCAAAGAGATTCGATCATACCACTCCAGTATGCCCTCCGAAATTTAGCATTAACCCTGTGTTAACTGGGGGGGGGGGGGTTCAATTTGACCCCCCCCTGTCGAAATTTTGCGACTACTCCAAAACCGCATCAGATATCGAGTTGTCCTTTCATGAGTTTTTTCATTGAAGTCTTGCGCAACTTTTGGTACCAAATTTGCAAAGATAGGAATAAGCGTTAAAAGGTCACATGACAATTAAGGGTCAAAGGTCATGCCAAAACAGTGACTTTTCCATACATGTGTGTATAATAGAATGGAGTATTTTGTGAAACTTGTTATAACAACCCATTTCCACTATGAAAGTGTATGCTTTCTTTATTTTGTTGATTGTCACATCTAATATGATTGTCAAGATAATATAAAACATAAAAAATACAAACAATAGATTACAAAAGAAATGAAAAACAAAGGAATACATAAGAAACTATAACACAATCATCTAAATACTATTTATACTTGGTAATTATTGCTCATATGTTCTGTAATTGTATGTGTGCGTGTGAGTTATCAATTCATATTGAAAAGGGAGGTAATATAGCAAGATCAAGAGTATAAAAGAAATAAAAACAAAGGAATACATAAGAAATTAAAAAATGACCCTGAAATTTCTAGTCAATTTGATACATTTTACTATGTTTTTTTCAAAAATTAGAAAAATTAGCATAATTTAGCGTACTTTTTTAATTAATATGCGTGTAATTTGCATATTTAAGATTTTTTCATTAAAAAAAACACATGAACTTAGAGTTAACACTTCAATGTACCTCCGTGCAAAATTTCGTGTGAATCGGGTTATCGATCTCCGAGATCTTAGGGGGGGGGGGTCAAAATGACCCCCCCCCAGTAAAAACAGGGGGTCAAATAGCCCAGTTAAAATAGGGTTAATGGAAATTTCGTCAGACATCTCCACCACTGTACCACATAGTATAGTTTCGATCGATTATGGTTGTATCGTTGTATCGTCGACATCGACAATGCCGACATTTTATATCTGCATGACAAAAGGAGGCATGGATACACAAGCACTGGTGAGTTCTCTGAAATTTCTTATGATCTTTTTTTACATTTTTGGGTGAAAATACTGTCAATCAAAAAGAAATTCTAATTGCAAACGTTTCCCTACTAGGAGGAAACGCTGTGGGGAAGGGCCTATTGGTCGCGGGATTTATCAGAAAAGTGTGATTTCAGGGCATTTTCATGTCCTGCTAACCTGTGCACAATTTGATTGCTGGGGATGAACGCCTGGCTTCGTGATCTAAAAGGCGTAGGCCTATAGCCAATTTTTTTTTTTTTTTACACTCACGAAGCCAATCCTGGCTCTGTACTGGTTTCACTCAGGACGCTGCCACGAAGTGGCAGCGTCCTGAGTGAAACCAGTACGAATCGGTGGGTCTCACAATTTACCAATGTTCAAATGACCATTGAAAATATGGCCATATAATTTATTTTTTTGAATTCAAGTATCATATATACGATGCCACTTACCTAAACAGACCTTCCGCAAATCAGATTTTCCTAAAAAATGTGTAGAATCGATGAATGTCACTTTTTACTCTCAATTTTCGAAATCAAGTCCCATTCGCCATGTTGTTGAAGCAGAAACGAAAATAGGCAGTTGCGCATGCGTCTATGAATATTTATTACAATGACGCCATAGTTTTCGTCACAGGAATAATGAATATTCATATATCCACCGTGATCCGCGATCTCTCGAGCCCATTCGTTAATGAATATTCATAATCTTCCCTTCTTGTCTGTATTTTATTGGAGCTGTTGACGCATGCGCATTGCAAGCAAAACACCGACTTACGGAAGTTTTTAGTACAGGCTTTTGGAGATAAATATGCCTTTTTTGTATCATCCTCATTGAAAAGAAAGACGACAGTCAATCGTAAAGTTTTGTAAGTACCTAAAGTAGCCTAAAATCAACTAATGTCATGTTTCATGGCTATCATTTTCACAAACGACCTTGTAATTAAGAGACATTCAAGCAATCAAAGGACTGCTGATCGCTGATCGCAGTAAGCCATGGCTATGACCTATGTACTGTAGACATGGTAATGGTAGATAAGTTTTTGTACTGTAGATCTGGGGTGGAATTCTGAGATTTATTTTATCTTGATTTTAGTGAAAAGATTTTAATTGTCGTAACAAATTTCAAATTGCAACATTTCATTGGTGTTTGCGCAGATTAACTCCGCGTATGCAGCCACTTTTGCGCAGGCATTAACCAATGCGCCATAACTAAGCCGTAACTCGTAAGCGTACATTTTGTTAGTCCTATGTCTTTATGACAATTTAATTTTAAATTTATTTCACTAATTTACTAAATCTCAGAATACCACCCCTGAACACTGTCATCCACTGTCATCCACTTTAAAACTCTATAGGCATATGCAGCATTGAAAACTTGTTGAATTCTTGCTTCATCAACATCAATCACATTCACAGTGACACCAAAGAAAAATCATGAAGAATGACTGAGACTGAGTGACTGCGACACTGCACAAGCAGCCGCGCCCGCAGCTGGGGCAGGCAAACTCACTCACTCACTCAGCCTGCATCAAGAACTCAACAAAAACAACATCAAACATCAGCATGAAAAATTACATTTTCAGATTAACATCAACATTACAAATGCATGAGTAGCGTGTATTTGACGGGAAATATATGACTGTTCACTCACCATATCTGATAACTGTTTTACAATGTATCTTTTACGCAAAAATGTAGCTACTAACTAGTAGTTTCTTTCCCGCAGATGTTGCCAAATAATTATTCGATGTCAATACCGGAATGTGTATCGCAATTATGTGTATTCTAATATAGCTATCACGTACGTACGTACACAGACACACAACGCATTTGCACGTTCGATGTCATGTCGGTCATATCATACACACTCTATTTACATGGCGTTGCTATGGATTGCGTGCATTGTGTTACATGCAAGAGTGGTAACACATCTTTAATAGCTGAGTGAACGAGTTACGCAGATGTTCAAAGTCGAATTCCTAGCTAGATGCGAGAAAGAAAGAATGGTATAAGGGGTCAAAGTTCAAACGTGCTTTTCAGTGAATTCATTTTCCAAAATTAACATCTTGGCAGTGAAAATGCGACATTTGAGGGGATATAGAAACTTAGTGGCTTTATTGAGCAGACGTAAGTATTTATTCATTTTATGAAAATCATAATTGTCTTCATATTCATTCCTTAAACTGCAAATGATTGAGATATTTATTTTTGATATTCTTTAGACTTAGTTTTGAACGGTCCCACACGTTCAATTTGTTGCTGTGCCAAAACTGACAGTGTGACTACTGACTGTGACTGTGAGTGTGAGTGTGAGTGTCACCACTCCTGGATACATTTCTGTAAAATAGTTGGTATTTTCTGTCGCATGTACTAAAGGTATGGGGGGAAAATAAGATAAATATTTTAAATACTTGCTTTCAAATTCAGCCCTTAAAAATCTCACTCCTACCTCAAATGGCCGTTAGGAAGAACTTTTGATATTTACAGCAAAATCCAAAGTCAAAATCTTGTCCAAAACCAGAGAAATCCCCGCCGATTTGTTTCGCGATCGCGTGTTGTTTACAAACTGCCGATGTCTTACACTAAAATCGGCCAATATAATTTTTGTCCACGAAGAAACTCGGGATCGCAAGGGCACATCGATCTTTACGATCGCGCACACAGAAAATTGGAACTTTTCCGTGTATGCCATAGGGACCGAATTTTTGAGGACAAAACTCTTTTGGGGAGATGTCAGCGCCCGCGGCGACCAGGAAATGTACACAATGACTCCGATAGCTCGTTTCGCGAGAATCAACAGTAAATTGCGGATTTCATTTTTGTAAATATCTTTTCCAACATTGGTGAGTTGAATTTATTGTATTTCTTGGATATTTTGGGGTCGGTTTTTGAAAATTAAATGCCGATTTTGAGTGAATATTGGTGACTTTTGTGCAGTGGTGTTTTAAAAAGATGAGGTGTATGACTGCCTACATTATACACACGAAGTATAGGAATGTACCTATGAGTGAGTGTCACCACTCATAGCTACATTCCTATACTTCGTGTGTATAATTTAGGCAGTCATACACCTCAACTTTTTAAAACACCACTGCACAAAAGTCACAAACATTCACTCAAAATCGGCATTTAATTTACAAAAACCGACCACTAAATATCCAAGAAATATAATAAATTCAACTCACCGATGTTGGATTTGGAAAAGATATTTCCAAAAATCAAATCCGTAATTTACTGTTGATTCTCGCGAAACGAGCTATCGGAGTCATTGTGTACATTTCCTGGTCGCCGCGGGCGCTGACATCTCCCCAAAAGAGTTTTGTCCTTAAAAATTCGGTCCCTATGTGGCATACACGGAAAGTCCCGATTTTCTGTGTGCGCGATCGTAAAGATCGATGTGCGCTTGCGATCCCGAGTTTCTTCGTGGACAAAAATTTTATTGGCCGATTTTAGTCTAAGACATCGGCAGTATGTAAACAACACGCGATCGCGAAACAAATCGGCTGGGATTTCTCCGGTTTTGGACAAGATTTTGACTTTGGATTTTGCTGAAAATATCAAAAGTTCTTCCTAACGGCCATTTGAGGTAGGAGTGAGATTTTTAAGGGCTGAATTCGAAAGCAAGTATTTAAAATATTTATCTTATTTTCCCCCCCATACCTTTAGTACATGCGACAGAAAATACCAACTATTTTACAGTAATGTACCCGTGAGTGAGTGTCACCCACATCAGCAAGCAATGGTCATATTCACTCATAGCTACATTCAGGACTATACTTCGTGTGTATAATGTAGGCAGTCATACACCTCAACTTTTTAAAACACCACTGCACAAAAGTCACAAACATTCACTCAAAATCGGCATTTAATTTACAAAACCCGAACCCAAAATATCCAAGAAATACAATAAATTCACACCACGAATAGTGGTCATATATTATTGACCACTACGAATACAATATGCAAAAATAGTTCGTATTTTCTGTCGCGTGTAGTAAAGGTAATGTACATGTACATGTAAAGAGTTTGCCTTCCACTGTTCCAGGATCAACTAACATGACTAACTCTAAGTTACTCTAAGATTGTAAAAGTTAAATGAATAAAAAAGAAAAAAAAAACACAAAAATAGTAAATGCATTTTTTATAAATGAATATCAAGAATTGGGCAAAAAATGTCTTAATCTATCATTTCCTCAAAAGTGTACATGAATTGGGTCTTCTTTCCATATTAGTCAATTAAGGTATCCTCTTTAATCTAGATTCGTACATTGCAAAAGCATCCTCAAGTTTTCTCAATGTTATCAATTCTAAGATGCCACGGGATGTTTTTATCATCAGTCATGTCATTATTGATTTTCGCTGCCATTTTTTACATTTTGGAACAGTTTGCGGAAAACTGAGGGCTCCTCAAAATATGTTTTGGTAATTGACGATAAATCCGATGGATTGTGATAAAGACTATTTTTCTTAGCCGATGTGTATCAATATCATTGAGTTGTCGTTTATCATGTCTTCGTGAAACAGTTTTTCAAGTCCATGACATTTCCGTAGATCGCCGACAGGAGTTATGACTGTCATGGAGTTGATTTGATGAAGCGACCCCTATATCTTTTTGAGTCTCGTTTAAACCCAGCAATTTATGCTTGCCGAATGTAGTATGTCAGCATGGTCAGAGTACATGTAGGTTTACATGTAGGTCTATTTTGTCTTGACACTTATCACTATTATTTACCTGAACTTCTGAACGGGGAAGCTTCATTCGGCATCTAGTTTTCTTTTTTAGGCGTAAGGGGAAAAAAAAATAAATTGCATTGGCATTGTTTAATTCTTCCACATGATCATATATTTCTATATATAGTGCCATCAGCATTAGTATTTATCTATTTTCATTTTACAATGCTTTTCCATTTATATGCGATTAAAAATCAATCTATTTTAACAAACTTAGTATAGAGAGTCCATGGAATACACATTTACGGTTTCTCTCCAAATGAATGTTAGATAAATTGCATACATGCATTTTGCATAAATGATAAGAAAATTTAGACTTTTGAACGGTTTGTTTTCCAAATCATATCCCTTGATAAAAACAGAGTCATCAAAGGAAAACTCAATGCTGTAAAGTTTCTTAACAATGTCACTAAATCTTAACCTTAAATGATCTCTAAATGATCTCTAAAAATTTTTAGTGTTTATCAATATGATAAAGAAATTTAACTCCAAAACAAGAGGCAAGACATGTGATAAAGCTTTGCTCCTTTTTTTATTTATTTTTTTTTTTTAAATATAACTTTTTACATAAATTTAGAAATTTCAAAGTCTGATATTACAATATTGAAACATGAAGAATGTTACAAACTTGAATCATGTCGTTTCATCAGGTATGTCCACCAGTGAACAACCTCTGACTACTGCAGCGGTCATTCAGAGACAGAATGAACTGTTTGACCAGGAGAAGCATCGTCAGCTGGACATGGTCAAGAGGGTAGAGAAGATCACTGTCCACCATGTGGGTCAGTCTCATGATTGCAAGCTAGCCATGAACAAGGATCTTTCCACTCCATACCATGTAGCAATGCGTAAGTTAATTTACTCATTCTGGACTATACCGGTAATTGCCCACATGTTGTGCTTTGGTTCGGTAACTGTGGATTCAGATTGATTCAGATCTCCATAAGATATATTTATGCATGAGAAGAAAGAGCAGAGCTGCTTGACATTTCATGACAAAAGTTCTTCAGAAGGAAATCATGAAATCATTAACAATCCTGAAATTGGCAGCATGAAATTGAATGTTTATTCATTTATGTGGAAGAATATCATAGTACTAGAATATCCCATGAAAAAGATTACCCTTGGAGTAGAGTGCTCTATTATTTCACATTATGATAAGGAAATCTACAACTTAGGACCAAACTGTGATGCTATATGTTTGTGTGACCCCTTTTACTCAAATTCTGGTAAAACTTTCATGATTATTTGTGGTTTTTCAGCAATATTTAGTCAATTTGTTTGAACTTGACAGTTCCAAAACCTTGTAATCCCCAACTTCCCTAATTACAGTAAAATCAATCACTCAGGAAGACTTCCAAACAGTTTCTTTTCATAATGCAGTTGCATGACCAATACCCAGCTTCAACTTTGATCTTGGATTACCTACATGTATCATATTTGTAGCCTGGGGGGTGTTTCATCAAGTGTCTTGTCAGTGATTTTTACTGACAAATTTGCTCTCAGCCAATCAGATGCAAGGATTTCAGTAGCTTATAACAGTTGTCAGTGAAAATCACTGACAATATGCTTGATGAAACGCTCCCCTGATGATAATTTACCCCCTTTGTGCAGATTTCAATGAGAGATACATGAAACGTTCTGCGATAGCCCTGGTGAATGGACAACCTTGGCACATGCTCCAACCCTTGACAGAGGACTGTGAATTAAAGCTAGTCACTATGAAGGATGACGACCCCAAAGAAGCTAACGAGGTGAGAGGTTTACCTGCAGTCCATAAACAAAGACTACATCAGGGTTGGTTAAGATAATCAACGCTGATATAAATTGGATTTGTTTGTTTTTTCATGTTTTTAAATTTTAATCACTACCTTAATTTGATTTTATGTTTTTAACCATTTAATATCAGTAAATTTTTGAAAAAACCAGTACCCCTCTTCTAAATTTGGCACTTACACTAAGTAACATCCACATATAACATTATTAACTAGCCTTGGCCCTCCTGGCGCGAATATGAATATTTATGAGTGCCTTACTGCCTTTCTGGTGTGGGCGTGTCTCCTTGCGACATAAGTTTGTTCAAAGCTCAAATTGTATGATGGAGCAGCTTTTGTACAGGGCATTCGTAATTAGAAGTGTACATGCACTGTGTATATACAATGTTGTAAGAAGATGTAATTTAATAGTACAATCTTTGATCTACAGGCACTCGGATTATAAAAATAAATATGAAAACACCCATTTTCTCTTTGTTTTTTTTTTTTATTGCTACCTTAGGCTTTCTGGCGATCCTGTGCTCTACTGTCTGGTGCTATCCTACAACACGCATTCAAAGAAGATGTCTATGTTCAACCTGTGAGGGCGCCAGATATTCCAGGTAATTACCTCCTTTTCATTTATTCAGATGCAGAATACATCATTGTTATGCATTGAATACTACATTGTAATACAGAACATAAATGAATTTCTCATTCCTGTATGATTTCACTTCTGATATTTTTAGAGACAGATTAACAACCTCGCTAAAATTTTCTTTGCCTATGAGATCTACCCTGTGCAATGTAAACCATTGATTTTTTTTTAAATTTTGACTGAACTAGTTTCTCAGGGGTGCCTTACCTATGATGTAAATCTATTTTTCCAATAGGAGCCATCTCAAGAAAAGCTCACCAGTCTGAGACGACTAGCCTATGAGTTAGCTAAGAAGAACTTCCAATGAAAACCATCACCTCTAACTCTCATCTTTCTTTTATTTTGACTGTACTAGTTTCTCAGGGGTGCTTTGCCTATGATATGAATCTACCTTTTCATTGGGAGCCATCTCAAGAAGAGCTCACCAGTCTGAGTAGACTAGCCTATGAGTTAGCTGAGAAGAAGCTTCCCTTTGAGAGGTTAGAGGTCAGACCTAGTATTGCCATGGAGATCTTCCAAGATAATGAGTAAGTTCATCTCAGATATTTTACTCCATAGTCATAGTTTCCATTGAGTAGCATTGGATTTTAGTTGGAGATCATTCGATTTTTATCCATTAAGTTTTAGAATATAAAATTTAGTAAATATCTTAAATCTGTTTTAAGTTCTTCTTTTTCATCCTATTCAAAAAGGTAGGTATTAAACTCCTGAATTCTCAGTTTTTAATGAACGAGACTTCCAAAATTTTTGCTTCTACTGTTTTCAAAGTTTATAAGACACTGTCAAATTTGTCTTGCTATATGTTCTATGTTTTGTACATGAACATCACCACAGTAAAACTGTGGACAATTTGTGAGTCACCACTTTTTTATAAACACCATTTGCATGAAAGGAAACTTTATATCATGTGCAATAAAACCTTGTTTAAAGAAGAAAAAAATCCTTGGGATGAGACGAAGGAAATTTCTGGTTATATTGAAACCTTGTTATGAATGGCTAAAAAACGGTAGCATACAAGGAAGTAGAACTATTAAAATTATGTTGTTATATTGAGGCTTGTTATATTGAGGCTTGTTACACAAGCATTATTTCTTGAGCTTCCACTGTACCGGTATTTGTCATATCAAGTGTTCTTTTAAACTGCGTTCTTTATCACACGCTTCAACTGTATTTATATCACTAGGTACAAGGTTGCAGAGTTGAACTCAGTAGATGAAGACCGTTTAGTCCTCTTCAGATTAGGCCAGTTCATTGACATTAGTCCAGGACCTTTAGTCACCAACTCAGGGTTCATGGTTCCACACAGATACTCATTTACCTGTGTAAGTAAAGAACATGGGTGTTTGTTTTAGGCTATCACCGCATGAGTCCTTCCCATTTCGGGCTGTTAATTTGTTTGTTTGTTTAATTTTTGTTTTGTTTATTTTTTGTTTTTTTCTTCCTTTATGTCTTTGTCTTCCTCTCCCATCCCCCCATGTATGTCTGTCTGTCTGTCTGTCTCTCTGTCTGTCTCTGTCTGGCTGACTGTCTCTCTCTCTCTGTCTGTCTCTCTGTCTGTCTCTCTCTCTCTCTCACACACACACACACACACACACACACGCATACTCTTTCTTTGTCTGGCTTATGTTATACACACATATCTGTCTGTCTGTCTGTCTCTCTCTCTCTCTCTCTCACACAGTCTTGTATTGCTTTATTTCCGAGGACAAGTATTGTTCCTCTATTGTTCTTCCGTCCTCAGACAGTCGACGGAATAAGGCACAAATTCATTGTTCGAAGTTCGAGGACTATTGTCCGGCTTCCGAGGACCATTGTTCTCATGATTTTTTTTTGTTCTCTGTCCGAAAATGTTCTCGGACATACGGCTAAACACGCCCACACACACACACACTGTCTTTGTCTAGCTCATGTTATACATCATGTATAGGCCTTTAATATTGCCTGAGGTTCTGCTAAGGCTAACTAGATAAAACGGACTGTAATTCTTGCTTTATTGGTCTGTGCTATTAGATCTCTATGTGGGCAATTCCGTGGTTAGTTAAGTTAATTTTGGAGAGGTTTTGAGTTACATCTTAAGCTTGTGTTCTCTTACTACAGGTGTTAGGTAAATGAGTTTTAGTTACAGCAATGCACACATATTAGAGTACCTAAATACAGTATCAAAACTTCAGAAGAAGAAACATACTTTCTGCCAACCCTGCAAATGTTTGGTTACTCGCGTTACATTTAAAAACAAAATAATGTAACGTGAGTAACCGAACATTTGCATTGTAAGGTGTAACTTCATGTAAAACTCATGTACCTGACACCTGTAGTAAGAGAACAGAAGCTTAAGATTTACATGTAACTCAAAACCTCTCCAAATGTAACGTGAGTTTGGGTTTTGGGGTTCATTCGCAAATTAAATATGACATTGCAGTGCTTACTGATGGTAGATCAGTAGTATCACATGATAATGGTACTGTACGTGTATACAGCTCACGGGACGCACAGAGTAAAAATATGCAATACACATGCAAGGAAGGCGATTATCTTGTTCAGTACTTGTGTGTTGACCAACATGATAATATCTATGTTGTTAATGGTAATCCAGAGATCTGCATCTTCCATGGTAGCATCCCTAACCCACAGAGGAAATTGACCATTATGATTGTACAGATAAGATACCTTTTTATTTTCATGGAAGACCGTGACAAACTCTGTCTTATAACTTGCATTCTATTTTAGATGCAGTTATGTGTGGTGGAAAGTGGTCCTAACAACAGAACAAACCAGTATGTTACAAAATGCCAGCACAAAACCAACAGGAGGGATTTTGAAGCAAGAAAAAGTAATAGGGATAAACTAAAGTAATATATTTAGATTGATATTTGTTTCTCTTTCTCATTTCAGGTTCATCACATAGATGATCCCCTCAAACCAGGGGTAAGATGACTTCAAAACTTACCAATAGAGGGTTCCCAGAAGCAGCCATGCTGGAGGACATAACAATTAAAACCTGTGCACTAGACCATGACAGCAATGGCTTTTCACAGTCTGATGCACAGGTTTTTATTGCTATGTCCTCCAGTATGGCTGCCGTCAGAACCCTCATTTGAGAATCACAGATTTAATATGATGATGTGATGGGATAAATATGGACTTATCTCCTTATTAGGAAAAGAAATCATAGTTGCACTTCTCCCGTTTAGGAAGATGGTCTTTTGTCCTTTATAGTTGATGTTATTCTGTTTGTGACATAAACCTACATTTGAACCATCATAATCATTATCATCTCTACAGCCATCATCATCATGATCATCATCATTTGTCATCGCCATCATCGGAGTTTGTCACCTACATCATCACCATCATCATCATCATTATCATCTCTACCGCCATCATCATCATGATCATCATCATCATTCTCATCACCATCATCATCTCCATCGTTATTGTCGTCAACACAACCAACACCATCACCACCACATCCTCAAAACATAATCAGTATTATTTTCATCCCAATGATTAGTTTATAATTACATATTTTTCACATGCTTTTCTCCTGTTTTCAGAACAAATTAACCAGATTTCAGGGAGTGGCTTTGCCCAGTGATTTTCCAGTA
The DNA here is from genome assembly GCA_025617745.1 of Heliocidaris erythrogramma. NCBI lineage: Eukaryota > Metazoa > Echinodermata > Echinoidea > Camarodonta > Echinometridae > Heliocidaris > Heliocidaris erythrogramma. The sequence continues at coordinate 65,856,770 of CM046854.1, forward strand.
AGTCTAATCACATTTCATTTTATGCAGAAAGCATTGATCGTGATGTATAAGTGGGATGTCAAGATGATTTCGTTGATTGAAATAAATGAAGGGGAACAAAATACTTGCAGAAAGTATCTCTTAAGGACTTTCAGTAACAAGACTTGTATTAGGCACATATATTTGTTTGTAAGTGACTCTGTTGCAGGCTTAGCAGCCAGTATAAAAATATGTCATGAGGTTTATGACCAAAAAAACAGTCAAAAAAATCATTCATTCATGTGTGCAGTTGAGTTCTGGTCATGCGATTATATTGTGAAAGAAACTGTCTCAAATTATTGGGAAATATTAATCATGCCTATATAAGTATATCGTGTATACTATGAGGTTCTGGAATCATCAATATGATTTAAAAAGTATGACACAATCTCGCTGAAAAGCACATGCACTTCACACGAAATGGGTATATGGGACTGCACACACATGTAGCATGAATGTTCGGCTCAAACACTTCAGCTATTTCTCATCATCTTTCGAATATGACGGCATTTGAAGAGCAATCCTTTTCAGGGCATATTTTTACTATGATATTCTTCCAAACTGAACATAAAAGGAATGAGAAAGCTCACAAATTATTTTTCACCTTTCCCAGAACTCAACCTTCTCTTTAACATAAATCCTCTCCTTTGCTGTAATCCTATTTGACATTCCATCGATAATGATGTAACAGTTTTTATTACAATAACCATTATTGTGTTTTTTTTCTCATCTGTGATCAAAATAAAATACCTGGGAATGGGCAAAGCTTCAAGGACGTAAATTTTATGATTCTCAGCTTGAAAGTTGAAAATCGTAATCATCTTAATAAGACCTGGATTGATAACAATAACATATAAGATTTATAAGGCGCCGAATCCACTTGATGATCAAATGCTCAAGGCGCAACTTGTGCAAAAGATGAAATACATCACAAATAAGCAAAAGTGCAATAGGAGAGGTAAGGACATGATAACACAAAACAGCGGACAAGAGTGTCTTTTGGGCAGCTATCTAGAACAGCTGAAGACCGGAAGTTTGGGAGAACCTGTGTTTCAAGATCCATGACAATGTTGACCCAACAGCCCCAAGCTTTGGGACATAGATAGATAGCTAGATAGCAACGAAAGAAGGTTATAGGGGGTTAACTCTGTTACCTGGGGGGACCACTCAACTATATTGCTGTACACAAGCGCGACCACAGGTTTTCTAAACACCCCTTAAATGCGTTTTATCCATTCAAGTATTTTCGCGTGCTTTCTCGAAATTTTACCCCCTAAACAAGAGACTCGTCGCACAAAATTCAGACAAGCATGAGGGCAAATTTACCCTAAACGCGTATGACAAACTGAAACATATCCTTTTTCCTGATATTTGGCCTTTTTGACATCCTAAATGCGTCAAGCGCATGACGCGGCGTAACTGGCAAGAACTACCCTTCCCACACGTTTTTTTTTTGTCGCGCATGTGTACAGCAATATTAGTTGAGTGCCCCACACCCCTGGGCTCTGTTACTATGTGAAATGATATTATGTTTACAATTTTTGTTTTACCTATGAGTTCTAATATTTTTCTTTGTTTATGTGTACAGTGCCACTACCATACCTGGGATCTTATACAAGATAGAGCTAGGACACCAGTAAGTGATAATATAGATTGTTTTATGTCAAGAATTATCTCTTTAATCTTCTATTGAAATACCTAAGACTGCCCTCTGTAAATATTCAAGATGGCATTTGTATTGACTGGATATTGTGTTAAAATTATTACCAGGTAGAAGATTGTTCTTTGAACCCCATAAAAAATTTATTTTGTTATATCTTTTCCTATTATTTTAAAGGAATTGCTGGTGGTTTAGAAAAGATGATCGCATGAGCTATATTTGTGTAGTCAGCATTTTTCTAAACCTGCAAAAATGTCAACATGTAGGATTTCATTTTTTTATCACTCAAAGTATGAAAGGTAATTAAACTTTGCCCCTTATATTTCTCAAATCACCCTCCTCGAGCCCTTTCCAGACATGAACCCCCCCCCCCTCCAAAAAAAAAAAAAATCCACATGTCATTTATTCATGTGTAAAGTGGTTGCTCTTTGCTTTTTTTATTTGCTCCCTCGCTTTTTTTTAAATACATGTATATGGTTACATTTGAATGGGGATCTAGGCTATGTAAACCCCCTTATTTTCTCTTTCATAAAGATAACTTTTATTTCTTTCTTTCTTTGTTTTTAATATTTGTAAAGAGCCTTCTGGGGAAAGGACCTTTGGAGGGTCAATTCAACTTGTACATGTACTATGTAGTGCATACATTATGTGGGTGCAGTCTCCTAACATATTGAAATAACTTGTCTATCGCCCTCTCCAGGTCACCACAGGTGCAGTGCCTTCAGTAGACTCATGACACCTAAAGCTGACCAGACATGTGTAGCTATAGTCAAGGTGGAGTCCACTCTGTGTTCCGACTCTCAAGGATCAACCAGTCAACAGTTTCAAAGGCCAATGCTCCCTTTATTCCTGTTTGATGAGTTTCTCCACCTTGGTTCTTGGAAACATGATAAGATTATTTGTAGCGTGCTATCAGCTTGTTTTTCATCAGTATGGTGCTAACATTAAAAAGGAAAAATGTTAAATTTTCAGAAGAGCTGGAAAAACTTTCATGATCACCATAACAAGAGCACGGAGGATCTTCCTTATACAGGTCACTTATATTTTCGCAGAATTGTGTTACATCATTATGGGTTTATCAGAATGTCAAATTCGTTTTTAATTTTTACATTATGAAAAAGAAATTGAGTTACCAGGTTTGATCACCTTACTGATTATTTGCTCATGGACATTTATGAAGATTACGGTATCTACATACTTTGTTGCAAAACTTTCTAGTGACTTACTGGCGGTACTGATGTAATTATAGTGGCATGGGAGATCTTGTGTACTCATGGTGGAAGTGCTTTTCAAGAGGAATGGTATAAAATCATTCTAAATTGTTTGTTATCAAATAGATCTCAACCGTGTGGATCAGCTAAACGTGAACAAACGAGGCACAGAAATCCTAGCCCTAGAAAGAACATGTTCAATATGTTATCTTTCCATTTGTGACACGATAGCAAAAGCCTCAGTGCATCAACTACACTAACCTGTAAGATACTGTAAAATGAAGTAAATAAGAAAAAAATGGAAAAGAGTGTTTTGACATGATTCCCCTCCCCCCCCCCCCCCCTGGAATGAAGACCAAGCTTTTCATCTTTTATTTATTTATCATGAAGTAGAATAAACATGGATTTGCAGCATCATGCTATTGCATGTTATATTCATATTACAGTCAAACCTGCTTTAGCAACCAGCTGTATAGAAAGACCACCTGTCTATAAAGACCACAATTTTCGTTTCCCTTGAACGATGTTTTTCATTGAAATGTGTATTAAAGGTACCTGTCCATAAAGACTACCTGCTCATAAAGACCACTTTTCTTGTCTCCCTAGAGTGGTCTTTATAGACAGGTTTCACTGTACTAAGAGATTATTTCGTCTGTTTGGAGCCAGAAGGGTACGATGATACGAGTTAACGCCCTTCTGACTCTAAACCGACAGTTTGGATAGGCGATGAGCTAGGCTTTATGTGGGGTTACTCCAGGGGGGGGGGGGGGGGGGGGGGGCGTTTCATCAAGTGTCTTGTCTGTGATTTTTACCGACGAATTTGCTCTCCGCCAATCAGATGCAAGGATTTCAGTAGCTTATCACAGTTATTGAAACTTGTCATTGATGACAAGTTTTATGAAACGGCCCAGGTGTCAATGGGCAGTATTTTGGTAAATGTTCATGTTGATAATGATAAGAACATACTCTCAAGTACATATATGTGTATATTGAAATTGGACTACTAAAAATATTATGTGAGATGTAGTCAAATGTGTCGAATGTCTGTTTTTTGTCAATGTAGCAAAAAGCCAATTCATAATTATAACTTGGTACAAATGACCGTGAAATGACCCCAATTTACATGTGCAAACGCATCCGGTATTGTTGGATGCACTACTTGTTTAACCCTTTCAGGACAGGAATTATTTTTAAGGGCTAAATTGATCACATTTTGTTCTTCAAATTGGCAACAATATTTGTTTTAGTGCTACGTGGTTCTAATAGGTGTAATGTCTTTGAAAACAATATACATGTACATGGTTAGATATTTTGTCGATTAGTTGAAAAAGTTGCCAATTTTGATAAAAACAATGATTTTGAACCTCACAATTTGTTGCCAATTTAAGGATTTTAAAGCTTGTTCTCATTTTAAAATTCCTGGCATCAAACCCTATAAGGTCATGAAACAAAATGGGCATAGTATGTGCAGAAATTGTTGCTTTTTCTACTCATGCATCTACTCATAAATCAAAACTTATAAAGCCAAACCACAAAATGTGGTCAGTTGTCTTGATTCCTTGAAAGGGTTAACAAGTAAAATCGTACCAGTGTGCGCATCTTGGTGCGTGCAAAATGACAGTATATAAAGGTCAATTGTACCTTTTTCTGCTCATGCTCAAATTTTGATTATGAACTGGTTTTTTAATTCTAGAGGAAGTGAAAATGAGATGTGAACAATATGTACAAGAGACTTGCAGGGGGGGGGGGGGGGGATGAGGCTGACATACAAATTCACATTCAATTCAAATTTATTAAAATAGAATCCTGACATAATGGGAATATCATTAAAATAAAACAAAACAACAGAACCGTGTGAGATAGTAACAGAATTCAACAAACCAAAGGCACATTACTTCAAAACATACAATCAAATCAAATCAATTTACTGAATTGAAATTTATAATTTTGGATTATCATCAACATACAAGGAAGATGTAGATATACAGATGGATTCATGTAAGAGAATGACAGAGAGAGAAAGGGAGATACAGACAGAGAAAGAGAGAGAGACACACACAGACACGTACAGATGGATTATGTAGGAGAATGACAGAGAGAGAGTGAGAGGGAGAGAGAGACACACACACTCAAACACATAAGTATGTGGGTATCTCGAGAAAGAAAGTGATACTGTGATTGAGGGCTACATGTACAGGCAGATGGCCAGGTGTACAGACAGGTGTGTATATACATCTACATGTATGTACATGTGTATGTAATAGCAGAGAGAAGAGATAAGACGAGAAAGGAAAAGGACCCAGGAAAGAGAGAGAGATGCTTAAAGAAAGTGATACGGAGGAGGATACAGACAGAGGGAAGTGTAAAAAGAAGAAAATTGGAAACGGGTAAAAAGAGCTAAACAATAAAGGAAATTAAAATTATTAGATATAGGCCTACATACATATAGATATTAGATAATATAGAGAAAAGAAAGATACAAAAAATGAAATAAGAAGAATGATACCCGGATAATTATGACATGCACATAGAGGATGGAAATATAATTTTCCCGATTTATTCTATGCTTCTCCCCCACCCCGTCCCACTCTTTTTAATATTTTTCTGCAATTTTCTCGTTTTTCAGCTCCCCCCGAAAAAGTAGTTACGTTAATGATATAGAAAGTCCGCTGGTATTAAGGCTTTGAGAAATAACATACATGATTACTCATCCCTTAAGGCAACGCATCATCGTATATATCGCATCGTTAAACAAACACATGGCATTAGTGATTAGATATTAAATTACCTGTGCATACATTGTACTTGTTTATTCTTCTCCCAGTTTAATCGGCTTCACCCTCTGGGGCAGATCCAGGAATCTGTATTTAAAAAAAAAGGAGAAGGGGGAGTCCACTCCTCCCCCCCCCCCTCTCCGCCCCGAAAAAAAAATCAGGCATAAAAAAGAGGACAATGAGTTAAAAGAGGGTTCAATCAAGCCAAAAGAAGGGGGATGGTCCACCTCACAAAATTCTCTGGCTAGCAAGAACGAAGTGGATTCTGGACCCATGGACCCCCTTCCCCTCCTCTGGATCCGCCCCTGACTGTCTTGCAATATTTGCTTGCGAGTTAGTAATATGATCTTGGCCCATGACTTAATGAGAAAATGCTGTAATTGGGGTACGACCCCCTTGGTTTTAAATCATTCTAACTGATTTCACAGTCGTAATGATAATATTTTGTTAGGATTTATTGCTGTTTGGGGGACTGTCTTTTAATAATAATAATATAATAATAAACAAGCATTTGTCAAGCGCCATCAATCTAGTAAACTATTCCGAGGCGCTGTATATTATTACCCCGGTCATTGGATTCTGGCACGTCCGCACACAGTGTATGCACATTCTCCACTCCCTGGGGAGCATTCCAGCCAGTCGCCTGTTAAGCGCACACATGCTAAGCAAAGGACATTACCATTCGCCATCCTACCGGGTACCCATTTAACACCTGGGTGGAGAGTGGCAAATGTAGATTAACGTCTTGCCAAAGGACGCTAGTGCTGCGGTGGGATTCGAACCCCGGACCTCGTGGTTCACAGTCCGGGGACTTATCCACTGATCCACAACACCTCTTTGCCTTTTCGTTCTTTTTCGTTTTCTTCTTCCTCCTCTTCTTGTTCCTGTTCTTCTTCTCCTTGTTCTTGTTCTTGTTGTTCTTGTTCTTCTTGCTGTTGTTCTTGTTGTTCTTGTTATTTTCTTCTTCTTCTTCTTCTTCTTCTTCTTCTTCATCTCCTTCTTCTTCTTCTTCTTCTTCCTCTTCTTCTTCTTCTTATCGCATGAAGCTTTCAATGTTTTGTTTTGTTTTAGTAGTCACTTTCTCAGACTTGTTAGAATTTATGAAAACAACTAAGACATGGTTGACCTTTCGAAGATCAATCAATGTCACTCATGTAGGAATGAAATTTGATAAGATCTCTCTCTCTCTTTCTCTCCCTCTCTCCCTCGTTCTCTCTCTCTCTCTCTCTCTCTCTCTCTCTCTCTCTCTCTATATATATTATATACGTTAAAATGAAATTCTGAAGGATCCCGTTTTTAATGGCGACAAAATGATTTAGATCATCATTCATCTGATCAAAGGAAGTACTTTCGACTACAACTATTGATTTTTAAATTTTGATGTTATGATATTGAAATGTTTGCGAAGTACTCATCGGTCTTTATCGATAGAAATACTGGACTTGTGATGTGAAGTTCATCGGTCACATTAAATGCCCGTGGACGCTTTTCTGGTTTCCTTCGGGGGTTTTTTCTCACTTTATCCATGGGTGGTGAAAGTTGTAGATTTGGCAAATCAATAATTCTTCAATACGAATCACAGCGAGCAATTAACAGTAGCTATGCCCATAGGGGCACGGGGTCGGAGGGGGGGGGGGGGGGTTCATGGTTTCCCGAATATCGGCACTTTTAAATTCCTCGGGAGGGGGGGGGGGGTGTGGCTGTAGCTCCTAGACCACCCCCCTCCCCCGAGGATTTTTGAAGTGTCGATATTAGGGAAACCATGAACCCATTTTAGGGCACGGAGGTGGCCGATTATTTGGCCAGTAATGTGCCCGGACTTGTAATTTCTGTGGATTTTCACTACAAAAAGTGTCACAATTTGTGCTCTCTCGATTCGCTCAATATCAAATTTTAGAAACTCGAAAGTTGATATTTGGTCATATAAGGAGTCTTCTCCCTCACGAAAATCTAACGAAAATCGACCCTTGCGCCTACGTCTATGTATGGCAGTTCCGCCATTGTTATCAACCTTTCTAAATCTCTTTTTAGAAACAAAGTTACGTCTTCGGATCCCATTTTCAAATTTACGTCATGTCTGGCGCGTCCACTCATGAGGGGCAGGGTCGATGCATTCAAAACCCGGACAAGATCTCGCAAACAAAATTAATGATATAAATCTCTTTATCAGCTTCATCAAAGTTCACTTCTCAAGTGAACTTTGAGATTTTTCTTTTTAACAGTCTTTTAGTCACGCTTGCTTCCATTAAGTTTTTAATTCTTTAAAAAACATGTAAGGCAATATGCGCCCACACCTCGTTATAAACTAATTTTTTCGTCCGTTGCGTACAACAAGAAATAACGCAAATACTATGATGGCGGTGATGATTATGATGATGATTATGATGATGATATTTTTACCAGATTGTTACCATGGAAGGATGTCCTATAAAAGGCTGGATTCTCGAAGGAGACGACACCAGTCTTCTGATCACCAATCATTCATCTCAAACAACCTCCTCTCATCCATCCAACACACACGTGAGTATTATAACCTACACATTAGGAATACGATTTTATTAACTCTTGTTTGTATGTTGCCCCAGAACATTTCGTAAGAATCAGTTGCTCTATAGAGGAGGGTTGAAGCGGTTTCATCAATTCCAGACAAGTCCGTGTTGTTTTGATTATTGGGGTATTTTTCCCATCTAATCAAACAAACGTTATTATTGTATAATAACTATAGGCCTACTTTATTTCTAACACAATTTAGTTAATGAAGTTGAAAACAAAAAATCGAGACTTTAGGGATCATTTATAAACTGAAGAGCGGCACAAAAGAGGGTTTCTAAATTGTTATTTTGGTTTTAACAGGTTTTCTTTCCAATGTATTCGAAACAATATTATTTCAAAGTTTGAAAATTTACTAAATGTGTGGAGCGTCGATGAACTTTAAAGATATCCACGAATTCTAATTTCATTCCACAATTCATTTTTTCTTGCATTTCCAAACATCACTTTTCTATCAGATTCAAAATGGTGTCCAAGGTTCTGATCGCCCTGATGGCCCTACTCGTCGTTTCCATGGCATTTGAGTTCGAAGAGGAGTTCATCAAGAGGGACCCGATGATGCAGGAATTTGCTCTAGCCGAGAAGAGGGGACAGAGCATGAGGAAATACAAGGGTATGTTGTATTAAAAGGAAGGTTGAGTTCCGGGAAAAGTAAAAAATAATTTGTGAGCTTACTCATTCTTATTATCATAATGTTAGTTTGGAAGATTATCATGGATGATATGTCCCCTTTAAATGATTGCTCTTCAAATGCCCTCGCATTCGAAATATGACAAGAAGCAGCTAAAATGTTCGGGCCGAACATTTGTATGTAGTCCCATATACACATTTCTGTGTGCAGTGCATGTGCCTCAGCAGGATTGAATCAATTTCTTATCATTTTGGTGATTCCAAACCCTTAAAACATACACCAAGTGTTATGTGCTAATCAACCTTTCCAAATTGCTTTGAGACAGTTTTTTTCACAATAATCAATAATCATGAACAGAACTTTTCTCCTTTATGTTAGTCCATGGATAAGGAACTCTTTGCCTTCTTCTGTATATAGTTTGACAAGACTGTCCACTTTAACAATTCATTAAAGTTAAAGACTATAAGCATATAAGGATATTTATATGTATAGACACTAACAATCTATTTCTAAAAACAAAGAAAATATGGGAAATTAACATTTTACAACTAACAAAATTCGTGAACGCAGGAGACCATTATCATGAACAAGGTGTCTCCGTGTGAGTATGCTCGTGTCTGTTACTAACAGAGCAGCTAGTTTGTAATCCCTAGTTTGTAATGAAAAAATCTCGTTATCAGACAAAAGGTGATCAGCCCTTTAGGTGTGCCATAACCGGCCCGTCCCTTTCTTTGAAACCCAATTATGCCAATAATACGTATACCTCAAAATAAACAACAACCAGAAAATGACACCTTCATGAGCATTTTCGGAATTGTGTCCCCCTTTACAAAATCCTGCATGATCCGTTCCTGATGTATCGGAAGTGCCCAACTGAGTATTTTTTTTTGTTAAGCAATTCATTGCATTTATTTTTTGTTTCTTTTCAGTTTGTGCTACCCAGTTCAGCGATTCCCAGACCTGCTGGTGCTCACGCCGTAATGGAAAGTTCGCTTTCTGCGCTGGTAAGAAACAATGGAGTGAATCTAATCGCAGCTGTGACTATATGGTATACAACGGGGTTTGAACTATACGTACATTCTGTCGACCAAGACTAGTTACCTATACATCGTGTAATGTTTGGCGCAGACAGTCTCATGGGCAGGTCCCATTTCATCGACAATGGCAACGATAACTGTAACTATGGATATGCTAAGTTACGATTAATCCAACTTGATCGCCAGCCGTCAAATAAATAGGAAATTTACACTCCCCTGTTTCTTTATGAGTACACAATTGGGATTAATTTTCAGTTACGATAGTTTTGGAAAAAAATCGCAACTCGATGGGGATCTGGTAAAGTCATCAGTGACTCATGTTCGTAAAAGAAAATCTGTTTAAAAATTCTGTAAAGCGCATATAGGGAATTTATTACATGTATTGTGCGCTATAAGTTTACAATTAATATTATTATAATTTCTAAATATGTCATGTTAATTTCTTTTGCCGTTTTGGGTCTCCCTCTTTCTTTTTGATGTTTCAGGCGCCGCTGGCGGAGAGAACATCTAAACCTATCACCGTATGGTTTCCATGGCAATGACCGATACATGAAAGAATACTAAAGGTCGGGTACCGTTGACAGCTGTCTATCGTCCGCGCTATGATTTTAGGCTCTTAGCTTCTTGCTCTTGGTAGCAAAATAAATACTTCAATTTTTGAAACAAATATTGAAAATATTTGGAGTAATTTCTTCTTCGTGGAAATGTCTTGTTTTAGAAACGGATGAGAGATGGTCCAATAGACTTTGGGTGAGCAGAAAGACAGGCATTCAATGAAAGAAGGGAGGAGATAGATGGAGATAGATAGATAGAGGGAGCGAGAGAGAGAGAGAGAGAGAGAGAGAGAGAGAGAGCGATGTATAGATAAAAATATCACCCCCCCCCCCCAAAAAAAAAAAAAAAAACGACTGAAAAGAGTTAGAAAGATAGATTCATAAAAAAGGGCTGACGGAGGCAGAGAGAGAGAGAGAGAGGGGGGAATAAGAGACAGGGAATGAAAGAGAGAGATAGATAGATAGATAGAGTGAGAGAGAAAGAGGGAGAGAGAAAGAGAGAGGGAGAGAGAGAGAGAGAATTAAAGTATTACAGTAGAGAACCTCGAGCAACTAAAAAAAAATCAGACTCAGAACGCTGTTGAGAGATTATTATTGCTGTGAGAGAGAGAGAGCAACATTTTTTTTTCAGGATAGTGAACATGTTGAAAACTGTAATTGTATTTAATTATAAGTAAACTGCAGCTGTACGACTGTCAAAATGAAAAAAAAAGATCAGGAGAGCATAATATTTTGATTTAGCATAATTGATTAGAAAATTTAAGAAGGGTATTTTATCGAATTTCAGATTTCCGATTTTTTCCAGGAATGAAGGAACTGTACAATATGCCGTTCAGTGAGAATGAAAATTGTATTTCAGATATTTACTACTGTAGCAAAATAGCATGGATGGCCTGGTATTTGATTACAGGGGATGCCTAGTTTTATTTCAACTTACTTTGAATAAAGGATATGAAAAAAAAAGATATAAATAACAAATTTAGGGGGAAAAAATCAAAGTAAAGTTTTTGACCAAATACGAAATCAGCAAAGATAAACCACTGGCTGCGACGGAAGGTTTGTAAAATTATTTCAAAATTTCTGCAAGGAAAACATTTTTCTACAGATCTACATGAATCCTACATAATACGAGATATATATAGACTAAAGTTTGCAGAAGAAAGGAATAGAAAAACAATATGGGAAAGGGATAGGGTCCAGAGGGATGGAGGGATATATATTAGAGAGAGAGAGAGAGAGAGACAGAGACAGAGAGAGACAGAGACAGAGAGAGAGAGAGAGAGACAGAGAGAGAGAGAGAAAGGGGGGGGGGGTTCGTGGAACAGGGGAAATTACAACAACTTGTCTGCTTGTTTGCTTGTTTGCAGATGCTTTTCTGCATTTATTTCATAATCAATGTAAACAACAGTTGCTTTCAAACGTAATATATAAAGGATGAGGCGATAAACTTACATAGAAATAATTGAGTGTTACATCATGAATGTAAACCATCTTACAGTAACATATACACGTACCAATAATACAGTGAGTATAGATATAATTCTATATAAAACATTTGATGATGTAGGTACAATTATTTACAAAATGCAGATGGCAAAACTACCATAAGCAAATGCTTAAGACGATAGTAGCCATAAGAGTACCGAAGTGATGACGTCACAAAAAGCTATTTTTTCACTTTGACATTTTTTATACCATATCTCAAAGGAACATGGTGAAAAACATCCAGATCCCAAATTTTATGGCAATTGGATCATTGGGCCCCGAGATATGACCGCATGAATACATCCTTAGCCCCATTGAAGTCAGTGTTAAATTGGCCTGGTTCTAAACTGTTAAGAACCAGGCCAATTTACACTGACTTCAATGGGGCTAATTAGATATTCATATAGCCATACCTTGGGCCACCATGAACTGATTCATGTCAAATTTGATGTGCGAACGTTTTCCATCATGCTCTACCTAAATATGCTCATAAAAATACGGAAATACAAAAATCAAAATTTGATGACGTCACACTTCGGTACTTTTCAGGAAATATATATAGAAATAATTCGCCATATTGTAAATTCAAGAAAATTGCATACATTGAGATTCACTTATAAAACGCCACATTGTAATTTTAAGGGAATTGCATATATCTGTGCCATGAGTGCGCTGGTGCAAAGTGCATTTAGCTGGGGATTATGGTTTTGCAGAGAATGTAATTGTATGGAGGGAAATTGAGTTTGGTTTAAGGATAACAAGGGATACAGGACAACTTCTGAGGACAACTTCTGAGAGCATTTCATTTCATTATTCATATAATTGTTTGTCTCCCTCTGTAGCTCAATAACATAAACATATTATAGGTTGAAAAAAATGCTTTCAGTTTTTGTATTGGACTGCTAATAACGCTATCTTTGAAAGAAACAAGAAATGCTTTGAAGATACTCTCAATTCTATCAGATTTAGTAAAGCGTCACTTAGAGAAAACTAAGCACATTAACGTTAGTCTTTCAATCTTGCATTGCTGTAAAATAATACCCACTTTGTACTTCACAACTGCTCGCATATGACATTACATTGAGAGCAAGGTCTTATTTAACCACGAAAACCTCATGCTCTGACCAAATCTTCGAAGAGGATTTATTATTTTTCTTAATAATCAATAAGATTCAAAGCTCCGTCCTAATTTTCCTATTGGGGTGGAATGCAATTTTTTTCCGGACTCTGCAAGAAAATGACGAGATATATATATAGACTAAAGTTTGCAGGAGAAAGGAATAGAAAAACAATATGAGAGAATGAAAGGGTGGAGAGGTCTTTTTGGACGGATATATTAGAGAGAGAGAGAAACAGAGAGAGACAGAGAGAATAAGAGAGAGATAAAGAGAAAAAGAGACAAAAGAAGAGAGACAGAGAGAGAGAGAGGGGGGGGGGGAGTGTGGAACGGGGGAAATTACAACAACTTAAAGTAAAAAGTCGGATAGAGACCAACTTCTGAGAGCATTTCATTATTCATAGAATTGTTTGTCTCCCTCTGTAGCTCACTAACAGAAACATATAGGTTCGTCAGGGCCCTCTTGCATAAAAAGATGCGATTTAACGCAACCCGAAAAGATTAACTAAAGATACACGATCCTGATTGGCTGGAAATCAAGTTGCTTTCTATCTTGATCCTTTCTCAATGACTGTTTCTTTGTCTCTCTATTCATTCGTTTAACTTTCTTCCTTCAATCAATCGAGGTAAAATCTAATTAAACATTCACCTTGGAGGTTAAATTCCTTGAAAGTAGCTAGCTAGGCAAATACAAAGTAAACCTCATACTTATGGATTGCAATGGAACAATTGTACGTGTCAGAAATTTGACTTCCTGCTATCCATTTTTAAGTTCGTATGAATGTAATTATATAATGAATGTCCCTGAGATCAACACAAAGAGTCAATCAGCTCTTGCAACCTGTATACGTGTTTTAGTACCCACTTAGAAATAAAGGTACAAAGTTGCACCTTTTAGGGTGCAAATAAATGCAACACTGGGAGCACCTTTTTGGGTGCAATATTGCACCTTTCAGAAAGGTGCAACTTTGCACCATTATTAGGGTGCAATGTTGCACCATTTAGGGTTCAATATTGAACCCTTTTTCCGATAAAAAGGGTGCAATTTTGCACCCTAAAGGGTGCAAATAAATGCAACACTGGGAGCACCTTTTTGGGTGCAATATTGTACCTTTCAGAAAGGTGCAATTTTGCACCATTATTAGGGTGCAATGTTGCACCATTTAGGGTTCAATATTGAACCTTTTTTTCCTATAAAAAGGTGCAATTTTGCACCCTAAAGGGTGCAAATAAATGCAACACTGGGAGCACCTTTTAGGGTGCAATATTGTACCTTTCAGAAAGGTGCAATGTTGCACCATAATTGAACCTATAAAAAGGGTGCAATTGTGCACCCTAAAGGGTGCAAACTATTGCAACATTGGCAGCACATTTTTCGGTGCAATATTGTACATTTCCAGAAGGTGCAGTTTTGCACCTCACAGGGTGCAACATTAAGCCCTTTACCCCCATAAAAGGGTGCAATTTTGCGCCTTACAGGGACCCTTTTGGGCACAAAATTGAACCCTTCCAAACCTTCCATTTCGTTTGCAAACACAGATACTGAAGAAAAAAACAGAGATTTATACTTTTCCATGTTAAGTTAAAACAAAACTGAACGAGTTGTATTTAATAAGGCATATAAGCATGCATTGGAGCATCTGGTCTTTGATATTTTATATACATGTTCATGCGCAGTACTGTAGTTGTAATGAGAATACATGAGGTTAAGATGCACTTTGAATGACAATCCCAACTTAGCAAGCCCTTTTTTTACAATAATAAAAAAGTGAATAGTTCTATATACATGTAAGCTGGCTTTAAAATAGTTCACAAACAGTGACAAGCAAAAAGCTTTGTTTCATCACTACATTATCAGGTAATAATATTCTCAAATTTGATTAGCATTTTTGGTGGATGGGATAAATACTTCTGTACAGTCCCACATATAAAAAATGCATAGCAAATTGCTATGCGACACCAGGAATTGATTGTTAAGATTATCATTCTCAGTGGCCTATACACTATAATGGCCAGTGAGTACAACATAAGCAAGCAGGATTACATACCTTCATCTCAGTTAAAATTTAACAATAAAAGGTATATGAATTGTACCAAGTACAACAAATCCTTAATCATCACTCAGACACATTATGATACATTCGCAAACGAGTGATGCTCTAAGAAAGGAAAAGAACAGTCATAACAAAAACAGTGTATATAAAATTCAGTAAAATTCAGCTCTCCATTTCTAAAAACATACCGGTATTTCTGTACTATATCTGCAAGTATGATATATTACATACATGTATGGTGTATACACGTGATATACTTTTCATTATACATGTACATGTGTATTTCTTTTACAAGATATATTTTGTGTGTGTTTAGCTGTACATTGCTTCAGAAAAGAAGACAAATTGAGTAAATACTGACTCTACGAAACAGAATTCTAACCAATGAATACATAGTCATTAAGGTAACCTAAAACAGATTGTTCCATGTATACTTCTTCCATTAACAATTATGAAATGCATTATGCTTTTTAACCCTAAAAGGGCCGGGGGTGGAATACCCCCCCCCCCCTAGACGTTTCTCGCGATATGTCCGCAACGCGCAAAGCAGTTTCATGACTTTTTTTTCCGAATCTCACGCATCTTTTGAGACCAAATTCGCGATGTCAGGGCATGCGGTTCCGAAGTTACACAACAATTCGTATTTGCACGTCAGACCGAAAATTGCTCAAAAACGTGATTTCATGTATAATTTCAATACAAAATGTGTTTTCAGCCAAAATTTACAAATCTATATTTTTACATTTGCTGATTGAAATTAATTTATTTTATGCTGTTTATGTTTGCGAAAGTGTCCCCGACAAATTTCACCCCCCCCCCCAAAAAAAAGGTAAAAAAAACAAAGAAATACATGAATTTTAAATACAATAAAATACATAATAAATTTTGATATCAAATTTATATTTATATAAGTATATTTGCTAAGAATACTGTAAAGAGTGTCTAGACCAAAAATTAGCATATTTTGAGATTTATTTAATGATTTAGAGCAAAATTTTGATTTCATACATAAATTCGCATAATTAATGAATGTGAAAATTTTTCGGAGCATTTAACTATATAGTTTTGTAGATTAGTTGTGGACTATCTGCGTGCCGATCGGGGGGGGGGGGGGGGGGGGGGGGTGGATTACGGCCATTTTAGGGTTAATTGATACACATCTTAAAATTCAAACCTAGAAAGTAAAAATATATATTTATAGGCATTCAAAAGGAAAAGTGATGTGCATGTTGGTGGTGCAGTACTTTATTTTACAGTCTCTTTTTCTATTTTACGGCATTCAAATAACGAATGTGCATGTCCACTTGTTGCAGTAATCTCAGGTAACGTAAAGAGGCATGTATGTTGTACATAACTTATATAACATTTTCAAGTAGGTACGAAACTACTAAACACATACTACATGTACTGTGTATATTTGGTCTGTTATGATTAAAGCCACACATACATTGTACAAGAGGTGTGGATCTGGGGGGGGGGGGGGGAGGAGAGCAGCCCCTCTCCGTAAAAATTTTTTTTTTTTAATCTTTCAGAGACCAGAAGCAATGAGGTTTCAAGAGGGCTTTAAATGCCCCGTTTGTCATTTTATGAAATAAAATTCGGCCCACACTTCACACTGAAATATAATGGGTTATAATTATTTCCAGGATTTTAAAAAATTAAGGCTTTACACAGATTGCACTTCATGACCACATGGCTTTTTTGTTGTTTGGGGGGGGCATTAAAATAACCAACTACATGTAATAAAAACAGGCTTCAAATGCCTTGTTTATGGTTCAGTATATTGACAAAAACTTGGGCTCCTGTTTATTTTTTGCTTCGTTCAACTGATTTTTTTGATTTTTTCAATTTGCCCACCACCCCCCCCCCCCAATAGAAATCCTAAATCCGCCACTATTGTAAAATATATATGTGTCCTTTATGCCAAACAAGGAAGGAGTCAAGGAACAAGTAGTATATATTATCTGCAGAAGAATACCCTGTCCCAACAGGGGCTGACACCTATTGTACCACATAAATATTGCACGCATCATGTACCTTGACATACAATATAAGACATCATTTAGATAGTGACCGGGGCAAGTGGTGCTGCACAGTGAACTCTCCAAAATGTGAACTCCAAAAAGTGAACTCTTCAAGAAGAACCCCAAGAAGAAGCCGGCAACACACCCACCTGCTTCCGAAATGATAACTTCTTGGATTTCTTGTTGTCACGGGCAGCGTTGCCAGCGAGCTCCAAGATTTCGGCAGTCAAGTACTCGAGGACAGCAGCCATGTAAACAGGGGCTCCATCGCAAGTGGTGCTGCAGAGTGAACTCTCCAAAATGTATTAGACCCCATGTGAGTGCTCCAGAGCAGTGGCACATCTTGCCCCCTTCAATCCAAACTTCAGCTACAAGGTCTTCTTGTACAAGCTTTCCTCTAAACACTGCAGCTGGTGTTGGTGTCACAGGTTCCTAAGAAGTAAAAGGAAAGAAATTTACCAGGTCACTGTGCATGATAAAGTACAATCATCTTATGATTCCTCCTTAGAACTACAGAAGTACATGTATGTAGGAAAAAGGGTAGAGGAAATGAGAAAAAAATTGAGCTAAATCTAGTGTCATACTCTAAACTTTAACCCCATGTAATTTAGGTGAACAATTTCCTGCATCAGATTCAGACCACTCCCCCCACTTATGTTACAACATCTCTTAATAGTATCTTTATGGTAGAATGGAATAGTGGTTGCAACATGTTTTGGGAAGAAAAGGTTTAAATTGTCATTTACCTTGTATACAACATACATCATGTCCTTCTCGCCAAGCAGGTGTGGTATGGCCAGAAGGGAGTGTCAGATCTGGAAGTTAATCAGACAAATTATATTAAATCTATGAAAGTTCTGGCATTCACATAACAAACAATTGATATGGAGTAGCTTTTTAAAGCAACTTGATGTACATGCCTGTTATTAACACATGTACAGACATATAAAACATGAGAGTTCTGTGACAGAGTCTAAATAAGTAAAGAAGAAAATTAAATATTTTATTTTGAAGACAAAATCTTCAAGCCCTCCTCCTGTTTGGAATGGTAAACATGAAGACCATTTGCAAAATGCATTCAAAACTTTTAAACAAATACTGACCTTTCATTTGGTCTTTCTCAATACACTTATGGATGAGGGCATTGTATTCTTTGAAGAGACAGCTTGTGGAACCAAGGGTCGAATTCCTCCAAACATGGATTATTTTCTCTGCTACTTTCTCAAGGGCAGTGCGGAAAAACTCCATCTCTTTCAGAATCTGTAAATTCAAAAAAAATATATCACAGCATTATTCTTGTTTTGTTCTGTTAGAGAAAGTATAAGACATGAAATTTATCGAAAATAATCCTAAGAATGGACAATATTTTTAAAAGCTGATTACTAAAGCTGACATCCATAATGAATTTGTATGCATGCTTTGAACATCATAAAAACAAGGTAGAGGGAATCAAATTTAAACATCCTTTTGCCTGAAAAATTGTGTACATGTATACAACAACATGTATTATCTGTTTCTGATAATTAAGTCCAGATTTTTTATAAACATCTAATTACCCAAAACTCCAAGTCTCCAACTTCAGGATGGGGAACTCCTGCACCTCAAAAGAAACTTGGTTGGTTCTATATTGAGCTCGGTGAGTCCTAGTGCGCCTCATGATATCTCCTATGACACCTTTATCTGGGTTGCGCCTCCTCACAAGCACTTTAACTCTTTTCTTCTTCTCCTTGGATATCATCCTTAAAAGTGAAAACAGAATATGCGATAATAATTCGAAGAGTTTGAAACTCCATTCTTCCGGTGGACAAAAATAAATCACCCACACTTTACCTTACCAAATAGCAATAGTCAAGGTGTACAGTGCATAATGTCTTTATTAATTACATAATTAGATATCAGAATGGAGATTCAGCCCACCTCACACAATGTGATTAGATGCGTTCAGATCAGAATTAAACCATTGCCCACTTATGCATGTACAAGCTTATCTGAAGATAGATTTTGTGTGTATTAGCGGGAAGTGGTACATTCTAGATCATTCATACATGAGAAGAAAATATTTAAAATTTCATTTTCAACTCTGAAACGTCAAATTTTTAGCATATATAGTGCGAGTTGACAAGTTCCTGAATCAGGTAAAATAGCAAATTCAAGAATATCAAATCTTGCTTGGATCAAATTTGTCGTCTGTTACTACTGCAACAGTGAATGTTGACACAGTCCCACATATGCAAGGGACAAATAGTATGAGTGACGATTGCCTAAGACCGCATTCAACACCCTTGGATTGGATCATTGATCATTGGACAGGATCACTCGCGGCATCGCGGCATCGTCTAGTGGATACGTCACCGGACTGGGGATCTCATGGTTTGTGGTTCGAGTCCCGCCGCGGCACTAATGTCCTTTGGCAAAACATTCATTTACATTTGCCACTCTCCAGCCAGGTGTAGTACCTGGTAGGAATTTATTCCTTGAATGCTTAGGGCAGCTGGGCCAGGGTAATAATACTCCTTTGTAGGTGCCTTGAGCATCCTCTGGGATGGATACATGCGCATGTAATAAATGTAATAAATGTAATAAATGTAATAAATGTAGCTATTATTATTGTTATAATATACCCTCGGGCGGTTGTACACCTCAACACTTTCAAACGCCACTGCACAAAAATTCACCAAAATTCACTCAAAATCAGCATTTAATTCACTCAAAATCAGCATTTAATTTACAAATATGAACACTAAGTAACATATCCATGAAATACAATAAATTCAGCTCACTGATGTTGGAAAAGATTTATTTAAAAAATTAAATTTACGGGGTATCGAAGTCATTGTATTTCTTGGTCACCGCGAGTGCCGACATCTCCCCCAAAACATTAAGTTGGCAAAAATTTGGTCCCTGTCGCACATACGTAAAAGTCCCGGTTTTCTGTGTGCGCAATTGTAGAGATCGATATAGGTGTGATACAGAGTTTCTTTGTGAACAAAATTTTATTGGCTAAGTTTAGTCTAAACATCGGCAGAATGAAAACAACATCATGTGATGGCGAAAAAAATCAGGGATTTCTTCAGTTTGGGCCATGATTTTGACTTTGGATTTTGCTGCAAAATATCAGAAATTCTTCCTAAGACCTAACGGCCATTCGAGGTAAGAATTACATTTTAAGAGCTGAATTTGAAAGGAAGTATATTTATCTTATTCCCCCCCCCCCCCCCCATACAGCTTGCGATAGAAAATGCAGCAGTAAACTATTTTGGCATTGTTCGTTCTTACTGGGTCAACGACCACGATTACTTAGTCTTACATTGTTTTTTGTCCATCCCATCCACACCAAATAACTTGGTGTGGATGGGATGGACAAAAAACAATGTACCTCAAGTGATTACCTCAAAGCCTTCTTTACAGGAGAGGCCATCTTCTTCAACAACATGTTTAGACTTTGCGCTAGGACCTGGTGGTGCTTGCCACTCATAGCTACATTACTGTAAAATAGTTGGTATTTTCTATCATGTAAAAGGTATGGGGGGAAAATAAGATAAATATTTTAAATACCTTGCTTTCAAATTCAGCCCTTAAAAATCTCACTCCTACCATGCCTACATCAAATGGCCGTTAGGAAGAACTTTCCATATTTCCAGCAAAATCCAAAGTCAAAATCATGCCCAAAACCGAAGAAATCCCCGCCGATTTGTTTCGCGATCGCGTGTTGTTTACATACCGCCGATGTCTTAGACTAAAATCGGCCAATAAAATTTTTGTCCATGAAGAAACTTGGGATCGCAAGCGCAAATCGTTCTCTACGATCGCGCACACAGAAAATCGGGACTTTTCCGTGTACAGGTGTACGGGATAGGGACCAAATTTTTAACGAAAAAATTCTTTTGGGGAGATGTCAGCGCCCGCAGCGACCAGGAAATGTACACAATGACTCCGATAGCTCGTATCGCGAGAATCGACAGTAAATTACGGATTTCATTTTTTGATCATCTTTTCCAACATCGGTGAGTTGAATTTACTGACTACTGTATTTCTTGGATATATTGGGGTCGGTTTTTGTAAATTAAACATGTTAAATGCCGATTTTGAGTGAATGTTGGTGACTTTTGAGTTTTGTGCAGTGGTGTTTGAAAAAGTTGAGCCGTATGACTGCCTAGATTCTACACACGAACTATAGGAATGTAGCGGGGATCATAGTAGTATGAGTGGTCATGGTGCTTTGGTGGTGCTCACTCATAGCTACATTCCTATACTTCGTGTGTATAATGTAGGCAGTCATACACCTCAACTTTTTAAAACACCACTGCACAAAAGTCACAAACATTCACTCAAAATCGGCATTTAATTTACAAAAACCGACCACTAAATATCCAAGAAATACAATAAATTCAACTCACCGATGTTGGAAAATATATTTCCAAAAATCAAATCCGTAATTTACTGTTGATTCTCGCGAAACGAGCTATCGGAGTCATTGTGTACATTTCCTGGTCGCCGCGGGCGCTGACATCTCCCCAAAAGAGTTTTGTCCTTAAAAATTCGGTCCCTATGTGGCATACACGGAAAGTCCCGATTTTCTGTGTGCGCGATCGTAAAGATCGGTGTGTGCTTGCGATCCCGAGTTTCTTCGTGGACAAAAATTTTATTGGCCGATTTTAGTCTAAGACATCGGCAGTATGTAAACAACACGCGATCGCGAAACAAATCGGCAGGGATTTCTCCGGTTTTGGACAAGATTTTGACTTTGGATTTTGCTGAAAATATCAAAAGTTCTTCCTAACGGCCATTTGAGGTAGGAGTGAGATTTTTAAGGGCGGAATTTGAAAGCAAGGTATTTAAAATATTTATCTTATTTTCCCCCCATACCACTCATAGCTACATTCCTATACTTCGTGTGTATAATGTAGGCAGTCATACACCTCAACTTTTTAAAACACCACTGCACAAAAGTCACAAACATTCACTCAAAATCGGCATTAAATTTACAAAAACCGACCACTAAATATCCAAGAAATACAATAAATTCAACTCACCGATGTTGGAAAAGATATTTCCAAAAATTAAATCCGTAATTTACTGTTGATTCTCGCGAAACGAGCTATCGGAGTCATTGTGTACATTTCCTGGTCGCCGCGGGCGCTGACATCTCCCCAAAAGAGTTTTGTCCTTAAAAATTCGGTCCCTATGTGGCATACACGGAAAGTCCCGATTTTCTGTGTGCGCGATCGTAAAGATCGCTGTGCGCTTGCGATCCCGAGTTTCTTCGTGGACAAAAATTTTATTGGCCGATTTTAGTCTGAGACATCGGCAGTATGTAAACAACACGCGATCGCGAAACAAATCGGCGGGGATTTCTCCGGTTTTGGACAAGATTTTGACTTTGGATTTTGCTGAAAATATCAAAAGTTCTTCCTACCGGCCATTTGCGGTAGGAGTGAGATTTTTAAGGGCGGAATTTGAAAGCATGGTATTTAAAATATTTATCTTATTTTCCCCCCATACCTTTACTACACGCGACAGAAAATACAAACTATTTTTGCATTTTGTATTCGTAGTGGTCAATATGACCACTATTCGTGGTGTGCCCCATACCTTTACTACACGCGACAGAAAATACAAACTATTTTTGCATTTTGTATTCGTAGTGGTCAATATGACCACTATTCGTGGTGTGCCCCATACCTTTACTACACGCGACAGAAAATACAAACTATTTTTGCATTTTGTATTCGTAGTGGTCAATATGACCACTATTCGTGGTGTGGTGGTGCTTGCCTTTTCCAATTCCAGCATGTCCAGCCAAAAACATTGAAAAAGCAAAAAGATAACCCTTTTTTCTTTAAGACTTTAGTTTGGGGGGACTCCTTCCATGCGCCCTGTTGGCTAGATGTATACCAGAAACAATATTGTGCCCTATTACTGACAAATAATTTCGATACAATAACAATAAATTGGCAAGAAAACGTGAAATTTGGTAGACAGATCAGATCAGAACTGGTCTAAGGCTGCCAATGACAAAAACGTTACACAAAATTGAACAGATGGGACTGGGTTAGTGACATGCGTAAATATTGTTGCTCGATCTTGTTTACACTGTTATTTTGTGTTTAAATTACTGAAATATATATTAAAATGCACATGATGTCATGCCATGACTTGATCACACAGAGGTTATATTCTACAAGACATAAAAGCATATTTTACGCTTACTGTTAACGCTGAAAGCTCACCAGAGAGAAAGGATATCGTGCGGCTGATTTGAATTTCGTGCGAATCGCAAGCGCAGAGCTAGCTAGCGCGGATGCATGCAATGCAGCTCAGAGATTGATCGGCCAATCGCGGGGCACGTATTAAAGCGATACGAATACGGCATTTTTTTAATTTTTTTTTATTTCAATAATTTATGAAACAAATAATTTACATTTGAAGAAAATACAGCTTAAAATGGGTTATAATGAAATAAAATGCAATTATAAAAGATATACTATGGCAGAAACTGTAACACTTACCCTGTTTAACTTCATGTTCAGCATTTTCGTGGGCATTTTCTGTCTATCGATTTCATTGGCCAATGATGTTTAGACGGGCGAAGTTGACGTAGTCTTTCGGCCAAAACGTTCAAAATTGTCTCGAAAGTACAGTTCATTTATGAGACTAAATAGTTTGCAGATGAACATGTTACTACAAAAGTATGTCATAATATAACCGATGAAATATTAAATTTAATGACAAACTTGAATAATTACTAAAACAGGACACCAAACAAAAGACTACACGTTATAGCACAGCATACTTTTGAGACTAACAAAAGGTACAAGTTTGCACCCTCTTCCGATTTATCATTGAAATTACTCAAAATGGTACAATATTGCACCTTTTACGAAGTTTGCTGCACATTGCACCTTTTTTCGAATGTTTGCACCATTTGTGCACCTTTAATTCTAAGTGTGTATGGTGTACCGGACTGTATGCATGGGATGCACAAATGAAGTCATTAAGTGTTTTGTTCAAACCCTTTATGCCGTTCCTGTACTCAGGCCAACAAATATGATAGACCCGCTTGCTTTTATAAGTAAGTTTTTCATGTTTTTGGACGAGGGTGGATAAAAGAAGTGTATGAAAATTGATGGCATGCCAATTGATCTGATGACTGTTTGTATAACCCTTAGTAAATCAGGTAGTATCACGCTATATATTTCCCAAATAATGTTTTTTTGTTTAAAGGTAAAGCATAATTACTGGACAGTGACCATATGCTGAAGTATAAATATTTGACGACAATAATATTGATTACATTATATTTTTAGCGACAACGTGAGGATGAGCAACAAATTGCAAATAAGAAGTTGGGCACAATACTAAACTAAATTGAGATAGGAAGAAGACAGATTTAATTTGATGAGAGAGAGAGGGAGAGGGAGAGAGAGAGAGAGAGAGAGAGAGAGGGGGAGAGAGGGGGGGGGGGGGGGGTAGCGTGTGGAAGAGAAAGAAAGATACAAGCAAGGGAAGATGAGATAGAGAAAGAGAAAGGGATAGATTGAGAGAGGGAACAATAAAGAATGGAGCAATATAATGCGAGACCGAAAGACCGAAAGAAGCTTAAAAAGAGAGAAAGAGAAAGAGAGAAAGGGAAAGAGACAGATAAAGAGAGAGACAGAGACAGAGAGAGAAAGAGAGAGACAGAGAGAGAGAGGAAGAGAGACAGAGCAATCAAGATAGAGAACACGATGAAAATGAAAGGATAAATATATTTAAATATGTTTATGTTTAAATACTATATAAAATGGGAGGGGAAATGAGAGACAGAGAGAGAGAGAGAGAGGGGGAGGGGAGAGAGATATGAAGACAGAAAGTGAAAGTGAGAAATAGAGAAGGAAAGAGGTGGGTTAAAGGGGGGGGAGAGAGAGAGAGAGATAGCGTACGATTGGGTGTGAGTGAGATTGATATTATGTCTCCATGCACTCAAAGCACACGGAGTGGCGTCATTCATTTGGTGAGATGACAGGCCTACCAATCAGTCACTGAGGCGCACGCTGCTCGTGTATCATCACACCATACCACCTAATCTCCCTCGCTCTATATGATGTATCTAAGACAATGGCTACTAATCCAAGTTACCGTGTGGAATCTATTATTTCTTTACGACATCCTAGCTGCAGGAAGCCTCCTTGAACCAAGCTCACCTACATCACTAACTACTGAGGAATTTTTATATTTGAACGCTTCAAATGCATCTGTTCTTTCATCTACTGTGAGAATTCTATCATCACGCCTTTTAGTAAAACCATCGCCTTCTTTTCAAAATGTTGGACCATTATCACCAGCAACACCATTTAACAATGTTACGAGTTATATGGCAGACAAAAGCAATGCTGGTGCAAACTTGTCTCGCGAATCAACTTTGTCAGCGAGTTGGGAGTGGAATCCCTCACTGGTGCGTCGGCAGGCAAGTGACATGACTGCACTCTCGAACGAAAGCACGTTGCACGGCAACCTGTTAATGAAATCATCAAGTGCCTTCACTTATCATTCTTCTTCTCTGCATCTGCTTTCACAAAATGGGAATAATTCACCGTCGTCGATGTCGTTGTTGAGTTCGACATCGACCATTTTGCCTTTTTCAGCTCTATCTCCATCATCGTCCACATTGACCAATTCTGGGTCGGGTCAACACAAAAGAAGAAGAGAGAAAAGAAGCCCGGATTCAGCTGACCCAATGGACTCAGTGACGCAACAGTCATCAAGATGGGGATTTAATGTATCACACAGTTTTTCGTTTGAG
Organism: Heliocidaris erythrogramma; assembly: GCA_025617745.1. Taxonomy (NCBI): domain Eukaryota; kingdom Metazoa; phylum Echinodermata; class Echinoidea; order Camarodonta; family Echinometridae; genus Heliocidaris; species Heliocidaris erythrogramma. Next base: position 65,882,667 of record CM046854.1, read on the forward strand.
ACCGATTTGTATGGAGATTCCTCGTCTGCAATATTCAGGAATATATCTCCAACTCGATCTATAGTAACAGCATTACTAACGGATACTGTCATAGAATCATCACAGCTTCAGTCCTCTTATTGGACGTTAGTGCATCCATCATCATCTTCACCATCGTCATCATCATCATCATCATCAACAACAACATTAAGAACATCATCACTCCCATCACCAACACCATTCCAATCACCAATTATATCATCACACACACCTAATAGACTACCTTATTCAACTTCCCTGGCATCTAGCCAGATAAACGCATCCCAAATGAACCCTCCATCATCATCTCCCTCATCTTCGGTGATATCTATATTACCATCGTTACCATCAACTTCATTTCCATCCCTATCGTCATCATCCATTTCTTCATCCAAAAAGCAGACCCGTTCAGCCGATATTGCTACACTTATCCTATCCACCCCTTCATTAATCCATCTCACCTCATATTCGACATCGAATTATACCCTGTCGCCATCTTCACCGACACCACGACTATCATCACCACCATTATCATCTACATCTTTACCAACACCAGCTAACTCTGAGGAGCACCTTAATGAAAAATCACATCTTTACACCACCACTGGATCTTATATCACCAGCGAGACCATTGTCGCAACAACCATCTCTGATGCTCATCTGACCAGGTCACCATCAGCACCAAACGTGTCCATAGCAACGGGAGGACTATTAGCATCATCATCATCATCCCTACAACCCTCGGGGAGTGTGTCTACTGGAATACAATCATCCCCATCACCTTCCTCGGCGGGATACGTACCCGGTGCACGTAAGTACCAATAATTTCACGGCACGTTCCCACTATAATAAGAACTTCTAGAAAATTGCTTTCTAGAAGACAACTGCTGAAAACGCACAACCCTTGACCCCTTGTGTGCCACATTAATTGGCGCGTTCGCTTACGTGCCATGGATGCAGATCGGCACAAACAATAGTTAACATTTAACAGCAGGATTTACCCAGTATATCTTGAAAAGTCTATGTATTAAAAGACCATTTCTTGTCTTAACAAAGACAGTTGTATTACATGTATTCGCAAAAGCTGTATGTTAGAAAATGTCAACTGGTCAAACTAGAAGGAAGGAATCATTTAAAAATGTTCTTTCAGAAAAAAGACAAACGAAACAAAACAATGTCACAATGATGTTTTAAATGTGTCAACTAAAGATTTAAAACAAATCTCCTCAAAAGTGATGAAAGAGGCCCACTATCCCTCTTTCCATCTTCAATCACAATTCCTTCCAACCTGTCCACCCTCGAAAAATAAAAGACCACATGAAAGTCGGACATTTTTTTTTCTCATTATAACATCATCAGGGATATAAAAAGTGTAAACCCGTAACACTCATAGCTAAAATGTCTGCTCCTAAATTCTGAGCTTGTCTTGAATTTGCAGTGTTTGGTCTACTTTTAAACAATTATGGTCTTCGGATAAATAACACTGTTAAAAAAGAAGTAATTACAAAGGCGAAATGATGTTTGGTTCTGTGCAATCATTTCTAGGAGCACAATTTTGAGGAAGATACTCGGTCGTTTTTAAAGGTGATACACAGCCACGTATTGGCTGAAGGAATATGTGTTTGGTTTGGGGTATCATGCATAATGAGCCTCGGACCACAACTGTGATCAATTCTTAAAAAGTCAAGAAAACCATCAGACTGGTAGGAAAAATCAATCTATCCTGCAAGGCAAATTGGTTTAAGGTAAGTAAGAGAGAGAGAGAGATAGAGGGAGAGATAGAGAGAGAGACGGGGGAGACGAATAATGATGATAATGCTCATTCTAAGGCTATTAATTCACATTGTTCTCTTTTGGGCCGTTTATGGGGCAACTATTACTACATAGTCTTCTTAAATGGGAAATATAATGTTAAGCCACGAGATTGTAGCTACAAATTATCCAGTTCTAAACGATCCCTTGCACAAGACATACTGCTGTCAACTACCGATGGATGTTATTCGACGAGTATTCCGTTTTTTGTCTATTGACGTATGTCAACAAACTGATAATTTAGGGAAAACATATTACGAATCTAACCCTTATAATACATGAATGACATGAATGAATAAATTTATGATTTATTTTTATGGCTCAAAGAGAAGGTTGATTTCTGGGAGAGGTTACAAATAATTTGTGAGCTTTCTCATTCCTTTTATATCAGTTTGGAAGAACATTATAGTGAAAATGTCTCCTGTTAAGGATTGCTCTTCAAAATGCTCTCATAATCGAAATATGAAGAGAAATAGATGTTCGGGCCAAACATTCATGCTACATTTGTGTGGAGTTCCATATACCAATTTTGTGTGTGCAGTGCATGTGCTTTTCATCGAAATTAGGTTAATTTCTTATCACTTTGATGACTTCAAAACCTCACAGTTTCCATCAATTTGTATGTAGACATGAGCAACCTTTCGTAATAGCATTCAACTCAACTATATCTTTAATGCGTATAGGATACAAAACAAATACCATATGTGAGAAGAACAGATGTCCTCGAGGTAATCAAAAATGAATATTTAACCTGATGGTTATCTCATCGTGTATTATTCATACATACACGCCTGTAGTATGATATACTCTTTTGATAACAGTTCCTAATTATATGCATTATACTAACGTTAATAGAATAGGCTGTTAACATTTTTGTTTTCTTTTGGCAAAAAGTAAATCAATGAGACTTTTTAGATGAAATAAAATAGAACTTTTCCTATCAAACGTATTTATCGGAACCTCATTGCAGATATAAAACACCAGCATTGCATTTTACCTTTTGGAGCGTATCTTTTGTATTTTTATAGTGAAACTTTTTGCTATTGTAAAAAAATATTTTGTTTTAAAGCACAAAGTATATAGGTATAAAGGGCATAAACGATCATATTATGTAATTATTTTGAGTTGACATTAATTATTATGCTTCAACAATATATAGATACACCGAGACTCATTTTGCATACAATATCGATAAAAATATGAGTTAGTGTCCTCGAAATGGCGCATTATCAACATAATCATTGAATAGCTTTAAAAGTACTGCTTTATGATTGCGGAATTCGAAGAAATACATATCCAAATTATTCAAGAAAATGAAAGACATGATATATCTTTATCTCGTGTTGTCGAAGCCCCTTTTCGTCTTATTCATATTTTCCATTGCGTTCACAGAATACATGAAAACAGATTTACTGGTAGCTGATTTTGAGCGCACTTTGTTTTGATATAGAGAAAACTCAGACACAATTTCTCTATTGCCCAAATTTGTGGGTTGAGGCAATTGTCCTACCTCAACTCACCTATCAAAATTTAGCTTTTCGTAATGATGCTTTGTAGAATTAATATCAATGAACGACCCAATCGTGGTTAAGTTATATAAGTTTCTGGACATGTAATATACAATATTGTCTTATGCCGGAAAAAGTTTCAAGACATTTCGCCTTCATTACAAACAAAGAGATGCAAAACACGTTTACATTACACATTCGTATTCTTGAATATTTCTTTATATCAACTATTCATTTAATTGAAATTCATATATCAGTGGAGGGATTTCTCACTCTGACAAACCATGTTAACGTTACAATCTTACAATGAATACAAAGCAGATACATGCTTTGTTAGCAGTCAGGTAGAAATAAAACCATCAAACAAACTAACAAACACAGAGAGGCAAATAACCATAAAGATAAAGCTTTTGATAGGAGCGCCAAGACTGATAATATTTCTGTAAAAAAAAAATCGTCATTTGAACAATTCTTTGAATAGTTGAAGTAAGGGAATTCAGCGTAAGAACGAATACAAAGGAGAAGGATAATGATGAGAAAATAATGGACGATGGTGGCCTGAAAAAATCAGTTGATATATAGCAGACTGACTTTATTCAAGTACTGATGCTTATTTGAGTATTATTATAGTATTTCAGCGGGGTTGTCTTCAATTTGAAGCCATTCGCCAATCAATTGCCATCCCTATTCAACGTTCGTTAATTGCATTTCATTAAATTTTCATTATAGCGCTTTTTTTCTTCAAACGGGTTATCACTAATGCAGTCTGCTTTAATTAAGAGCAACTATGTAGAATGCTATTATGCTGTGCTAAAAAGTGAGTTTAGATTGCAGTCATCGCTTTGTGGCAGATCTGTATGGATAAAGTAAGATGATAATAGAAAAACAAAACAATAAACATACTACATGTATATGCCAGGGCATTGTCCTGCTCTATTTCTAGGAATTTCTGTTTTACTATACCTTCATTGCTCTCAGTTTTCTCCCTCTAAAGGGTGATCGCCCTCTTAGTTTCACCACCTCTCCAGCACTCTACATATTAAACGTATTAAGATATATATATATATATATATATATATATATGTATATATATCTCTTAATCCGTTTAATATGTAGAGTGCTGTATATATATATATATATATATATATATATATATATATATATATATATATATATGTATATATATATATATGACCATCGAGAGAATGCGATGAGAAATGTATAAATAAAGAGATAGAGAAAGAGCGAAGGATGAAAAAGAGAACACGGGATTAACATTTGAATGTACAAATAAATAATGTACAATATTACTGAGAAGGACATAGGGAAAAATATAATGCCATGAAAATAAAATAATAAAAAAAGAAATTAGAAAGAAAATGAGTTAATGGGAAGATAGAAGAAGTGAGGTAGAAAGGAAGAGAAAGAGTGAGAGACAAAGAAAGTGAGGGAGAGAGAGAGACAGACAGACAGACAGAGACAAAGAATATGTGTTCAGGACAAAGAAGAAACAAAGAGAAACAGGAGAGAACGATACGACCAGCAGGAGGAAGAGATGGAGAGAGGAAGGGGGAGAGATAAGGAGAGAAAAATCATTATCCCTTTTGTAAACGAACTAATTAGCGTAATCATCTTTCTCGCTGGTATGCGCATGGTTCACAACAACGCGCTGTAATTATCATGTTAATAAACGACCATTATTGATATAGCGCCACGCATGGCTGCCTGCGTACAATAAACTCATCGGTCAACATAATGCTTTCATAGGTTTTTTATTACTAGAGTGAAATGCAGAATATGCGATGAAATTAGGGAGTGAGGAAATTGCCAATTTGTTGGAGGTCCGATTATGGGTGGTTGTATTAGGGGTTAAGTATTTCATTACGTACGACAAAAAGACGAGTAAGCAAATTAAATGAAATATTTCAGAAAGCCAGTGTTGAAAATGGGAAGAATTTACAACAAAAGCAAAAAAAAAAACAACATAATATTGTAGACAGCTCATATGGCAAATATTTTTAAAGCAAACAAAAAAATAACATCATGAATATGTTTAGTCTAAGAAGATGTACATGGGTTGGTACAGCTTTTAAAACCTTTTGTGTAAAATGTATTTTCCAATTATCTCTCTCTCTCTCTCTCTCTCTCATCCACGAAATCTCCTCCCCCCCCCCCCCCCCCCCCTCCCTCTCTCTCTCTCTCTCTCTCTTGCTCTGTATCTTTTTTTAATCACGTTTTCCTGATAAATACTAAAACTGATCACACTTTTTATCATTCTCATCTCTTTTTCTCTCTGGTTTCTTTCTTAGCATTCTCCCTTTCTCACTCTCCCTTTTCATTTAAAAAAAATCTCTGATTAGGGTCCCGAAGCACAAAGGTTTGCAATCAATTCCAAATATGAAACAACAATTCTGATTAGTTAATGATCAGCCTTTTGAAGAATATGTGCATGAAACGATTATCTTGATTGCCTGTTGCGATTTCAAAATTAATTTTGAAAAGGCATTATCATTGGTAGATATGAACGTATTTACGGAAACTAAATCAAAACAAGTGAAAGAGACATACGGAAGCAAGAAAGAGAAGGATATATAGAGGGAAAGAGGGCATGGAAGGAGAAATATGGAGGAAGGAAGGATAGAGGGATACAGAGAATCTTGAGGAATAATGGAATCATCAAAACAGATGAAGAAGGGAAAGAAATGAGGATATCTGATAAGATCTATCCCTCTTGTTTTTTCTTTAGAGGCCGATCCAGGGACGGGAGAGGGGTTCAGAGGGAGACTGGTCAAATCTAATATGGCATATCTTAAGAACACATCGAGTATGAAAAGAAAATGTGCCCCTGATGAATTCATACACGCCAGGAGGCATTCTTCATTTTGTGTTGTCGATGATAGAAATCTTTCTGTTTACTTTTCTTATAAAGAATACTGGGACAAAGGACACCCTGATATTACATGTGTTGTTATATTTTGTTCTCTTTTTGCTCGCTTGTCACATAATATTGGAAGCATATAATGCACCAAAAATCCCATTTTTTCTGGTCTGAGCATTTTCAGACTTGGTTTCACGTTTCCCGATACTGCAAATCCTTTAAATCGTGCATTATACGGCTTCAACGTTTTGGATGAAATTAAAAAACAAAAAATCTCTGGTTTGAAGATCGTGTAAATCCCTAAATTCGTGCATTGGAGGGCGTCAGAGTTTCGGATAAAAATCGACTGTTCATAATCACTAGGTCATAACTGGACATCAAAATCAAGTAAAAGTCTCCTTCTAAAGAGCTGAAATAATCTGCTGCTTTGCTCTATGATGTGGAATTAGTGTCCAATGCATCAGGGTTGCCGCCAGGCATGCCATTGTGAATTACTACAAAGTAGCGATTCGGACTATTTAAGTGTTGATAAATAATGGCTGGTATAAACGATACGGTCTAATCTATGCTTTCTCGATCTCCTGCCCATTTGTCGTAAGGTCTGTAAATCTCTTTAAGAGTATTTTTCTTTATTCTTCTCTCACTGTTTCTGTTTATCTTCCTCTGCCTCCCTTAAGTTTCTATTGTGATAAAGACACAAAGTATAAACTTTACTTTTTTTCGTTTTTTCTGTCCGTATGTACCCCCTCTCCCTCTCTCTCTCTCTCTCTCTCACACACACACACACACACACACGCGCACACACACATTTTAATGTTTGGATACATGACTTTGAAGTAAATTTCAGTAAGATTGTATCAACACTATCCCATGTAAAGTCGTGTATGTTTAATCCAGTTGACTATTAAATGTTGTAAAATTTCCTGATAATGATTGTTCTCATATGATGAAACTGAGTTAACACCCCAGCCACACAAACGATAGTGTCACCGAATCGACAACAGACCGAATGTTACATTTTAATGGTCACGAGTTTGTCGATTTTAGGTCGGGTTGGAGTCAGTTTGGCGGTGTGAATGGTGTATAAGGCACTCACACAGACGCCATGGCTCACGATCCACGACTGTTTACAGATATAACCTTCTGTTTGATTTAAGATATATAGGCCTCTACCGTAGAAGCATCTAGGAACATACAAATTTACAGGTAGAGAGCCCAAGATAGAAGTGAATAGCTATGGTTGAGTGATTTTTTCTCGTAATGGATTGGTTGTGTAGCCAAGCGTTCCCTTACCAGCGCTCAATGTGTTTCAACTTAGTCTATATTTTCATACAGGTTTTAGTAAATGCCTTTAAAATGCAACGACATAAACATGCTCAAGGTGCGTACAAGTACAAGTACACCCAATACGACCATCATCTAGACTCTAGCTCCGCTGTCCTATGGCTTTTATAGCATTCAAGGAATTGCTCCCTAGCAGGAACCCACTTTTCTACACATGGGTTGAGTGTAGCAAAATGTCTTGCAAAATGACATAAATAAAATGACATAAATACTCCAAATTTGATCATTTTCTTTCAAAACATTGAAAATACGAGGGCGTAACCTCTACTGTATCCAAGGTCTGCCGCATTAGACTACAATGATCTCCTTAAAAGCATACTTGGGGAGTGTTTCATCAAGCGTTTTGTTAGTGATTTTTACTGACAAATTTGCTCTCAGCCAGTCAGATGCAAGGATTTCAGTAACTTATAACAGTTGTCGGTAAAAATCACTGACAAAAAAAAAAACGCTTGATGAAACGCTCCCCAGTATAACAATACAAAGACTCCGAGGACTTCGGGAATGACCTTACATTACTCTCAGAATGTTTCCGTGGTTTATATGTTAAAGAAGTTCCCTTGTTTGCTGCAAGGTGTACTGTTTATTCACGACAATACGATGAAGGCTTTCTATTTCTGTACCTGCTTATGTGATACACTTCTGGGGGTGTTTCACAACGTGTCTTGTCAGTTATTTTTATTAACAAATTTGCTCTCAGCCAATCAGATGCAAGGATTTCAGTAGCTTATAACAGCTATTGCAACTCAAGAATCCCATTTTCTTTATCTTACTACCCTTTGATTTTATTCAACGTACTGCACTAGCCATAAAAGAGAGCTACCCAGAAAAAGTGTCAGTACAAGAATTTTAGTTCGTTTTATAGGTTTGGATTCGTTGAAACACTTTTCGCGTTTGTTAGTTAAATGGTTAATTGAACCCTGTGCAAGTGCTACGCGTTTCTTTACATCTGTTGGTAGAATTATACCCTCTTTATCAACAAAATGATAGATTACGTTTATTAGGAGAGAAATACATCGAAAGGTATCCAAATGGATCTTTTTAATAGTGCGAAAGATGTTGAACATCGTGGTAGTATAATAAGAGTATACGTTGATCTGTTGTCACACGAAGGAGCAAACGAGGGTTGCGACGTTTCGACCGCTAACTGCTAGTCTTCGTCAGGCAATGTGGACAATCGCCGCTGCAAGCGATTTAAAAAAATGGATCTTTTTAATTGGTATTGAGACTCATATATCTTTTTAAAAAAATCTCTATGTTAATATCTACTGAAGATAGCAGTGTATCCAATTCTATCATAAACCTCTCTTTAAAACTAAATCATTTACAAATATGAATTAAAGATATTGCTTAAATCAGTACTTCAATTTTTAAAGAAAAACCTACTACAACAACAACAAGTCAACAAGAAAAGAAAGAAAATGGCATAATATACATGTATATGCCATGAAACCAGGAGGCAGTATAAATGTACAGCACATCCGGCCTCATAGTAAGACTTTGGTACATTCGATTCAATTCAGTTTATTAAAACAACAAACGTAGTAATCATGACGAACAAACAGATTTCTATGACAAATTTGCTCTCAGCCAATCAGATTCAAAGATTTCAGTAGCTTATAACACTGATTGTAACATGTTATTGATGAAAAGCCTTGGAGAAACGGGGCCCTGTTCATTAGATTAGGTACTTTGTGACCTTTAACACAAGTGGGGTTTTCAGAACATTAAAAGTTGCTTTGAGAAAGTTTTTTACTCAAGTAATATTAATTTAACTGGTTGAGTACTGAATTCTCTCATTCCAATAGGCTCTGTACACGAGTCAGCCGGTTCCCGTAGGCCATGGGTTAATGGAATACTGAGTATTATTGACAATCTTCACCTTGTGGTAGTACATGACCCAAATCTAACGTAAGCAGTGGTAGAGGGTATCTGATACTGTGGCGTAGCTATGGCATGGTACGGGGGCATGTGCCACCCCAGCCCCCTCCATCGAATAGCGAAGAAAGGAGAAAGATAGAAAGAAAGGGAGAGTGCGAAAAAGAAAAAAAATACATGCCTTTACCCCTAATTTATTACCTTTTTAATTCACATTTCATGCGCTTAATAAAAGCCAAATGCTGAAACCACAATATGCTACTTCCTGGTTTTGTCATTGCATTCTTCAAATAATATTGACAAACTATACCTGTTAATGGTCAGCCGTTTATATTGACCTCATCATAAGACCAATCATTGGCAGGGAGTAACCTGGTGATATTTTCATTGTATTCGATCTTACAGTATCATATTGGCAATCAATCGTCAGGGCTGCATCCCCATCAAGTCCCCCCCCCCCCCCCCCCCCGTTCCTGTACTTGTGTATTGAGCTGTCATAACCCAAGCTATGATACAATGATATTACCACTGTGTTCTCTTCCGAGTCATATTGACAAACTTCGCTCCTGTTCTAACTTGATCCTTAGTAAATATCACGTGACGTAGATATGGAGATGGTGAGAGAGAGAGAGGAGAGAGGGGAAGAGGGGAAGAGTATGAGAGTATGAGGGAAACAGTGAGAAAGAAATAGAATAAAGAGGAAGGGTTGTTTTCTTAATGAATCACTGTAGTAGATTAGGGTTTTTAATAATATTCGAGATCAAGAAGGAAATGGGAGAGAGGTTTCTAATAGTAGACTTCTAAGGATGTTGAAGTCTGTGATGTAATGGAACGAAAAAAATGAGGAATTTCAAAAGTTATCCAAAACTAGCTAATGGATATTCCAGAGCTGGAAAATCCCGATTATGTAACAGAAAACGCCGTTTGTTTGTTGTTTAAGTCCGAAAATATTTTGGTTAATACAAAAATGAATTCCTTTGAAAACCAAAACAAATAGAACATTAACAATTCAGTTATTCCCTCGAAATATACCCGACCACATCACTTCTTATGATTATACATCTTCAGAAAAAAGTAATATCAAAACGTTCAGTGGTATTTTTAGACACACGTGCAAACAATGTGGTAACATGCACCGAGCAGTCTGCAAACAGCTCCACGGGGCTCAATAATTTGATTAAAGACATTAATATCTTTTGCTATTATGAGTAGAATTTGCAACATGAATGATCGTTCACAGGAAACGAATATCTAAATATAATGACGTTAGGAATTCGAGGATATTTTTAATCTTGATAAAAATACATTTTTGATTTATGTTTTATATGATTCTGTGCCTCATTGTGCTAGCAATAAGATGTTAAAGGCACTACACCGAGTGGCTGTCACTATAAAAATAATATCTGATTTTCAGAAAATCGAAAATTATTCATTCATTGGTGAAGCTACGGTAGCCCACTTGGCAAAAGGATGCCCTTACCTCCATTTTTTTTTTCAGTGAGTCTTTACTCTCCAGCCTGCATCTTTCGATGATGTTGAGTATCGGTCAGTTCATACAAGTACGGGTTTGTTTCTTCTACATAAAAACAAAAAAAGAATTTGCATATCTTATGATCAATATTAGACATTGAATACTGAACTTGATTAATTCACATAAATGGGCAATAATAATCAGTATCACAGTATGAGTTTTAATTTGGGACTACCCCTCCCCCTCCTGCCCCTTTACCCCATCCCACGTACATGTAAATCTACCCGCTCTGTAAAAGAATATTGGTAACAATCGCCTTATATGAGGGTAATTATGTATTCGACCAAATTTTTTGGCAATTTTATTCCTTACTTTTGCCCAATCACAACCACTTTTGGGTAAAAATTGAGCAAAATATTTCTCGAGTTGGTCACATACATCATGCATGTCGGGCAATCTTTGTATCCAGTATTATTTTTTTTTTTACAGTGCAAGAGGAAGAGAATAAATATTCCAATATCCTGGTTACCAAACCCACGCCTTTATCATACAACGATGATGTGAGGGAAAGGAGAACCAATATTAGCACTTTCGGCAACATCATATTAGAGCACTGCTGCCATGGTAACGCTTGAAATAGGCCTACCCGAAAGTAACAGAATGATTGACATTGCTGTTATGAGTTTAAGAGGAATGAATGAGAGAAATCCACCCCTTACCTGCCCCCTTGCACTGTGGCCTTTCTTTGAATATAGTGAACGGGGGAGAGATAAGAGAGGGATTGAGAGCAGGAGAAAGATAGAGACAGAGATAAAAATAAATAAGAGAGAAAGAGAGAGAGAGAGAGATACGTAGATAAACAGAGAGAGCGGGGGGGGGGGGGGGGGAGAGAGAGAGAGAGAAATGTGAACAGAAAACAAATATCTTGGATATCTGTCTTTACGGTACCTGTAAGTGATTTGGTGTACGACTGTTTCCTTGAAGTGATAGAATTAATCGAAGAGTGGTATCTTAATTTTTTTATGGTGATTTTTTTCCATCTACTGTACCTACCTATACCTGCCGCTATATACAGTCCTACATCAGTGTGCTTTCCCCCACGTAGAACTACACATACATGTATAGAGGTTTGCAAAGTGGCATTAATACCAATGTCAATACAGGCTTAGAGTGCCCTATCGCTCTCAACTTCGAGGTGATAATGGACCGGATTGAAAGCAAAACATGATTTACCCTTCAAAATGTACTCGTTTGAAAGTTCTACGTCCATGACCGGACAAGATATAAATGAAGCCTTATATTGATCCGATGTCCATTCAGTCGACTGAGATAGAAAACATACAATTTCGCTCATTCATTCCTACTTCCGTGCTCTTACAATCAGCTTTCACACGAATTCCAACTAAGCAACGGACTTACGGTCACCAGTTGAATTAAAGAAGGCGGAATAGTAAAATTTTAAGAGACGTGGATATAATAAGCATCAATTCTGAGTGATCGATTTGCCGGAAAAGGGTGCATTCTTCAGGATATTCAGTTCACAAACTGACGGAAATTGTTACATTTTTCTCTTTCATCGTAGCTAGCCGTTAGTTTGAAAGCACAGACTTTTATCAGGTTTATAATTATACAGACAAGAGTGTAGTCTGAACCGATAGTCTTCGATGAAAGCTGGATTCAGGCTTCATTCAAGTTCAAACGTATTTCAAAACTCTAATTAAAAATGTTACATACATGTAGACACATATATATTAAAACAAACAAAAAATGTTAATATAACAGATGATATCAACAGAACATTAAACCATGGGAATATGCAAAGAAGTTCAATTAGGAGGATTAATTGTAAAATGGAATAAGTCTTCAACGTGTCAGTTTGACCTGGCTATTAGAAAGATGGTAAGACTCAATCAATTTTCAGTGTCAAAATAGAGTCTGTCGTTGCAGACTAGAACAGCGGTGTGACGTTGCTAAGCGCTGATCAATCAGTTGGTACGGACTTTCCGCGTTTGAACCATATTCTAACGAAAGCAGTGATTAATTAGAAATCAAGGCTACTACTATCATCTCAAGGGAAGCAAGCAGCTACTCTGGTCAGTGTTAAAGAGAAAGTAGAGTTTTGGTAAGCAGGAAAAAACGATTTGTGAGCTTTCCCAATCTTTGTAAACTTGAGCGGATGAACATAATAGTAGCCAAAAAGCATGTGTCATGTAAACAAAATGTCGAAATGCTATCAGAGTTGAAATATGAGTAGTTTACAACTTAAATTAAAAAATGCATGTCGTTTTATAGGCACATGACTATACCAATGGATATCTCCTTTCGGTGCTTTTCATATGTGAATTTCAACAAGGCCTTAATAGTCAACTTCCTTTCATTTTGATGATTCCAAAACCTAGTAATAACACTTTTTACTGCACAATCAACCAATTAGAATACTTTCCAAACAGTTTCTTCCAACGAGAAATAACGTATTCTTTTCTGATTTCCGTCTTTGATACTGGGGGCAAATTTTGGAAAAGGGGCGGGGAAAAATATGTAACTTTATCAATCAATGAGTCAACGCCGTTTACATTTTAGGAAGCCGATAATTACGTAAAGGTTTCATAATAAGAACTTTTTAAATTTTTGAAGAAATAAAAAACAGCACCAAAAGAAATTCATTTCCAATTTTTTGTTTACATGGTTTACAAGAGGTTTTGTGAAACATATACATATTATGTCAGGGGCGTATCCGGGGATTCTGGTGTCCGCTTTAGATTTTTTATTTCATTTTAAGGCCTCAAAAACTCTATTTCTGATGCAGTTTATGCTGTACTTAGGGGCGCATTTTCTTCCTTTCTCCCTTTTCTCTTTCTCTCATTTGCATTTTCGCGCCCCTTCTAGTGCTGCCCGGGGCAAGTGCCCCTACCCCCCCAGATACGTCACGGAATTATATTCACCGGAAATATAAATGGAACTAAATACATAACGAAAACAGAAATCATTACATGTATTTATATCTTTACGTTTTCTTATGGTTGCATCTATTTTAACTACCATTTTGTTCGAAATTTGTTTTGGACGTATAGCTATTAACGTATATGATCACACCAGATAACGGCAAAAGCCAGATAATCTTAGCGGTTTGCTTCAGAGTTATTGGAAAAGTGACCATGATAACATAAATTCAAAAAATAGCAAATCGGTAGGATTACATGAGATTATTTGCGGATAGGGGAAATGATATTTGGCGGATCTCGACAGGTTTGTGGTAACGGTTCTTTTCTCTTCTTCTTTATTCTAAAAGACGCTTAAAAAGTATTCTAAATCCTTCCACCAGGAAGCTGAGTATATATATTTAATTTTTTCGATAGTCGTGTAAGAAATATTCCAAACGGAAATTAGAAACTCTAAAAGAATTTGCGTTCTGAGAAACAATTACTTTGTACATTTTTTTTTTTTACAACTGATAACCAAAAATACGCTTGCAACTTTATACATATAACGATATTTATTGAAGGAAAGAGAGTAAAACTAGGATTAGCGCCACATTGAAAAACATGCCCCTCCCATCTATGAATTTGTAAGTTATACATTTTTAATGATGAATTGAAACAGGAAAATTCTCTTTACGACAAATTGGTGCATGTTTTTCTTTACATTGTAATGGATTATCCCGATTTGACAAGAAATAATGTTTTAGATTATTACTCTTTTTCAATTTCTTCTTGGTGCTCGAAACATAGAACTTAATTATTTAATGGCAGCTGGTGTTTCCTGAGGCGTAAAAGCGAAATTATTTTACGCCGTGTCAACCTAACAACTAAACATTAATTGCACATAATTATACAGGATACTCAAAGAAAACAGAGTTCGACACACCAATAAAATCATTCAAAAAATCGTCCTTGCTGGACAAGATACTCTACTCTACATAATTATAAACGTAAGAGTTCCAATTAAAGAAAAAGAAACACTGTTTCACGTGTTTTTAATTTTTCTTCCACATATTTGGGCATTTTTTCTTTATTTTATTTTATTTCTTTATTTGTTTATTTATTTGATTATTTATTCATTTATTTTATTATTATTATTGTTTTTTTTTTGGGGGGGGGGGGGTGTTCATTAGTTCAAACAGCATTAACATAAAAGGATCATACATATATTATTACATGTTTCTTAGAAGAAACAAAAATGATAAACGACCAAAGAAATACACATACGTCCTATGGGCGTGTGTGGACGTGGGTGTACAATGTTTATGTAACAATATGTGACCAGGCACCACAAAACCACCAAAAAGTCGCACTGTGTGATTTTCAATTAGTGCTCAATCAATGTGTTTTTGGTTGGCATGGTCAAATTTTAGTTTTGGGTATTTCCTGAAAGAGCATACTTTTTCTAAGTAATCTTAAAAAATTTGGAGGCACCAAACAATCTAAAAGTGGTATTTTTGACAGTTTTTTTATTAGACTTATGTGTGTCTTCTCTGGATTTTGTTGTATTACTTTACTTTTTTACGACCCTGAATACTTGTCTCATTTTGATCTCCCATAACTATTAAATGAAGTAAGTTCTTGCATTGATACTTATGCACTATGATGAACAGGATATGAATAATTATTATGCCAAGTTTTAGGACAATCTGATAATCCCTTCATAAAATTTTTCATTGAGTTCTAATCCTCATTTTGTCACCTTAGCACAACACCTTGCAAGTCAGAATGCTTCAATAAACTGCAAACATTAAACCCTTATTTCTCAGAAGTAACATTATGAGGGATTGTGCATTCTTCTCTTTGTACATTGAGTTAGAAACATCCAACGGTAATGAGTTATAATATATCATTTTAAAGCTGAGAATCTCCTCTTTCAGAATCAGACCTCAACTTAAAATTCATATCTGGCGACTTTTTGGTGTTTTGTGGTGCCTGGTCATATATATGTCTTTTTATGTTTGATTGTTTTTCGTTCAGACTCGTGTCCTGTCTTGATTTTTCCACCAACGTAGAATATTTTTGCCCTATATCTTATATTATAAAGTGTCTCTTTCAAAAAATTACTTACATTGTTCAATGGGAAGTCCTTATTTGCTTTTTCTGAATTACTCTGTAGTATGGCATCGACAGGTGCATGCAAAAAACTGCTTGAAGTCATGTAAAAAAAAAATAATGACCAGTTTAGTCAATCATTCAATTTCTTCTCAAAGAAGGTGTTGAGAAAATATAGATTAACGTTTCTCATGTATAAGTCCTCGATAATTTCTCATGGACAGCTTGGCAATTGTAGCAAAATGTACTTAATTTTTGTTCTCTGCCTGAATAAACGGCTGTCATATTTTAAGGGTAAGCTGTAGCTTTCGAGTGTTTTGTGCTTAATTTCAGATTCCCATACAAACGATTATGTACATTAATGGAGTAAATCGGAGGGGGGGGGGGGGGGGTTTTGTTTTTTGTTTTTGTCGTTAATTTGTTTTGGGGTTTTCTGCAATGAATCTGAATTTAAAATGAATACGTTTATTTAAAAAACTCTAGAATATGACCAACATAAGCCCCTCGATTATACAAAAAAATGAAATACAACGGATGGGCGTGTCGCATGCACGTTAATTGAAAATGAACCCTGCTGGCTAAATGATCAGTGGGATATCAAATATCTATGAGGAGTAATTATTATTTTATGAATGAATTAGCCCTCTTAAAAAGTTAAGGAGAACCGCTAGAGTCACACCAGACATCCTCTTTTTTAACGTTGTTGTTTTTGGCAAATCTTATATTTTCAACATCACCTAAAAATACTAAACAAATTTGATATATTTTCTCCGGCAAAATAGAAGCATATTTGGTGTAAAAAATGCAAAGGGGAGGTAAACAAGTGTACTTATTTAATATTGTGTGTTAAGATAAAAGAAAAAGAGTGAAAAGCTCTATACTACACTTATGTCAGTTTATTTGCTGCGTGAGGATTTCTTATTGGCTGTTTAACTCGTCACGTGTGAACATGGCTTTTACCCGCCATGAAATAGGCAGACGACATAGCTTGATATAACCTTGATGGCGCGCGATATTTCAATGTTTAATTCATTTCATGTGAAACGCATCACACCAAAATTAATTTGTTTGCAACGCACCACTCCCCACAAAACTGTACTTTCTATTCTTCCACGAGAAGCACCAATGCAATCATGAATAAACAACACACTTTAAAATTGATTCCGGCATAAAAGTGCAGTGTTGCAAAGCGAGACTCGCCTCCCTTGAAAGCCTAATGTGAATGTGTGTTCTGCTACTCTATAAGGTAATTTCAATTTTGATAACTCGCCAGACCAAGGTCGACTCTTTCAATTAATTTCAAAACTGCATTCTGAATAATAATTCCGTTCATATTAGCATAACAAAGAATAGTCTGTGTTGTTTTACGTGTCTGCCATGTTCCCCTGTAATGAGAAATTAATTGCGAGTTCCAGTGAGTACTATATTAAAGGTGCTTGATTAGTAGGGAAAGGGGGTATGGAATAAAGCTTGCAATATAAAGGTAAAAATACGGTATGTTATAGTGCACACTGTTTCCTTCTGAAAGAGTACGATGCACATTATGATTATGATTATTAATTAGTGGAAAGTAAGTTGCCATTTGCCAGGCCTATGACGGATTTCATATTTAACAGCTCAGTGATACCACAGTCACACCAACAGGATCGACGCCATACCGATAACAGACCGAACAAAAAATTACATTGCCACCAGTGGCCAAGACTGGGTCGGTTTGGAGTCGGTGTGGGGTCGGTTCTGGGGTGTGACTGTTATATGAAAATACATGTGGGATAACAATATTTAAAGAAATATATATATATATATATACATGTATATATATATATATATATATATATATATATATTCTCAATAGAAAGTATCGTGGAGAAAATCCATGTCATGTGATATTCGAAAGCTTCATCGTGATTATAATAGCATAATTTGTTTCTAGTTCAAGCTAACAACATGCATTACACGCCTTTTGAATTAATCATTGTATGTCGGCATAACAGCAACCATAACAACTGTCACTCTTCATCCTTATTTTAACTTTAATATGATTATTTTTCTGCTTATATATAAATATATTTAAAGGGCAGAAGCGGGGCTGGAGGGAGAGAGGAAAAGAGAGATAGGGAGCAAGAAGAGGGAGATTTTTTTTTAAAGAGGAGAGGGACAAGATTGCATACAGAAAAGAGGAAGGCTCAACAATATGAACGCAGCAACCCCAACTTAACCTGAAACGAAGGGTTATTTCCGCTTTTCAATCTCTGCTTTTATTTACACGATACATCGTTAATTTAGAGGTCGCATCGCACGCGATACATGCCCAATCACTGCCCGTGATCGATATTTCAGCGATAGTGACATCATGGTCAACCTTGGAGGCGGAAAAACTCAGCTCATTTCTGCTACGAGCAGCTAAATCAACATGCGTGCCTTAGTTTAAATCAGTCGGCATGACCCCGCCTAACAGAGATGCACTGCCCTATTACAACAAAAAGTAGCAAGTACTAATATTGAAATATGGGAAAATTGAATTCGATTTATCGACACTAAGTTACAAGAAATCATATCAGGCCATGAAATAGGATGAACTGATAAGTGAATCGAACTTTGCGTATATTTCTTGCCGACATTTTTTTTCGTTCCCCCCTTTTTTTAAACAATAGATATTAATGTAGTAAATATTGCAAAGCTGAAGAAGGCAAATAAAGTGAAAAGCAAAGCTCATGTTGGAAACGCAATCATCTATCGCTGCTCAATTTCGTTTTCAGTCAATAAGAGTATAAAAAAGTGAATTGCCTATATAATGTTAGGTGTAATCGAAAAAGAACTTGGATTTTCTTGCATTGGAAAAGCGCAAGACATATTGCTCCGAAATACTTCTTTGTCGTAATTTAACTGGAAAATGATATAGTACCCTAGTGCCCACTGGAGCCAGTGGTCCTTGTATTAAGTCTATGGGAATGAAAGGAACAGTAGCAAACGGGTTAAAATCCTTTTTTTAAAGATTGTGACTTATGACTTGTAACCATTTTGTCAGAGAAACTAAGTATCTATAGAGCGAGTGGCGTCAATGTGAGATGTCTGAACGTGACGGAGAGAGTAGGGAACTGTGTCCGCTTCATTCCAAAGTAAACACATAACCAGAAATCACTTGATATTCAGGCTAGAATATGATTATTAGGGGAAAATGGTATGCATGATAGCCTCTCTCTGTCCGCCTATCTCTCTCTCTCACACTAATTATGCCTCGTTCACAATTATCTCCTTCTTTGCCCTCTTTTTTCATTTATTGCATTTCTTATATGTCCGTATTGTATTTCTTAAATATCTTTGAAACATATCAATATCTTGTTAGAGAATATATGCCGCCCGTCTCCTTTTATCCTTCTGTTTCAATGCTCCCACCCCATTCATTAACCCTTTCTCTCTCATTTTCTATCTTTATCTCTCTTTCTCTCCTTCGTTCTCTCTCTCTCTTTCTTTCTTTCTTCTCACTCTAAACATGCTAAAGGGATTATATCGTTCCGCATCCATCGCTCTTTATTTGGGCCAAGGATCATCTAAATATCTACCGATTTTTCATAAGTTCTCCAGATCGAAATATAATTCATCTGTATGCTCCACTTACTCAATCCATTTTCATCAGGTATACCGCTTTCCTCCATTAATCATACCCTGTATATGGCGTCTTTATCATTGTCAACTCGGTCGGATATTCGTTAATTAGGGCGTTCACAACATGATTCCGATTAGGATGATTGTAACCATCATTTCCACAACATCATTACTCTACTCTCCAAGCGAACAGGAGTGGATAATCTACTCATTATAAGGAGTTCAAGTAGGGCACATTTCGTTCTGGACTGAAAACCCATTGCTCGAAATAATGGAAAGCGATATCAATATTTCAAACCACTACTTCAGAGTGGGTTCCACTGCGTTGGGAGTGGATTCTAGTCCCTAATCCCTAATACCACTCCTATTAAAGTAGATTTCCACTACTAAATAGAGTACATTATATTAGAAAAAACACAAACACACACACGCACACCCACACTATGTTTTCTATTGTTCGAATTTCAACCGATGAATTGCGTCACAAAATCCATTGACGGAATAAACCTCCACCGGGAATCGAACCCGAGTCACTGGCTTAGATCGCCAATACCTTAACCATTAGACCACGGAGACGGCCCAGTGGTTTCGGCGACACCAGATTCAATCGACCGAAATGTTTAACCTCGTTAAATAATTCCTTTTTCGGGGCAGGTGAGTTTTGAACAATGACAGGCCACATGTCTCATTCTCTCATTTTCATTTCCATGAGAGTTGCCAAGGCTGTTGTATATGTTATTTCCTACTCTCTTTCTCTCTTTCTCTATATATATATTTGAAGGGGTAGTCGGGGGCTGGCATTGTATGGCCAAATAAATATTATTAAAAGAAACCTGATTAGAAACATGTTTTGAATGTCCGAATTCAAACAACGCTTGAAGTTATAACCAATCTCATTTGTGTTGTCTGTGAGACAGAGGCGTTTCCCGAATAAAGGATTTGAGGGGGCATCGGTCTGACTCAATGACTGAAATGCAAATTAACGGGACCATTTATTAGGGTTCGTGTTATCTTCTTTTCACGGACCTTCTCCCTTTTTTTCCCTCTCTCTCTTTATATCACCACCCCCTTTCCCTTTTCGTCAGTCGATGTGTGTTGGGGGGGGGGGGGGGGGGGGGGCGGTGCCCCCTCTGCGAGTCGAATGTTGCGTAGAACTAATATCAAAAATTCGAAAAAATTATTGCCGCAAAGCGCTGGAAGGGAAACGATGTACTGCATGTTAATTAGACATTCCGGTGTAGATTGTGGGAAAAGGTTAAAATGAAGAGAATGTGGTTTTATTTTACTTACGAAGTCTTCGTTTAAGAGGATAGCTGCATAAATAATTCTACTAAGGCCCATACGTGTACAGCATAAATATCTTAAATAATTAATTCATACAAAAAGCTCTCTTTGGATTGCATCCGGACTGGGATTCCAAAGTATAAAAAACACTTGCAGGTTTGTGTTTTGGTGCATGACATTAGCCTTTGATTATTCAAATGAACGAGTTAGTTTTGAGTCCGACTGCATGAGCTAATTTCGAGTTTCGTCCTTTAGTAAGAATTAGACGCCCACACCGCTCAGTAATGGAAATGATTCATAGTAATCTTTGAATGGTATGACCATAGATTACAATGAATATAAATGGAATGGCAACGCCCTTCTCATACCAACACACAAACCGTGGTTATTATACATCTAACCTCTTACTTCACGACATTATTAATTGCTATCCCCCGTGAAGAGCAGCAAGATACACTTTAACTTGGTTCGCCTAATAAAGGCCTATATAAAAAGAAAAGCCTCCCACTTGGCAATTACTATCAGTCTGGCTTTCAGGCTGAAAGAGTTTACTCTTATTTACTCAGTATGGAGTGAGAATGACCATGTATACTTCATAAAAGAGAGAGAGAAAGATACTACAAATCGCTCTTTTTAATAGACCCATTCACAGTCACCATAGGTTTAAGAAAGATCGCTCTTTTAATAGACCCATTCACAGTCACCATATGTTTAAGAAAGATATACATATATAGAATTAAAATAAAGTTCACTGAGAGAATAATGACACAGCATATATATCCACAGGTTGATTTCCACAAGCGCTTTCAATTTATTTCTTCAGGTGGAGAAATAAATTGAAAGCGCTTGTGGAAATCAACCTGTGCATATATCTGCTGTGTCATTATTCTCTCAGTGAACTTTATTTTAATTTTAATTCTATTTCATCTATACGTTCTCCCATTTAAAATCTCTCTATATACTATATATACCCATATATATATATATATAGTTTCGTGATATAAGATTACCTGCTTCATCGACCCCAAGACCCAAAACTACGGTTATTAAAATATTTACAATAATTGATTGTTGTCATTTTAATGATTTCATCGCCATTGTTCAATTTTCGTAAACAAAAATATGTATTCCAAAATGAAATTAAATTTGATCAGCCTGGATGTAAGCCTACAATGAGCATGGTGCCCGTCATGACATCATCAGAAACTGAACCTTTAGTTTGTCGATTTAAGATAACAAACTTGTGCTACATGCAGGGAAACGAGCATGGAATCTAATTGACGAAATGGGTGAAGCTCGTTATGATGATTGACTCTCGGGAGTGATAAGCACGCTGGTATTAAAAGTCTGCCAATTTTCATCATTTTATAATAGCCATTATTTCTATCTGCTATATTCTCATCTGTAGAAGCTTGGTCACCTTTCCTCTAACTCTCTCTCTCTCTCTCTCCCTCTCACTCTCGCTCTCTTTCTCTGTTAATCTCTTCGTCTCCTTCTCTAATAGTCTCTCTCCCTTTCTCTTTTTTCTAAATGTTTTTTTTTTCTCCTCATTTTCCCTTTCTTTTCATCTTGTTTTTGTGAGTGGTAAGCACGGTGGCTTAAAATATCTGTCAATTTTCATCATTTTACAATAAGATGGAGAAAAATATCTTGATAATCATTATTTTCATTTGTAATGTTCATATCTTCATAAGATTTTTCTTCCCCTCTTTTATCTCTCTCTCTCTCTAACACTTTATCTCTCTGCCCCTCTCCCTCTTTTTTCACTTTAGCCATAAATGAACTATTTTGCGTAACTTCTATTTCCTCTGCTCTTTTAATTCACTAAATTAAAAAATTCTTCTGCATTTTTCGTTTATGAAAAAAAATTGTCTCGAGGGTCTTTCGCTTTTCTGGTATTTATATGTATATGGACATATATATTCCG
Organism: Heliocidaris erythrogramma; assembly: GCA_025617745.1. Classification (NCBI taxonomy): domain Eukaryota; kingdom Metazoa; phylum Echinodermata; class Echinoidea; order Camarodonta; family Echinometridae; genus Heliocidaris; species Heliocidaris erythrogramma. Next base: position 65,905,423 of record CM046854.1, read on the forward strand.
ATTGATCTGATTATTTCCTGTTGATACATTCTTCTTCTTAAAAAAATAAAACGGACTAAAAGAAACCCTATTATGAAGATAACGCTGATATTAATAAATTGGAGTGACTTTATTACTTGGTAAATGTATATTTATTTTTCTTTTTTCAGATCCATCAGTGGCAAAAAAGCCTGGGAGATCTCCCCTAGGTGTCTTTATCTTTAACAAAAATAACATATAATTACGTACAATATTATTCAAACGTTTTATCTAGTAAAATAGTATTTTTTTTATATTAAAGATTTTTATTCGATTTTCTTTAATTGTGTATGTGTGAGAGGCAAAAGAAACAATTTGATACTTTGTATTAAAGCTTTAGAAGCAACAAGCGATACTAATTGATATGAAAGTATTAATATTGTGAAGAATAACAATTATTACAAATTGTTCATTATATACACAGATTTTTCAAAAACAATCTTGATATATTCATTGGAATTGTCATTAAGTACAAATATTCAATTATCTAAAATATGTATTAAGTGTTTGAAATAGCAATTGCTGTTAGAATTCATTTACCAAAGGATTTGCGATGTCTGAAATATAATGAAATTATTCTTGAAAGCAATCAGATTCTTCATAAGTAATATATATATAAAGCAGCACTTAGGTGTGCATGCTCATAAACAAAATTCGTTACCGTCATGACCGTTACCAGTCAAATAGCACCTTCATTGATTGATCAGTTAGAACCTGAATCATGGTATATATCCCATAATTCAAACCAAGAATTGATCATATTCAATGGTATGAAATAATTAGAATTTGGATTAATTATAATTATTGAGTTAAATATCATAATTGATAGGATTGAAGTAAATTGCATATGTCATAAAGAAAATGTGAGAAAATTACAATGCCCCGACTGGGATTCGAACCCGGGACCCTGGATTACATGACCAGTGCTCTACCAACTGAGCTATCCGGGCTCCCGTCGAAGCAAAGTAATAATTGATATAATTCATAGATTAGAGGAATTGCTGTTACTGATATATAATTAAACCATTTTGGGAAGCAGTCAAATTATTCGTAAGTAACAAAAGTTAATAATACTTAGGTGTGTATGTATACGAAATGTGTCGTAATCAGTCACGTCATTCACGAAAAAGCATGGTAACCATTGCTTAGTGTATAAGTACATAATGCTTAGTGCACAAAATACATTTCCGTTAACATTCATTCATAAGTGTGATGAAATAAGGCACGGGGCTATCTCTCAGTCTTTTTGTCCTATGATAATCGATTTGCGGTATTCTTTCTGAGTTCCGTTCTACACATACTTCCACGAGTGGTAGGCAAGAGGTGGTTACATTTGGGTATTGTCCTTATGTCTAGAAGCAAAGTCTAGACACAAATTGCGCATTCGTTCGGCAAGAGTCGACGTGTTTTAACCTATGGTTTTAACACAACAGCGCGTTATCATAGATTGAAAACCGGGTAACCTCGCTAGTCATAAGGACCGCTATTCATAAGGACCACATCCATAACGCGTAACTAAATTAATAGCGATTTTGTATGAATAGCTGTCCTTCTAAATAGCGAGCAAACCATAGACAAATTACCTCGCTATTCATAAGGACCTCCATTCATACTGTTCATTACTATTCATAAGGACCGCTATTCATAACGCGTGTTAAATGAATAGCAGTTTTCTACGAATAGCGGTCTTTATGAATAGCGAGCGAAACCCGGAAAAACTGGGCCCCAATATTGATCTTTAATAGATCTTTAATATATCTCTCTTCTGCACGGGTGCTTTCTATCTTTGGAACCTGTTCCTTGGTAAGCCAGGCATTCCAAGCGCATTCAACCGTCGGCCTCACCGTAACTGTTGAACAATGTCAGAAGATCCCTAGGCTTGTTTGTCAGTCTACAGATAACTAATCGAAAACTCACAAACACTGACAAAGGGAACACATTGGTTTGTTGTTATATGGCTGTTCTATTTTGTTTTCCTGTACATACACCGTTCCCTTCGGATAATTGTTTTTAAATTCTCAGACTTTTTTCTAAAACACTAAAACACTTTCACAACTAAGGTCATGTGTGAACGAATAGGCACAAACAAAATAATTATTTTTCGATGACGAGTTAATCAAAAAATGTCACCAAATATTGCTGTTCTTGTTGTTTTTAATGCAAACTGTTGTTATATATAAATATATATATATATATATATATATATATATATATATATATATATAGCTCAATTAAAAAACAAACAAACAAATAAGCAACCCTCCCCCCCCCCCCCCCAAGAAAAAAGGGGGAGGAGAGAGAATTCTGGTAACCAATTGTTTTGATCCGTTCAATGTTTACCTCTATTGTACTCTCCCTTTAACGTGGATGAATGTAACATTGCTGGCTCCTCTAGAGTGTAGTTGAAGCTGATGAGATTTAAGGGACGGCTTGGTCGTTAAACCATCCGTGATGATGCTAGGGATAGCATCCTTTCCGTGTTACCATGGATATGACGAGATAATGAGCGAAGTGGAAGAGGGGACACGGCTATTATGAGATGCTTTGTTTAAAGGCGATCGTTAGCATAGATCTTCTTTACTTCCAGAAATAAAAACTGATTTCGTGATTATGGTCTGATTTTTAGTACGTATATTACTGTTCTATTGTAAATCACTCTAGGGAGAGGAAGATGGAGAGACAGAGAGAGAATGAGAGAGAGCGGGAGAGAGAGAGATTGAAAGAGACAGGGAAATGAAAGAGTGGATGAAAGAGAGAAAAAGAGAGAAAGGAATAGAGAGAGTAAATAAAAAAAGAAAGATAGGGACAGAGAGATAGAGAGAGGGGGGGGGGGGGGCAGACAGTCTTGTAGAGATAGGGGGTAGGTGAGAGAGAGAGAGAGAGAGAGAGAGAGAGAGGGGGAACACATGACGGAGCTACAAATTAACAAATTTGATACAAATTAACGTTTCTAACATAATTATCATAATTATTTTATGAGGGACCTCTCTCAGGTCTATATTAAAAAAGTGTTTAGTATGCATCGTCATGGACCAGTCGTAGCCACATAAGGAGATACGTACTTGGAGAACGTGCTCGAGTGCATCTATTACATCACAAATGACGAATGGTGATATTTGCACTTGGGCGTATAATGCATTACAAACGCGTTTACACTGTAATCACTCTTTATATCGATCATACATCTCAGTGTGTAGTCTGTGGGAACAGGCACTACTTCAACAACTTCTATCTTGTCCTGGGTTATTATGTCAGGAGTAGTTAGGCTCCTGTAATTTTTTGTTTTTAAACCGAAGACTGTATAGATCATGTAGATCTTTGACAACGTGACATTCCCCTTACTAAAATCTTCATCACACTGTACAGGTTTGAATGATCCCCAGAAAACAAACAGAGTTATAACGACTGTCAACAAAAATAGCCCAAAATGATTTCAAAAATACTCCAAGTGTGAATGCGTGTGAAATTTTGAAGAAAAGAAAAAATGTCCGACGCTCCTCCCCTTCGATATGAGGCCTTTGCTTGGACCCATTCATCATTGTTCGTGATTATTTTTGTTGGATACAAATAGGTTTGTTTTCATCTTCATTTTAATATAAACAAAATTGATACGTTCGACTCACTCGCCATCTCTCCTGGAAGCGGTGGAAAGAATCGCTGATGTAATTTAACCATAACGCATATACCTTACACGAAAATTGCATACGAGTGATGACATTGTAAATATATGGTGTACTGTTATACTGGTGTTACATCATATGTGACAACGGATCAATTTGTCTCGCGAGCCAGTGAAAAAGGAACCGATGGCACCATCCCCAATAGACAAACATGAGATTAAATTATTACCTCTCCAGTGGTTGCGGACGTATCTAGGGGGGGGGGGGGGGGCACGTGCCCCGGGCGGGCCTTAAGGAGGCGCAAAAACGCAAAAGAGAGAAAGAAAAAAGGGTGGGAAACAAAATCCTTATGGATTATGCGCCCCCCCCCCCCCCCCCAAATAGGTAGGGTAAATGCATAAGAAATAGTTTTTGAGGGTTTAAAATTTTCTAAAACTCAGTCGCTTTGCTCCCTCGCATAATTATTGCCTTTCAGGATCTCGTAATTTCGCGCCCCCAGTATATACCATCATTTGCAAAAGTTTAAGACCACTATTCCAAAATGCAATAAGTCAAAGAAAAACAAAAAATGTAAAAACTTATTTTTCAGACATATGATTATTTTCATGGCATAACCTATGTATCATACTTGAACTATAGACTTATACCATTACTCTTGTGCTACTGATCATTGTAGTAAACATGTTATGTAATCATTCAATGAGACAAAAGAAAGTATTCCAAATTATTGAAATACCCACAAATCCCGAGGTGGTCTTATACTTTTGCAAATGATGGTAGTTCTTAAATAACTGTAATTATCGTTGCTTAATTGTCGCTATCATGTAAGTTTCATCTGCTTCTTGCTAGATATTGCGCCTCCAATATAGGATAAAATGCATAAAACAGCATTTGCAGAGGGTCAACATTTAAAATAAAACTCAAATTCCTCGACTATTTCTCAAGGGTTTTCGTTAATTTCGCTCCCAATTTTACAAGGGAGTGAATAGAAAACCGTTTATCATTAATGTACAAAATCCGTACCTCTCTACCGCATAGTTGCAGTGGTCATTTGTGCAAAATTGTGCTTTTAGGGTTAAAAATGCAAAAAAAATTGCCACTTGGTCGCTTTGCTCCCTCCCTTGTACAAGTAGGTTTGGGCACAAGGGGGGGGGGGGGCAACTTCTTTATTTGCCCCGGGCGCCAGAATGCCTAGATACGCCACTGTACCTCTCTATGCTGGTTGTATAGTGCAGGTAGTCTACGACAACAGTCTCTAAAAATGATAGGTCTGCCAGTATTAAAATTATTACTATTTTGTAAAGTGCATATATGATGTAACATTTCAATGCATTCCCATCATCATGACGTGCTAATAGGGGAACTGGGGGAAGCAGTTCCCCTTATTCGCTTATAAGGCTTTCACACCGGGTCTGCGTAGAGTTGCGTTGTGCGGCGAACCGAGCTGAAATTACGCGCAGGATCGGCGTAGTCCATGCGTAGGTTATGCATAGGCTGCATAGGCATAGGCTAGGTTATGCATAAGTTTCATATACAGTGAAAAATCTCCCCTGAAAAAGGATTGCTTTTCAGTTGCCCTCATATTCAAAATATGAACAAATTTGCCACTTGTGTGTATATTACCTCCATACCAATTTTTGTGTGCAGTGCTGTTTATTATATGTGACTTTCAAGATTTAGTCAGTTTCTTATCATTTTGATGACCTTTAAAATGTACAGCCTTTTCATGTACTACATAATCTACCTTTATCAATTTTGTTTCTTTCACATTGCAATCGGATGACCAGAATTCAACTTTATATCTGATTTTTCAGTCTTATAGGGGCGAGAAAAACTGAAACTACTGCTAAGTGCTATTGACAGTAGGCTTATTTACATTATGGCAAGTACAGTTATATTTTATGCACGGATCATCAATCACGCTCTTAATTATTGGCTTTGCAGCGTATATTAAATCCCAGTATCGTTAAAAAGAAATTTTCAGCGGCCGAGCAATATACGTGTATATCATTTTTATATCCAATCGAATCCAATCAACAGTATTCGATATAGCTTAATACCATTTGATCCACAAATTGACTATGCGGGTTACTCAGAAAAAGATAAAAATATATTAAAAAGAGCTTTTATAAGCAAACAAAAACCACCTTCTAAACGCTTCTTTCATGTCTTCTTCTGGAATGTGACTGCTCTGTTCTGTTTATGTTGAGGTTTGAGCAAACTGTAGCATGCTCTTATTATTATATCAAACTATGTATTACTATAGTACGAGTCTGTTAGTAGGGTGGGCAGAGACCTCTCCAATGTCACTCTCTATGCCAGAGTAGCAGGGATGTGAGACGTTCCACACAACTACCAAACTTCTCTACTCTAATTTAATTTAATATCCAGACAAAACATAACAGTATATAAAATCGAGTGAAGCTTATGTTCAATTCTACCTATCACAGAATCCACATATTTCTCAATACTGATGTCAACAATGCTTTGTACATTTACTACATGAATATGTCAATATGCAACAATGCATTTATATTTTATACACATTCTGTTAATCTTCTCTCTCTCTCTTTCTCTTTCCCTCTCCCTCCCTGCCTAGCTATCATTTTGTTACTACCGTTCCTACCATTACTGTATTAACTGTTTTAGATTTGTATTTATACATGTACTCGTGCGATTGTAACAGAACATGCAATTCAGCCACGAGGCTGCAAAATGTATCTGCTATTGTGTACATAATAAACCATTGAATAATAAAATAATAATAAAAATAAAAATAATAATAACAGATTCCATGCTCACCATGCTCCCTCATAAAAATATGTGACTTTCAAAAGTTTCTTGTGTCTTATGTTTCTTGTCTTACTCTTATGTCTGTTTTTACGTCCTTTGTCTTAGAGAGAGAGAGAGAGAGAAAGAGATGGGAGGGAGTGGGAAGACAGGCAGAATTATTATCATTATATATTATCATTACAGACTGAGATCGAGAAAACCAACTCCATTACTCTATTACGAGTGCCTCCATATTCCCACAGAGTTAGAAGGCACTAGTAAACGGTTATATAGCGATTGAGAGGTTTTATGTATTAGCGAACAAAGGTATGAGTCACATTGTGACTTACTTAATTGCATCGAATATGAGGTGTGCTCCTAATCAGCATCAATCATTTTCAGCAAAATTAATATCGCATTAAGTAACGAGAGACTGCGATATCGAACACTTTATGATAATTGATAAACTGCAGCATTACTATTTGATATGCCTACTAACTAACAAGCACTTATCCTAAAGTATTAGGCGCGGTATACATGGTATAAGACTTGGCACACTGAATAGAAGAAACTTGAATTGAATCACTCGAATTCAGTGTAAATATTTATTTGTATTTCTCCATTTAAATATTCCCTAAAAAAAATACCGTTGGAATATTGTTTTAAATAAACCCCTCTTCCTCCCAATAAATGCACTATTTTGTCCCATAGTCTTTGTGAACCTTTTGCTACAACTCTCATAATAGAATCACGATCATTTTCTTTTGTGTGTGTCTGGGTATATCTGGGTTTGTGTGTTAGGGTGCGTGTGCGTGTGCGTGTGCGTGTGTGTTAATGGTAATATAAGTCTACCGCTGGCTACAATATAACTGTAGTTATATTGACTCATATCCAGCACATATTGACTGTAAACGTGCCTCAATTATAAGCGGGCCTAGGCTATAACCTACTGGTTGCAAAGCAAGGACTTCCTTTTTATGAGGTGTATATTTACTATACAAGTAGATCTGGCATTGCAAATTCAAAATCATGTTTTCAAAAGAAGTTACCATTTTATTACAAAAGATGAAATGACTAGCTGACTCATGAATAAAAGGAAATTTTACGACATACATACAGAAGAAATGAGGGAAACTCAACCCGACTATGTCAGGCTATTAACACCAGTCTGTGCAAATACTAAATACTTATAGCAACTTTTTGGCGTGCTTTAGCAACCGAAGTTCTATTCACCATATGTAAACCAACAAGTAAATATTCATCTAACTCCTATGCTTTTGACTATAGTCATCGTCTCATTTTCAAGTTTTACATGTCTCCTTTCAGGAGAGATTGATGGGTTAACTATGGCAGTCGTCTCTACCTTTATTGTGTTTTATCAAATAACCTTGCTCATACCTCCAATGGAATTGAATAATTGATATATTGATGATAGCGCGCTGATATGCGTAATATCAAATCTAAATTATGCATAATCATCGATCTCTGTCGTACCTCCCAGAAAGCTAATGAAATCTACCATATTTAGTGCAATTATGATGGGGGGGGGGGGGGGTGTACAGAAACGCAATGCTGTATTGTAACGGGGCAAATGAACATTAATAAACGTAATATCTTACAGAGAAAAAAATCCAACTAGACACGTTTTTGGAGCATATCATCATTTCTTTTCTTCGAGTTTGTTTTGTGGAATTTCCTTTTTAGCAGTTTATCGTATCAATCCGATATGTTTTGAATTGTATATCCACTGCCGCTTGCACGTAGGCTTATTTACAGTTGTCACTTGTTCCCTTTCAACTAAAGTCAACAATTTGCCTTGTGCTAAGACCTTTTTATTTGCACTTGACGAAAAAGAAAATCAGATGTAATCAAGAAAGAAATATCAATATGTTATAAAAGCACCTTCTATTCATGCTCATGAGATTTTGATTTCAGAAAGACTAATAGAACAACTTCTTGACCCTTTTCACGGCATATAACGGGTAGCTCCTAGCAGTCTTCTAATTTTGAATATCAAGCTCATTTTGTAAGATCTAACATGGACCATATTGCAAGCTAAACGGTCGAAATATTTTGTCGACGCCTGCTAGTTTCTGCAAGGAGAGACGTGCCTACAACATTCTTCTATGTGCTGATGTTAGATCATTGGTACGATCATCTTTTAATTGGAGATAGTATTTCGTTTTTATCACGGTACAAAAGTACATAGTACCAATATAATAGCACGTGTTGTGTCTAATTGGTATCAGATTAACTATCAAATTTAAATGATTGACAAGATTTTATAAATGTCTCTGGTTTTACTCTAATTGTTATTCGAGCCGGTTTTTTGCCCCGATCTTTCTTTCTTTTTTCCGTTCTGTCGTTTGTTTCTCCGTCACAAATCTTATATTGTCTTCTCTCTCTCTGTCTCCCTCCTAATATTTTTTTTCTTCATTGATTCCACAATGGAATCGCAAGGTTTGGTAGCTCGCAATCTTTTTTGTTTGTCTATACTAAAACTGAACAGCTGCAGCTTTGACATATGTGATTAGTAAATAGTTTTGTTTTAATTAACAACTTTTATAACTAGGTGACAAAAATTCAGGAGAGTTAACCGGGGCAGGATATCTTTTTTGGACTCTTATTTCTACGTACATAGGGGATCATGGGAGCATTTCATCAAGCGTTTTGTCAGTGCTTTTTACCGGCAAATTTGCTCTCAGCCAATCAGATGCAAGGATTTCAGTAGCTTATAACAGTTGTTGGTAAAAATCACTGACAAAAAGCTTGATGAAACGCTCCCCTGAAGTGACGAATGTACTTTAGGCAATTTGGAGAAAAATAATGAGGTCTGCATTACCTTAGCATAAATAAGTAGTAAAGATAACAGTGTTTGGATTTATACTGTATAGCGCCTTAAACGTCTGCGATGTCTCTAAGTATTTTACATATATATTATGCATATATTGCCCTCTTTATCTAAATTTTTATTATTTCAACCAAAATTGTGTATGGGCTTTAAATTTGTGAACCGCGCGTAAAAGGACGTTGACTCTACAAATATTTACGAACGTATACACTGAGAGTGTCCAGTGTGTGTGTATGATATGTGTACGTGGGTGAGCGTGTGTGCGTGTGGGGGTGTGTGTGTGTGTGGGTGTAGGTGTAGGTGTGCGGGCGAGGGTTTGATTCGTGCGAGTAACCAAAGGCATGTTGAGTGCTTTTCTCCTATATATTGATCTACGCCACTCAATATTACACCCAAAGGAGTGATATGTCTCGACCCTGCTCTCCTCCTTCCATCCCTCTGTTTTTATTTCTTCTATTCTCCTCTTTCTGAGCACTTTAAAAGATCACCAGGCAACAAGATGTGACGTAGAACCTTCTTGCTGTGCAACCTGCTCCTTTGTATGGCATGTCCTACTTTTAATGCTTGACCACTCTTTTCTTAAAGTACAATAGCATGAGGTTGAAAAGAATAAATTGTCGGTCACTTTTAAAATGGAGGCAAACAATAACATCACGGAATTGTTTGCCTCCATTTTAAAAGTGAATTGCCTAACATTACACACAAGTTGTGAAGCTGTAGAATTTCTACCGCTTCATATATAAATTCTGCTGATTTATTCGCTCTTCTTATTCTCCTGACGACGGCCAGAGCATTCTGACCGGAACGTGGAGTTATTCCAACTCACATGGTTGTAGGATTGCAGGATTTCAGGGGGGGGGGGGGGGGGGAATTGCAGGATTTCCCCCATGCCTTTTGTACACACTGCCTCGCACTGAACGATGAGGATTCTATATTCATCTTGCTCTATACGCCGTTTTCGGAGTATAAACCTGTGCTTGGTTCTCCGAAGTTGGGTCTGACTGATAAATGTAAAATAAAACTGATTACTGTGTGAATATTGTTCGCTAACTGCACAACTGTAAAAGAAAAATCCACTCTGATATCAACTTGGATATAAAAGACGCAGAACAATTAAGAAACAGATCAGTGAAAGTTTGAGCAAAGTCCGATAAGAAATAAGAAAGTTATGAATTTGTTGTAGTCAATGAAACACAAATTGACAACTCCGTGACCCATTTGCCCTGTACTGAAAAAAATCATAAATTTACATTTTCTATCAAAAAAAAAAACAACCAAAAAACAATCATACACGCAACCCTAGATATAATCATTGCAATTAGCTTTTACACAAAACATGTACGATACAAATCTATTCGCTCATCAAAAACAAAGAAAATTAAGATTCGTTTAGTGTATGGAGGTAATGGGAAAGGATCTCGCAAGATACGTCATGGAGTTGCCAATTTGTGTTTGATTGATTACAACTTCAAAAATGTATAGCTTTCCCATTTCTTAACGGGTTCTGCTCAAACATTCGTTGATCTGTTTCATTAATTTATCTGCTTCTTTTGACATTGTTTGATATCAACTTTATATCAGAGTTTATTTTCCCTTTAAAAGAAAACGAACGGAACTCATTACACGGTGGCAAAGTGTGAGCCAAATGCTGCTTTTCTCACGGTGCTATGCAAACAAGTCATGTGATCGATGAAAGATAATGTATCAGAGAACGAATAAATCATTGAGTGATTCAAAGACCCATTTTGAAAGTACAACTTTCGAACTGTTAAACACAAAACATGGAACTATTTCTATTTCTTGTACTACTACCCATTCTTTACAATTTATTCTTCTTCTGCTGCTGCTACTGCTGCTGCTGCTGCTCCTCCTTCTTATCCTTGTTCTCATTCTTCTTCTTCTTCTTCTTCATCTTCTTCTTCTTCTTCTTCATCTTCTTCATCTTCTACTACTATATATATTATGCTGCTGCTGTTGGTGCTGCTGATATTACTACTACTACTACTACTAATACTACTACTAATACTACTACTTCTACTCTTACTACGCCTTTTCTTTATTTATATCAACAATTGTATCATGTCTAATTTGGAATAGTACAAAGCTCAACGTATTTGCTGGTGATATATTTTTTATGCATTTAAGTCTCATGCATTGGGTTAATAATTTATTCAAACTAATCCTTGTAATGGGTGTCGATGTACCCAAAGAGAATTTCCGACCAATTTAATGCAGACCAGTTATCAAATTGCGAGGTGGACTTATACAGAGAGTATAATTTAGAGCACGAAAAGGGAAAAGTACTTTGATGATTTGATAAATATCATTCATCACATATATCATCTGCCTTCAAATGTATTATTCCATTATTTGAAGGACTGAACTCGACACTGGCAATTATTAATATATGTTACAATTTTATCGTTGGTGCAATGAATACTTTACAGAATGACATTAATTGGCTTCGCATTTAGATACTCTAAGTGGGCCATATATAACTCACTTTTTAGTCGTATACAGCTTTGTGGTATTAAGTTTATTTCAAAGAATTTTCTATAGGTTGAATTGTGTTGGGAATATATTTGTCCCAAATGGTTACTTGAATGATCTAGGTAATTTCTACGAACATCTTGATCGATAATTATTGTTGATATCATTATTATTTTGATTACGATGATAATGTTGTTGATATGGATGATCATAATGATAATGATGGTGATGATGATGATGATGACATTGTTATTATCATTATTATTATAATGATAATTATTATTATTATTGCTATTATTATTATTATTATTATTATTATTATTATTATTATTATTATTATTACTATTATCATTCTTCTTCTTCTTCTTATTATTATTATTATTATCATCATCATCATCACCATCGTCGTTATTATAACTGTTATCGTAATTATCTTTAGCGGAATTATTCATCATTATTCATCTTTAGTTTATAAAGGTTATGAAACAATAACGAACATCTTTGCTCGAATGTGCAGCGTTCCATTTCTCTCCTCGTGGCTTTCTATAATTAATACGATACGTATTATGCTCCAGTCACATTAACGAGACCGACAGCAGACCGAACGTACAAATACATTTACCCCGCATGACCAAGAATCGGTCCACAAGGTGTCGGTTTGGTCGTGTGACTAAGGTGTGATATAGGACACAGGTCACAGCCTAACATTACGGGTTGACATTTCTCATAAAGGCAAGTGTCAATATAACCCACAATCATTGAAGAATAGAGAATGGTTGACAGTGATGGCCCGAGGTGACAAGATGGTGAAATAAAATATCTTGCCTGATGATTGTGCATGAAAAGAATATATTGAGGTTAAGATAAATGGCGGGTCACTGTATTTGAATCTTTGATAACGCTTTCCTATATTATATTTACTTGTTTTTATTATAGTATAACAACAGTTTTATTGCAAGTAATTTAGACATTCCACGCCCCCTCCCCCAATAAACGTGTTCTTACATTCCAAATTGTCGATATATAATCACTCTGGAAGTGGAAGTAAAAGTAAAATCTATTCAAGAAGAGCATATTAATCATGATAATGCTCATGGCTGTTTATATAGCACTGATATCCGCTAGGCAATGGTGCTAAAGGCGCTCCAATATTTACTTCAACATTGGCAATATGCAATTGCCAATGCGGTGTGTTTCGTCATCGGAAGATTTACGTTACACTGTGGTCAGAGAACTGTAAGTCACTCGAAATATATTCATTACAATTGTTATTCAAGTTTAGATTAAAGGTTAGATTAGTAGATAACATTATTGTATTTCATGCTTTATATGCCAGTAACGCACATGATGTAGTATCACTCGTATGAGTATCAGAGCCTACGTTGGCAGACTCCGTGATTGTAGTAGACCGAGAACATGCAGTCAATGCTTGCTGAACTCTCGAATTCAAGACCAAGTCATTTTTGCGTAAACCGATTTTTGCCAGTTTTACGAAGGTAGCCAGTTCTCACTGAAGCATGACATATTGTCAGTATTCATAGTGTCATCCGATGAAAGAGGCCTTTACCATCATTGTATAAGAAAACAATCTTAGTTATATTGTAAAATTATGATTTTGGAGAATATGTTCAAAGTGTGTACATTTTTTATTTTTTATTTTTTATTCGCACTGCGTAACGTTTTAACCGTAAAGGGATGTTATTAGATAATAGCAGTGCATTTGTTAGCTATATAACACATATTATGCGATAGCAAACCGGCTTACAAGTCGTGTTAGAAAGACGGATCCTCGGGGATTGCCCTTCTTTAACTCGATTAAACAGGCCCAACGGAAGATTGATCAAATATAAGCATAATGGCATTGACATGGATTGGTGTGTTACCATGGCAACTAATTCCCTTAGTAACAACGCAGCGGTGAAGGTTATCTCTCAATAGAGGGTGCTGAGAATAGAACTTTCCCGCATTAATTTCATTGAAACATGAGGTAGATTGAGATACAAATATAGTTTAGTTCGTTGTACTCAAGAAAGAGAGGGGGAGAGGGAGAGGGGGTAGAGAAAGAAAGAGAGCGAGAGAGAGAGAGAGAGAAAGAGAGAGGGGTAGAGAAAGAAAGAGAGCGAGAGAGAGAGGGGGAGAGAGACAAGGTGAGAGAGAGAGAGAGATGAGAAAGGTGATTGACAGGATAAATATGATAAGGGGGGTACAGAAAATTAGATATAAAGAGAGAGACAAGCGAGAGAAAAGGGAAATAGAGGGGAAGGGGGAGAAAGAGAGAGAGGGAGAGAGAGAGAGAGAGGGAGGGAGATAGAGAGAGAAGGGGTAGTACAACCCCAAAAAGAGTATGAAAAGATGGAGGAGAAAGAGGAGGAGGAGAAGATGAAGATGAAGAAGAAAAAAGAATAGGAAGAAGAAGAAAAAAAGAAGAAGGAGAAGAACAAGACAAAGAAGAAGAAGAAGAAGAAGAAGAAGAAAAAGAAGAAGAAGAAGAAGAAGAAGATGAAGGAAAAGAAGGAGAAGTAAAAAGATGTAAAAGACAAACCAATAAGAGTTGAAAATTACAAGGGAAAAGACATTATTGGAAAGAAAAGCGGGAATGGGTTCAATACAGTTATCGAGAACGAACGCGTTCAAAATGTTGAGAATACATGAGAATGCTAAATGAAAGAGGAATTTTATCCAGAAATAAGAGAAGGAAAGGGGGTTCTTAACGGATTTTTCAGTCGGATTGTTTCGCTAATGTTACCCTGATACATTATACACCACTATTAGCAATCTATACTGTACCTCTAGTCACGTGACCACCAGTGGCCAGGAGTATGAATATGATTACCTCGCATTTCCATGAAACATTTGTAAGGAGATTGTTAGGGTGCGAAACCACAGACCGTAAAGTGATCAACAAAATTGGAAGGGATTTTATCGTAATTTCCCTAAGTTATAGATATCAAAGGAGAATACTCTGCGTTACAGAGAATCCATATATATTCGACCAGCACCAATCTAGGTTCGAAAGACAACCTTCATCATAGTAGCATCATGCAGTTCTTAACCAAACACTATTTTCAGTGCTTTAAAATTGATGATATTTGCAGTTTCGGATCATGCGTATTTTGACATTATATACTTAAATAAGGTCAGATTCTCAGTAGGGAACGCTTACTCACTCTTTGTTGAAGGATATAATGTCAAAAGGTGTTTGTTTTCCATCTGTATACATTTTTTTTTTTAATTTCTATATTTCACGTGAACTTTAACAGTACTTTGAGTGAGGATTATACACCAAACGAAGTTTCCCGTTATATGACCCCCCCCCCCCCCCAAGTATATATCCACTCCTGTACATTTACAGAGTAATTGGGTGAAAGTTGAAGTTTACCGTCTGATGAAACAAAATATGGGCAGTTCTTAAGTTTATCTTGGCTTTGACGTCAGTTGCTTCGTATGTATATCTGAGGGGCGGGCTATACATTCCCCGACATCCCCATTCGAAATTTTAGCAACTCCCCTTATTAATAATGAAAATAGTATTTGCAATGGTAGTGAGTGTTGAAATTTGATACTATGTTTTCCAATGTTATTTTCCGATAGCCGAAATTGAAATGATGAAAGGGATATTTATCCAGTATGTAAATACTTCAAATTTCATATTCTGGTGAATAATTCAGGATATGATGTGCTTGAGGCGGACACGAAAATACAATATGAAACCCTGATGTATCCGTTAAAGCTTTTAAGGACCTTCTTGGTCTGCATTTCTGTCTTATTAGAAACATACACTAATCCTTAAATCTGCACGACGTCTGGGTGAGTCTGGAAGCTAACAGCCGTAACTCCGTTTGTATCGTTTTTCGTAGTTGAAGATGTTGGTGTTCTTTACATTGAACTTGGTAAAGTCTTGGCGTTTTCATCTATTTTCATTGTAAAACAGAGGATTTTCTTTGCAAATGTCCTTGTTCCGTTCAGTTAAAATGATTCATGTTTACCAGGATACTCACGAAAAATAGCCGTACTAGAAGTTATACAATGTTTCTTTATGATGCTCGTTATTGCATAATACACAACTTGGAAAATTGTAGATCTTAATCATTTTCCTTGAATCTGTAATCAGCACCAAAACATATCTGTTGTGCCTTCAGACCTCACTTTGAATCATTGATTTGAAAGACAGCGTCTTCACTTTGGAATAATCCGTTTTTCACAACACTTCGGTAGTTCTATTTCTACTCTACACAACAAACAATAATATAATATATAATATATAAAGGGAACGTATAATGCGATACAACTAGTATAACTAGAATATATGAACATATTCATGGGTGTAATTAGACCCTACAGCGACGTCGAAAAAGATAGATATACAGAGAAATTTAGTAAACTTACTATGAGTGCATCTGCGTGTGGTCTGTACATAAAATATAAAATATATCGGTCCCTGCTTGTGGAGGTTGAGTGCATTCAGCCGTATATACCCATGAATATGTTCATATATTCTAGTTATACTAGTTGTATCGCATTATATGTTCCCTTAGTATATTATATATTATATTATTGTTTGTTGTGTATATAATATGCGTTCAAATATCTTAGTTATTCTTTTTGCCGTTTGTTTGCGTACTCATGTAGATCCGAAGAAGGGCTAATTGCCCGAAAGCTAATTAAAAGCGTGGTACCAACAGCTACGTCTGCAGATGTACTCATTTTGTTGCCTCTATATAATTAGCACCCGAGTACACTACCCCACCATGTTAAAGAGTGTGAGCCAATTGTTGCTCTTATATATATATATATAATTCAAGATTATTATTATTGTGTATCTCTTTTTTGTATTGGTTAAAGCGACGTATTACCACTGAGACGATATTAGAGATTCTCTGCAGTCTTACTTATTACAGCTTTTTGATTCACACGTAATTGTCCAGGCTATCGTTTTAATTGCCCTTCTGTCCGTACGTCACTGTAAATAGAGCGGGTTAACTCACGAAGAAATCTTCTTCAAATTGGCAACGCTTATATTTCACTTTTACTGCTAAATTCCTGTTATAAGACATGTGCCTGGCAACACATATAAAACTTGTTGCGAATTATAAATTATAATCCCTACTATGAATTATCTTGTTCATGGTTTTGTCAAGAGAGCTTCACTCAATCAAACATTCTCCCGGACGAGCGTTCCCTGTTATTGATTACTATGTTTACTGAATGTGACGTCATGGTAAAATAATTTCTTCAATTTCCCCCGTAATATTGAAGCAGTGATATGCATAAACATAATGCATTTCTTTATTGTTCTGGAATGATCCAGAACTCCAACGGTTCTGTTGGTGACATAAAATAACGTACTTAGAGATATTGCTTAGTCATACAATCACTGATGGAGAGATAAGGAGATGCTGAGAAGAGAAGAAGGGGTAGAGAGAGAGGGGGGGAGAAGGGAGGAGAAACGAAACGTGGAAGTAAGAAGAAGAAGAAGAAGGAGAAGAAAAAAAAAAAGAAGAAGAAAGAGAAGAAGAAAGAGAAGAAGAAAGAGAAAGAAAGAGAGGGAGAGAGAGGGAGGGAGAAAGAAAATAAGAATGCACGTTTTTATGTGTGTGTGTGTGTGTGTGTGAGAGAGAGAGAGAGAGTGCGTTTGTTTAGCATTATGTCCGAGGACATTTTCGGACAGAGAACAAAAAAAAAATCATGACAACAATGGTCCTCGGAAGGCGGACAATAGTCCTCGAACGTCGAACAATGAATTTATGCCTTATTCCGTCGACTGTCCGAGGACGAGTAACAATAGAGGAACAATAGTTGTCCTCGGAAGTAAAGCCATGTAAACGTGTGTGTGTGTGTGTGTGTGTAGGTGTGTGTGCGTGAGAGAGGGAGAGAGAGAGAGAGAGGGAGAGTGAATATATTTCTATCCATAAGACATGATCTTAAATATGATCATGTGATGCTAGCCGTAGTAACTTAATTGTTGAACAAAATAACGATACACCTTTTTCGAACCTGCAGACACAAAATAACTATCTAATTATCACGAGGAAATGAAGAATGAATATCTCGTTAGGAAAATTCGCCATAATGCATTATTATTATATATGTCCATTAGCCTAATTGGGCTTAATATTGAATAAACAATATTACTTTTTAACTAGAAATTATAATGATTAGGTGGGGAAAAACAGAGTGAATCATAAACTGTTCTATGATCTATAGGCATGATAGGGTAGTTTGATCCATTGAATACTCCACAATGGGCAAAATATTTGACGGGTTTGGCATATCAAAGATGGGCATGGAATGGTTTAAAGTTGGCTGCACACACAACCCTAACGTTGGATTAGTTTTACGCAATATGTTTCAGAATGCACGATCAATCCGGGCATCCCGCCATTTTTTCATGGCGCCACAAACGCACTTCTCTTTGATTGAGCACACTACTGTACATGCATAGCCAAGAGGAAACTTACTCTATTTATCACGCCACAAACAGATTGAATTATATCCAATTATACCTGTAATTTGGAAGTATTGTCCTGATGGGTTTGACCTATATAATTTCATAATTACACTGCGAGCGGACATGGTAGATGACAGGTTTGTAGGGCAGACACGATGTTATTGAATTCGGATGATTACATATATCTGAATCTGATGATTGTATTAATGTTACAGGATACATTACATCTTCATCAGTAGTTTTTATGCGATGTCTTAGTACATGGGGGGGGGGGGGGGGGGGGAGGGCACTAATTCTTCGCCATGCTAAATACATTACCTTCACACTGTTCTCTTTCCATCTCTTTCCATCTCTCTCTCTCTCTCTCTCTATCTCTCTCTCTCTATCTTTTATCATATCAAAGTATGCAAGTACACTGTAGTTTTTATGCGATGCTGTAATACATGAAGGGGGGGGGGGGGGGGGGGGGGGGGGGTCCACTAATTCTTCGCCATGCTAAATACATTACCTTCACACGGTTCTCTTTCCATCTCTGTCTCTCTCTCTCTATCTTTTATCATATCAAAGTACGCAAGTATCTTTTGATATTTACAAATATGTTTCTATGTATTCTGCTAGCATTGTCCCTATCTTGCTTCTCTCTCTCTCTCTTCTCTTTTTTGTCATCCCCCCTTCCCTGTCTGCGTGCTAACATTTTGCTTCTTGATGTTTTTTCCCCGTCTCACTGTCATGTCTTTGTCTTTGTAGTTCTCTCTCTCTCTCTCTCTCTCTCTCAATCCTCATTCCTTTTCTTCCCTCTCACACCTGTCTGCTTGCCTATATTTTTGTTTATGTTTTTTCCCTCCCTCTGTGTCTACCTACACACTTCTACCCCCAACTTCTCCTCTCTCTCTCCCTTTCAATTTTCATATATCACATTATGCTTGTAACATGGTGTACGAATGTGTTAGTTGACACTACAGTGAATGCAAATATTTTCTGCATGAGGTACTCTGATCGAATTAAAACAATCTGTATCGAGGATTGCATTTGTTTTCATGTGTAAAGGAAGGACACTCACCTGCTGTTATACTTCACTCACGCCACAGAACATACTCAGCGCCGACTTCATGCATCAGTCACACCGCAAACCAACTCCACACCGATTCCAAACCGACGCATTCGGGTTAATGTCATTTTTTTTTGTTCGGTCGATGTCGTTCTGGGCCCTGTTTCATAAAACTTGTTATCAACAACAACTGCCTCATTTTATGACAAATTTGCTCTCAGCCAATCAGATTCACGCATTTCAGTAGCTTATAACAGTTATAGTAACTTGTTATTGATAACACGTTTTATGAAACGTTGGTTTTGACTGGGGTATCAAACCATTCTTGGCCATTCGAGGTAACTTAATTTTTTATCCCGGTCTGTTGTCGGTCCTATCGATGTGAATGGGATATAAGAATACCTCCATAGTTACTCTGACATCGCCCACGTTCTCAATTTTATCACTCTAAAACATATAACCTTGATTCCTTTTAGTGAAATTATGTTTCCACAATAACAGCTGAAGTGTAATTTTTCAAGTTATTCAAGTCAATATGACGACACGTCTTCAGAAAAGTTCTTAGCATTAGCAAACATATCAAGCTGAGTTCTGGTCCGATGCGATTACATTGAGGGCGAAACTGTTTCAAAACATTTGGGAAAGCTTGATCACGTCTACATAGGAATTGATGTATACTGTGAGGTTTTTGGAATCATCAAAATGATAAGAAATTGACCCAATTTCGCTGAAAAGCACATGCACTGCACATAGAAATTGGTATATGGGACTGTACACACATGAGGCATGTTCTGACCTAACACTTCATCTATTTCTCGTCATATTGCGAACTTAATATGAGGGATTTGAAGAGCAAGCCTTTTCAGGGGACATTTCTACTATGATGTTCTTTCAAACTGACGTACATGTAAAATGAATGAGAAAGCTCACAAATTATGTTTAACATTTCCCCTGAATTCAACCTTCTCTTAAAAGTTTTATGAAAATATTCTCTTTCAGCACATCAACAAAAACAACAACAACAACAATGATGATAATAGCAATAATGCAAATAATAATAATAATAATAATAATATTGAAATGATACTGATAATAATAACAACAGTAATAATAATGATAATAATAATAATAGCAATAATAATAAGATGTTGATAAAACATTCATATTCAAAAAATCCTTGCCTTTGTATTATTGCCTTACGGGACTGTAGTTTGCATATGTTCTAGAACTTGTTGTTACGCTACAATGACCTTCATAGAATATCTAAATGTCACATGAAAAGATAACCATGTATTTACGGGATAAATCCATGTACATTTATTCAGCCGGTTTTATTTCCAGGTCCCATTGTCCTACCATTCACGACTCATTTAATTGATTAAGATTGATAAACTCATGAATGTTGTTTCCATGGTAGCGTTATGACGTAGTCAATTGAGAGCGTTGTACTTGTGTTAGCTTCATTTACAGCTCACTCCATCATAATATTTGCCACAATTTATTTTTTTTTATTGAACATGTCTTGACATATGTACAAAGAATACGAAAGCAAGAATTACATGATGTAATCCGATCAGGATCCTTTGAATGATATACTGGTTGATTATTTATAACTGACAGGTACTGTTTCAATATTCTTAAAACATATTTTGATAAAATGCAGATTTTTCTTCTAGTTTAAGTACATGTTACTAGTATTTGGAATTTTATTAAGAAACTTCATTGATTTGTAAACAAATTTTTAGGCATTTTACTCCCAGTGTTAAAGATCGACTTAACCACCAGGCCACCCTGGTGGTTGCTGCCCGGCAAGCTGTAGATGACGGGTTCGAGTCCCGCTGGTTCCATTTTTTCTGACTTGTGTTTTTCATTACAGATCGAGCATACGATCTTTAACACTGGGAGTAAAATGTCTAAAAAATTTGTTTACAAATTAAATTCCTCCCATCAAGCTTCTTCGTTTACTAAACTTCATTGATATTGACATACATTTTATGTTTTGCAATACAAAGACATATTATATAGAAAATTGTAAATCACATGAAAAAAAATGCAGAAAAAAAATAGTATCGTACTAAGACTACTCAGATTCAACATGTGACAAATCATACAACATAATCAATTGGATATCATATTGATATAAGTAATGGAATATAAAATCATAATAAAACTACTCATGACTCAGTCACATATTGACGTATCAAAATTTCTCTAAAACGCTGGCATACCCTGAACTATCGAATTTTTTTTTCAATTTTGGGCGTATACATAACGTATTAGTGACTTAAATAGATAACCTTTTTTGAAATATTTTTTTGTTTTTTTAAAGCAGATGAGCAGGGGGTGGCCCCTTCTGCTCCCACCGGGTTACGCCTGTAGTATGGAGGAACAACACCACTGGCCCCCATATAAGGTCGTAATCATGTCTATAATAGCGGGTCCTAATCGTTCACATTATCCATTCATTGCTTCGGTTATTCCATTAAACCGATGAGATATTAACAAACTTGTAATTCATTACCAAGTCAATTAAGGATCATCTCTTTCCGCTTTCAGCTTCATAAGCATAATCGTGTGTTTTACGACTGACTTGCAAAGTCGTTATGAATATTGTATGACTGCACTGTACGTAATACCCATCAATGACCTTAGGCAGCGCGTCTCTAGCATCATGATTATCAATGTACTTAGGGGGAAAATGCACGAATATCAAGGAAAAAATGTCTATTTATATAGAAGGTTGAGTTTTGGTGAGGGTGCACAAAAGAAAAAACAAAGTGGACATTTTCTCACTAAACTTGATTGCAGTGTGGAATAGAGTTTGAGACAACTGAATAGAGTGCCGTGCAATATTAAATAAATTGAATATGGCGTCAGGCTTTTTTTTCTGATTTTCCATCTTCTATTGAGAACCTGGTATGAGCGGTTGGGGGATTAGATCGGGATATTGTAAGATATAATGTAATAATTCCAATTATATGTTTTCTAACTTGCTGTAGTTCCCTCCTCCAAAAGTTTGAAGTTTAGAAAAAATGTTTGTTTTTTGTATAATAAATGTCCCATAATAATTATTAGATAAAGACGTTAGTTCTTATTGAGAAAGGGATACAAATTTTAAAGAGAATGGTAAGGAGAAAGAGAGAGACAGACTGACAGAGAAAAGAAAGGGGTGGGAGTGAAAGTGAGACTGAGAGTTAATAACAATAATTATAATAATAATCTTAAACAATAATGAAATTATGAATAATAATAGTAATACTTATAATACTGATACTACTACTACTCCTACTACTACCTGCCGCAGCACCAACGTCCTTTGACAAGACATTAATCTACATTTGCCACACTCGACTCAGGTGTAGTAAGTGGGTACCTGGTAGGATTTTTTCCTTGAATGCACTGAGCGCGACGGTTGCCGGAGATAAAGCCAGGGTAATAATATCCAAAGTCATTTGGAAACGCATAGGGACGTTATATCATAATTGTGATATGCGCTATACAAGAACGGAATAGTATTATTGTTATTACTTCTACTACTGCTTCTACTACTACTACTACTACTACTACTACTACTCTACTAATAATAATAGGGTAGAGCCTAGAACTTTGCCAGTCTATGGCTGTGTCAGCAGCAGTAGCATAGTACCGGGTCTACTGCAATATTACAATCGCTTTTCGCCTGATAGTGGTCTGTGACTGCAAACTAACCAAGTATTGCCGGTTTTTCCATTATTTAAAGAAACAATAACCTAAAGCAATAGACGATTTTTGCCGAAATTAAATCGCGTGCAGACTTGGCAGTGTACCTTTACTTCCGATGCCTTTATATTGGTCTCTTATCGTACCATACATGCACTTATTATTATTATTATCATATATTCATCTTATCAACCTTCAATTTGCCATCAGTTCCAATAATATTGCAACACTAGCCAATGCTGTCTTGTTACCTTAACTTATCGTATTGCATTGTCTTCCGTGTGTATGTAATTATTATCATCATACACACTGATCATATTTAAAAGCAAATCTTTGTTGCCATGATGCGTGCCGTGATTAAAAATACTGATTTCTGTATAATATTATAGAATCGCATTGTGCATTGATATTTGAATATTCACAACAGCCTTTAATAGAGGAATACACATAGAAAGAAAATGAGGAATACACTACATCAGTTTTAAATCAAGTTTATGATAGAACGTGAAGGTAAAAAGTAAATGACAAAATACGTTCAAGGCAAAATAAATAAGCATATGACATTGATTACTTCATATAAGCCTGGCAGGTTTTAAGAGCACTCAATATTTGCCATTAATATGTAAAAGGCAAGATACTAATTGCTTTCACCTCATTTTCTGCTATTTCATTGAAACAATATAAAGGCCTACTAGTGAAAATCAAACGCTGTCAATGTTTTCTTCATCCCATTTAACACTGTGATACAATTATAACAAGAACAGTCGTAAGTGCTTCATATTGAGAATTTGTTGAGGACCAATATGTCGCATGCTGTAAGAACTGTATCAGAATCGTCCATTGATATTACGTCCACTATAAGGTGTTGGTGATATGTTTTTAAGCTAGAGAGATTTGTCCATTGGGTGTAGCCTTCTGAATTTCATGTATTTCATGCTAATGTTTAATTGCTTTATGTTACAGCTTTTTTCATAACAAATTACCATTGCTGTTATTATTATTATTAGTAGTAGTAGTAGTAGTAGTAGAAGTAGTAGTAGTAGTAGTGGTGGTGGTAGTAGCAGTAGTAGTAGTAGTAGTAGTATCAACATTATTATCATTGTTATTCTCATCGTTACATATTTTTTTACAACAGCAACGATAATAATAGTAATAACATCGATGATGATGATGATGATAATAATAATAATAATAGTAATAATAATAATAATAATAAATAACAAACATAAATGAAGTATTATTGAAGTCACTTTTCCTTAAGCCCGGCGCACACTGCACGATCTGACTACGAAGCGATTTTGGGAAAAGTTGTTATAACACTTGATATTAACCTTCAGACGTAAAATCTTCGTGATCAAAGTTCCAAATAGTAGTATGAATACTACAATCAAAATTCCGGGCTACTGCGAGCCCCTGTGTAGGAATAAAAGCGAATTCAAATCGTAGTGACGTCATACCAATCATGCGATCGACTAAGATTTGAAGCCGATTGGCCCTTGCTCTAACCAGAAGAATTCCAGTTAACCAAATTTCGATATTAGTATTCGTATCATTGTTTCGAACTTCAAATAAGATAATTTCACTTTTTTAACTTTCACATTTAATGCAAACTGCAATTTGTTCGAAAATCGGGTCGCAGTCGGATCGTATAGTGTGCGCGGCTTTAGGATACAAGGTGTTGTGTCCCCATACAAGTCGCTGTTATCTCTCTTAAACAGTATAGCACTTATCAAACTTTATTACGCATCAGAATTTTCAATTTATCCATTTTATATCCATCTTTTCCAATTTTCTTACAGGTTCCAGAAATTCCTACAACCTGACCGTGACCATACAGGACAACTCATCTATTTAATAATCATGCCTTGCCTTGTGGGAATGTCTCTGTTTTCCTCATGGTGGGGGCTATAGAAGATGTCAAGAACACCGGAAGAGGGACATTCTTCTTCCTCTGTCAGCCCGTCAGTTGGGGTTACATGGGTCAAGGGATACAGCTGCACTTAGAAGGTTAGTTGGAAAGGCCATTGCACTCGATGCGATTGGACTGCGACAACACTACGACTTAACTACGACACGATTACGCTGGGTGGGGTGGGCAATTGGGTGAAAATAAAAATGAAAAAAGGGGGGACAAAACGTTGTATTATCCCCTTTCTTATTTTTTTTCTTATTAACATGGGCAAATCTTATGTGGACAATTTTGATATCCATTTATACATGCAGCCTTTTTCTTTTTGTGCTTAATCCAAAACTGTGTCGTAGTCGAGTCGTAGCCCTAGGTGTGCGGCTAGCTTTTTGTTAACAAGTGTTTTATATATTGAAAAAATCAAGCTATTTTTTAAAGATAAATAGACCCCATGGGTTATGTGGAACAGTTTGAGAGCTGGGGTAGGGAAGAGGAATCATTTGAAGACAAGTTGCCTAGCATTGAGAAGGAAAGAATGGATCAATTATTTATGTTGCGTTTCAACTTTGAATATGTACTATGTTGTAGAGATATTATGTAGTAATAGGCAAGTTCTTTGATATGTCATTGTCTTCATATATTCCTTCATCCACTACTTTATCATGTAATTGGAGTCCGTGCTTTCATCACACGAAATAGAGGAATGTAATTTCAGGTTTAACTATACAACATTAAGAACAGAATGTGTGATGTTTTATCTCTGCCGTTCGGTCTAGAACTTCAAATAAATGAAATGTGATCCATTGAAATTAGCAGCCCCAAGGCATAGGAACATCTTTATAATTCGCCCAATAAATAGAACTGTTACAATTCAAGCAATTCTCTTGAAAATGAAGGACTTACATCAAATTTGCTCAATTTGTTTTCTCATTAAAGGGAATTTAAGCATTCATTGAAAGATGACCTCATTATAAACTGAATAATGAGAGACGCAAATCATGGCAAATTGGTTTAAAGTTTGAGAAATTTCGGAGAAGTATTTAAGAAAGTTTTGAATTTTCGAAAGTTGAGACCTTAATCAAGACATTGTGAATCATCCACTAGCGATTTTTTACTATGTGCGATGACACTCAAAAATCTTCCAACCATTGTGTGCCGAAACAAAACCCAACAACATTTTCAATATTCATACTCTTTCAGTTTAAAAGAAAAAACACACTTTTCCCTGATACATCACTATTTTTAACGTCTCTGCTTAAATAAAAAAAGGGTTTATTTCAACATAGAAATGTCCACAAAAATATACTTCGATTTATCGACGGATTAAAGACAAATCGGAGGGTTCTCTAAATATGATTTTACACACACGTATGAACTCTTGCAAAATAGGAAATTTCCCTTTTCATTAGTGAACTTGGCTTCCTAAACTGTATAACTTCGTAATTCTCTTTGAGATTTTACTGAAATAATCAATGTATGTTTTTTATTCCACTTGTGTGTTTCCATTAAAGCCAGGTTCATATATGAAGGCTTGATTCCCTTTTAACTATTTTTTACTTTTTCATTTGTATTTATGTATTTGTTATTGCCATTATTTGTTTCTTTCTTCCTTTTTTTTTGGGGGGGGGATCAATGGTTTTACGTTTGAAGACAAACATGATGAATAATTTCAATAAGGTGATGATTAAATAGAAATTAAAACTAGTGTTCACCATTGATATATATCTTATAATTTATCTCTATTTATGTCTTGCATTTCAGATCACGCAAATCTATCTTAGAAAACAACGGCAAGCCATCGGACATTCACGACAACGTATCATTGACCCCAAAGGTCATAGTTCACACCAACGGAGGTCATTCACCTTACATACAGCCGCACAGGTTCAGCGACCCACTTTACGACGAGAATGGGTTATCGATCGATAGAGACGATCGCGATTACAATAAAGCTTTGATAACAGATGGTAAAGAGACATCACAAATCAGGGTGTTCGTTCATCCTCATCGAATGACGCCGTCACCACGGAAGCCATCATCATCGACATCAGTAGGTGACAGCAGCAACCACGATGTGTCTTACGGGGAAATCAATCCTGTATTCCAAGCTGATGATGATCTCGACTGCGAAGAAGACGACGAGCTCGACGGAATTTTTCTCGTCGAAAAGGGACAAAGTACTCGAGAACGGCTCGTTAATAGAAACAGTGTAACGAGTGACGTCACAAGTGACGGTGGTATGACGTCAGCTCAGTTTGAACACTCATGCAGATCGGATTCCCATAGTGCCCTCGACTACGAAGAGGGAGCCAACAGCCCCGTGAATGTCGTGACAAGGTTATGACAAAAATATAGCAATATCATGACTGTGTGTCCGTCGGCTAGAGATAAATGCAACTGATTTTAAACATTTTGCTAGAAATCGGATTACAATTCATCACCTGGGTGCAATGTGTCTTGTTCTATAGGCAGAATCTGAACAAGCATTTCTATATACTGATGCAAAATATGCAATGAAGGAAGAATTGTTTAATGTACCATAAGGAGAATGTTATGATTTTTACGGCACGATGGAAACGCGGTACAAATATTATGGGCAGTCGAATAATGAAATATTTATTACAAATAAAATTCATATGATATGTTCTACATCTTTTATAGATATCTTTTCCCGCTAAACTATCCTTCTTTATGTAATATTTGACAAATCCACGTCTAAAGTTCGAAGTAACCCTGTCGTTGTTCTGTGTTTTCATTAAATGTAACTTTTTACAAAGAGGCTAATTCTGATTTGACAGGCAGAACTAACGTAGGATTCATCGCAGGATTGTGCAGCATGGTAACAATGGTTACGGGACCTTTCAAATCGAAACAAGCACTTTATTCTTGGCTCTACATCCTGTGATGTCATAAGCGTTTATACCTCAGTCACATCCTCAACTGCCCGAACTCTACGACAAATTTGGTCTCAGCCAGTCAGATGCAAGTATTTCAGTAGCTTATAACTGTTACAACTTGTTATTGATAACACGTTCATGAAACGGGGCCCTGGTGTCGGTCGCGTCGGTGTGACTTGGGTATAAGGAAGAGCCAACTATATACTGCATTGTGCGGAGGCCTTTCGTCGGAATATATTATGCAATCAAGCCTGAAAACGAAAAATTAGATTTAAAAAATATAAATGTATTCAATATCAGGCACTGCCATTCAGTCTACATCAATCGCATTTTTGTATGTTATGCAATTTTCTGTATCTAAATGTCAAATTTCTTTAGCTACATCAACATAGTGTGGGATTATTAAACAATAGAACACATCCTTGTTATCTTTTGAAAGATAGATTTCAGAGTCCTTCGCGCATATTGGTGCTATTAAACAAGTAACGATAATGGATATTTTGTAAAGCCTTTGTGGAATAGTTTATGGCTTTTAGGAGAGTTCTGTAGACTGTATTTATGTGCAAAAAATCTCACCCCCGTTTTATCAAATTAGCTACAAAATTTGCAATGACTATATGCCTTTATAAGGAAATAGTCAATAATTTTCATGTTATTGTACCTAAATAACTGATTGCCTTTATGTGTTAAGAAAGGACACGCCTAAAGAGATGGAGAGACAGAGAGAGAGAGAGAGAGAGAGAGAAACTGAGAGACAGAGAAAGAGAGAGAGCTAGGGTAAGTGATGGAGTAATGAACATGATATAGAGATGGATGCAACTGAACAGGAATTGGGTGAGAATGTGTCGTTTGGCCTACTAGTACCTGCCTTATATTATATTCATTTATATTTTCTTGGCATAGTGAGATATATATTATGTCTATTGAACGTACGTTGACATGTGCGTCTAGAAGAGATAGGGGGATGGGGTGTTATCCCCCTCCATTTCATTCATTTTGGGGTTTTTTAAATTATAGAATTGATTATGGAATAGATATTGACAGCAAACAACGTTATACCGACCTCAAGTCACTGTGTTTACGACCAATAGTTAAGATTTAAAATTGAACGTTTCGCGCTTTTTTAGTATACTACTCAAATAATTTTCGGCATATTATGCGTACTATTTTAGAAAAAAAAGTCAACTATTGTGAACAAAATCGCTATTGATATGAAAAACCGTTATTCAAACTAACAACGAACGTTATAGTAGATGTTTCTTATGTGTTTCTTATGTGACGAATATGTCAACCAAGCAGTCAGTCTACTAACAGTTACATGTCGTTTTTCCGAAGGTTCATAATTCCGAAGGTTCATTTTTCCGAAGGCTCGATACTCCGAAGGCTCGCATTTCCGAAAATGAAATAGGGTTCATAATTTCGATAATGAAAACGGGTTCATATTTCCGAAAACTTTATTATAGGACTCTATTGCATTTTCGGAATTTAGAACCTTCGGAATTATGAACCCTTTTTCATTTTCGGAATTACGAACCTTCGGAGTTCGGAATTATGAACCCCCCTGCTATGGGAAATTTGTGTTTCGGAATAACGAACCTTCGGAATTGTGAACCTTTTGAAAAAACAAGTACCCCCTCCCCCCCCCCCCCCCCCATAAAACTCGAGTCTGAATGATCTGCAGTATATATTTCAATCAAGTCACATTGAAATTAACCCTTCTCTCATTCATATAGATTTAATACAGGGACTACTCGGTTAGAGTAGGCAAGGGGTTAATTAGTAATTGTGTCAAAGTGTCAAAATAATCTGTGGCTGCAGACTGGATTAGATGTTTCTTTTTTTTTTTAATCATTTTTTTTGTAACAGATTAGATATTCTCTTTCTCTTATTCTCATTCACTGTGATTCTGTGAACTTTATCAAATGAATGTATTTATATGGCAAAATAAATTTATCTATGTTACATGAAAAACTGAACTGACTGAATCTTTACTCGATGTGTTAGAGCGGCCATGGCTAAAACTTTGTTCTTGATATATTTCCTAGATTGAAACCACTGGCCCATCTCCGTGGTCTAGTGGTTAAAGCCTTAGTCACAACTGCCCGTACGTTTTTTCAGGACGCACGGTTTCTGCGTTTTTTCGGGGTTGGAAAAAACGTAGAGGTCCGTGGCAGTTCGCACAGGGAGTATAAGTAGTAGCGTGGTTGCGCGGGCTTCATACGCAAGGAGCACGTATGTCTTGCAGTTAACGTGCTGCACGCAAGGCGTCAGTACGCCTCAGTCGGAAATTTAATCGTGAGTGTAACGTGCAAATGCAGTGCGATTTGTACGTGCTCCGTGCAGATGACACAAGGTTCACGTCCGTTAATCGCACGTACACCGTACGTGTTGCAAGAACGTACGGGCCTGTTGCGCCACATTCACGACGGTAGTAGGGTGAAAGCAAGATGAACGTACTAAAACCGTACGGCGACAGTACGGTCCGCGATGGATTTCCACCCCTATATAAGCACCTCGCGCTTGTGCTACATCACATCTCATCCCTGATCATCCACATCATTCTTCTGACCCCCTGCCTCTTACTCCAGGCATTGTGATTCAAGAGTCAGTCCTGATTTAGAAAATGTCTTGAAGAAACGTCGGACCTCCTGAAGACACTGAAAATTCAGAGCGAAAGTGTGAGAACTCTGTTGCCCGCACGGTTTTTATACCGGCCCCAAATTGGCCGTACGTTGCACGCACGTGTTTGCATGCGCCGTGGGTGGGACACACGAAGCACGCAAGTCACATGCACGTTTTCAGCTATGACTGGATGCCCGCGTGACACGCACGTGGCCCGCAAGGAGTGCATGCGCACTTGCGTGACCATCACATGCGTGCCTCGTGAGTGCTGCCTGCGGTATTCGAGCGGTTTTTACCCCCCAGCAAACGTGCGACCCACCCACGCTATTCGCACTACCCTCTTGCGGAGACTGGAGTGTTCATTACGTCCTGTCCACGGGCTGCCTGTCGTAGCGAGAACGCAGAAAATAATGTGCATACACATTTTCGGCCTACGGCTTTAGCGTGCTGTCTGCGAACTCGAAATTCCGTACGAACAACCTGCGTCCCCCTCGCGTTTTTCCAAATTTCTGCCCGTAAACCACCCGTAAACCACCCGTACAAGCCCGTACGGGCAGTTGTGACTAAGGCTTAAGGCATTGGTGTTCTAAGCAATTGACCCGGGTTTGATTCCAGGTGGAGACATTTTTCAACCTTTGTAAAAATGTCAAAAGGCAGGACAGCTATGGGGAATCATGACCATTATTCTTTTATTTCCGTTCACATGTGTGTGTGTGTGTATATATTATATATATATATATATATACTAGTATACATATGTATAGTATACAAATATACCAAGCTGTGAGAAAGTGTAGTGGAAATTATTTATCTGAGGAGGGACTGGCATAGTACTATTTTTTTTCCGAGGGGCAAAGCCCCGAGGAAAAAATAGTTATGCCAGTCCCTCCGAAGATATATAATTTCCACTATAATTTCGAACTAAATGCTTGGTATATTTGTTTTATATCCCTTCTTTACAACTAATTAAAAAAAAAGAAAAAACATAAAACAATATTTTGACTAACCTTATCCATAGTACTACTACCGTACAACTGTCTATATGTAACTTGTATAGACTCGATGGTCTACGTTACATGACTTGCCTTAGCTGTTTGATCGAAGACCTTCGAGTTCGAATGCTCGATAGGCCAGGCTAGCCTAGAGTAGCCTAGACGAAAACATGCAGGGTGAACGGTGAAAGTCTACAAATAAAATTATTGCTACATGATAATCTAGATCATGGTCTATGCACGGCGTTTCCCCTATTTTTAAAACTTTTTTCGTATTCGAACTGTCAGTGGAAGCAATAAAATCGTCGATATTAGCCCCTTGTAAGAGGTCAAAGCAAACTTCCTCGGAGGCTAGGCCCCAATGTTTGCTTACATATCCGATCCGAACCGATTTCTACAAGGTCAATCACTTAGACCAGTGAAAACCAGTATAACCAGTTTAACTATTTGACCTTGGTATGTTACTTACAAGTATGTTACTTACAACATATTTGGTATGTTACTTACATACTTGGTATGTTACTTACATACGCCAGTAGCTGATTCGGATCCAGGCGCGGGGCTAAAGTACCGGTGACTTGCGCCGATAGTGCAGGCGGCAAGGTTATGAGCAGTCCGTACAAATTAAGGTCAAGGACTCGCTTAGCGGGTCGTCTGAGCGTTCGAATTTGAGACAACTTTTCTTCAATGAACAGTGACTAAGTGAGCATGCGCAGTAGCGCCTCGGAAGAAAATATTAAATAGAGCATGCGCAGTTCTGCCCAGGAAAAAATAGTTAAAGATATTCGGAGCTCTGACAGAGATTTGTTTTTCCTAGTTAAATTATATTTTATCACGTGATCACCTATTGACCAATCATGTATTTAGAATACTCATGAATATTCATAGAAGGGATATAAATATATATATACACACACACACACACACAACAATATAAGGCGTATTTGTCCTGTTTCATGTTCTGGTGTCTCATCAAGATTTTTGTCAGTGATTTTTACTGACAAATTTACTCTCAGCCAATCAGATGCAAGGATTTCAGTAGCTTATAAGAGTTCTGGGACTAACTGATTTAATTGATTTAATCGAAATAGGTGATACATTGTTCACAACACACTCTACTCTCAAGGAATCAATGCATTCAAGAAGTCATATACTATTCGTGTATATAAATTCAAGCTCCATGCATTATAATCGGATTCCTAAGGGTAGTATTTCACTAGGAGGGGAAAGTGGACGAGAAAAAAAATTCCTTTGACATTACAATACTGTAAAATAAGGAACTAGAAACCTCAGGTAGGGAAAAATGTTAAGATATTAACAAACAAATAAACAAATCTTCAATAGACATCAAAATCTCATTTTTGATGAGAAGCTAGTGGACGGGGGGGGGGGGGGGGGGGGGAGGGACAGGTGGTAGATGGGGATAACTGTAAGGAATGCGAAATGCTGAAGTTGAAATTTCAGGGTAAAAAAAAAAATTTCAATTTGTTCTTTATTATTAGTAGTAGTAGTAGTAGTAGTATTTATTATTATCATGTATGTGATTATTATTATTATTATTATTTTCAAATAATTTCTTGGTACTACAATTTTTCTTTTTCGTGCCATATTGAAATTATTGTTATTATTATCATCAGCATCATTATATATCAAAGTGGGTATGTCATTCAATTAAAATATTAAAACATACATATCTATAACACACAAACTGCAGGTAAGTGTACACACCTGTGTGATAATACACTGTTTTCACTTAACAAAGAAGGTCTGTTGGATTGAAACGTGAAGATGTATGGATTGAAACTTGGAAGTATTCTAATCCTTTTATTTGGAAACTCTTTCTGCCGCTGTTACACTTACACTCCTACACATACATAAATTTATATTTACATACATGGGTGTCGATCAGGGGGGGGGGGGGTATATATAACAGGATAAGAACTACTTTCGAAAAATAAACACAAGGGCAATTTCAAAGGGCTATTGTACCGCAAATAGAATCAGGTTAGCATTATGCAGTACACCTGTCCATTGTAATGTTCGCACATTTCTAAAGGTGATAGACAGGGCTAGTGAAATTGTCTTGAGTTTTTTCGAAAATAGTTTTTATTGTGTTATATCCAGCAAACCCCCAATATCTTTGGATAGAATAAATAAGAATTATGATACATTAACTTAAAACTAACAATTATCCAAACTCATTATTTAACAATATTTAATCACACAGAAAACTATTTTGGGATGCTCTAAAGTGCAAGTTTTATAGACAAAATTTTGAAAAGGTCGCTGGTGTAGAAGGGAGATACCCCCTCCCACACCCTCATCAGTCAGTCGCTTCGCTCCGTCGCGGTGACCCCCCCCCCCCCCCCCCCCCCAAAAAAAAAAAAAAAAAAAAATATATATATATAAAAATAAAATAAATAAATAAATACAAATTAATAAATTAATAAAAGTAATGATACAATAATGATACAATTGATACAAAAAAAAATCATGAAACACGGATCGACACACCTGTTTACATACATCAATTTATATTAACATATATCCATTTATATAATGAGGAATACATATCTGCAGTATTGTATCTATCAGTTGTGGTATCTTCTCCGGATTCGGAGGTTGATTGCAACATTTTTCCACCCCTTGTGATGATGGTGGTGGTGGCAACAATGATATATTCAAATGATAAACATCTGTCAGAAATTACAACTTGCGACTTTAGTGGTCATTCTTTTGTAAAGTACATGTACGCTCTTTTCATATTATTTTTGCAGAGCACTATACACTAGAGACCGATGGCATAACCAAAGATATCGATAAGCATGAAATGAAATTATGGTACATAATTATGTTCTACTTTGATTTAGGGTTAAAATAGTTCTACCCTATCATATTATATATTTAAATATTTTGCATTATTTTGAACTATTTTAAAATTGTTCCATGGTCTCTTATAGTGGCATTGAATCGAGGAGGGTGGGGCTAACAGGACATGATTTCATAATACACTAAATACACCACCAGTAATCAGGTTCGTTAAACTAATACTTTTTGCCTCTACACTTTACAAGCTGCAAAACACAGTGAAAGACATGGTTTCTAAACTTCTTATCAGTACCAATATACAGTAGTGTATTCCACCATGTACTGGCCATAAGGAGCACTTTCACGGCAGTTACAAAGCCCTCTATGTCAACTTCAATAAAGTTGAGAATATCATAGATGATAAGAGGCACCCAGATGACGTAGAATGTAGCCGTGATTACGGCGATGGTTCGAAGGGCTTTGTGATCGCTCCGCTTGACGTGATAACGAGATGTTACATGGTTCGAAGTGTGGGTAGTCTTCCTTGGAGGAAGGCGGGATGCAGGACGACGGTTGGATTGGTAACCCGGAGGAGGGTCTCTGAGAGAAGAAGGGGGTGTGGTCTTATCTGAGGCATGTGAGATAGGAGGAGAAATACCAATTGGATAATTGATTGGCCGATGTCGCCATTCTGAAGGAATGGTAAAAGAGGATGAAATATGACATGGTGGCAAAGGAAAGGAGCAAGAGAGGGAAGAAGGACAATGAGGGGTAGGAAGAAGGGAGGAAGGAGGAGATGGAGGAGAAGAGGATGAAAGAATGTGAGAGGTGGAAGAAGATAGAGCGGAGGATGAAGAAGGAGGAGAAACAGGGGTCGAAGGAGTAGTAGAAGTAGTAGAAGAAGAAGTAAAAGATGAAGGAAGAGGGGGTGGAGGAGTTGGAAGGGGAGAAGAAGAAGAAGAAGAAAAAGAAAAAGTAGAAGAAGAAGAAGAAGAAGTAGAAGAAGAAGAAGTAGTAGAAGAAGAAGACAAAGAGGATGGGGACGAGGAGGAGGACAACGACGACGACGTTGTAGTTGTGGTGGTAGGTGACGAACGTAGAGGGCGCGGGAAAACCTGTCGTTTTGCCAGGTTGAGTGATATCTTCAACATCCGACCATTGAGAGCTGTTGTCGTGACAATGATTGGTGTCAGGATGAAGATTTCGATTAGGAGCCAGCTTCTACCCATTCGATGAATGTGAGTATCCTCGCCAGTGCAAACAGCCGACCTATACAACGAAAAAAAAAAATCCAAAGCTATTCCTTTGTCAGTATATAATCTTGATTTTCTATTGTTTGGTTTGTGTGGATATTTTTAGAGGAGTCGCGGTCGAGTTACGGTTTGTTCAGCCTGTTGCGGGTAATATGCAGAGCAGAAATGCTCCCAAGGGAGTGGAGAATGTGCACACATTGTGAGCGGAAAGGAATGCCTGAAGCAGATGGCCTATATACAGTGTGTCCCAGAAAAAAGCGAAACCGAGATTTATCGATGTTTAATCATATCTTAATCAAAATTATGATTAATAACGCTTGAATCCTCTTCTTTCATTTGATGACACTCATATGCTACATACTTCTGCCTTTTCATATGACACCTCAATCGGGAAAAATGAGCAAGGGATGACAGAGATACCTTGAATTAAATTACTTGCATTTCCGATTGTTCGCGTGAATAGATGCGGAGATGGGTCACGTGTGGATTAAAGACGTGTTGATACCCTCTTCCCTCCCCTCCTCCTCCTGCTCATCTATACCGTCCACCCCCTCCCCCATCTCCACCCCACCCCTAGCCCAGATCGTCCCCATTGTGTTACCAGAAATGATCGTTGCTCTATTGTTGAATGCATGGTTAATGAAAAAGTACCTATCAATCAGCTTTTATCATTTTCATTTTGTAGTGACCACTCCATTTTGTTGACGATCAGCCATGCATGAAGTCTTTTGTTTGTTTATTGCTAGGAAAGGCAGCCAGTTCAAACTGATTCGTTTAATAAATCATGGAAATGCAAGCATTACACTAATAGAGCTTTGTCATCCCAGGCTCATTTTTCCTGATTGAGGTGTCGTATGAAAGGCAGAAAATGAACTTTCTAGAAATGTGATTGTCTCTTTGAAATTCCTATATCATTGGTGAAACGACTTCTTGGTAGCCCTGCTTCATAATGTCTTTATTCACTCATGCATGAAGTATGTATCATATGAGTGGCATCAAATGAAAGAAGAGGATCGAAGCTTTACAAATATGTGTCATTTATTAATCATAATTGTGACTGAGATATGATTAAACATCGATAAATCTCGTTTTTTTTCTGTGACGCACTGTACAGCGCTTTCGAGACATCATATGTGACCCGACGCCTCAAACCTACAATAAGTCGCCAGAATTATCTTTTTTGTTTTATACATTTTCTGAAAGTAGAGATTCTCAGCTTTCCAATGGTATATCACTTGCCTAGTTTACTCAACGATAACACCTTTAAATATCACATTTAGAATCAGTATGTAACCAGCAATCAATAACTCCTATTCAGAGAAAATGGCAATTTAAGTTCGGAACAAAAGAGTGCTAAACCTTTGCTCTCTGTGTGCCCCCAAGTAAAACTGGGTATTCAAATCAAATGGCCATAGCAACCGGTATGAAGGGATTATCAGATTAGGCTGAATTTTGGCACTCTGCTCCAGGAGGACCTATTCATTACTCACTCAAAAAATCAATTTAATACCTTTAGAGGTAAAGTAGTAATTTGGCATTACAATAGCTCTCCAAACATTCATTAGCTCGACAGGTAAAAAAAGGAGTCATTTTAAAATGCCCCAAAAACATATTTCTAAGTCGAATTACGACTCACAAACTTGAGACATAATAGAATGGTAATGAAACTACCCATTTCTATCAAAAACAGAAAATCGACTGATCCAAGCAAATTTACTAATTTGGGCTGTTTGCTACGTTGTGGTCCGTGTGACTTATTGTAGGTTTTGAGGCGGCGGGTCACATATAGAATGATGTATTAAGCACATAATACAAAGATTTTAGCCCGAATTCACAAAGGAGGTTTAAACCTAAACCATGGTTTAAACCTCCTTAAGCGTACTGAAATAAGCGTAAATAAGCGCACATTGCCCATGTGCGCACTCAAAGGAAATCTATGATTGGATCGGAATAAGTGCGCAAGTACGCTTAAAACCCGAGGAGGGGGTTTAAACCGTGGTTTAAACCAAACCTCCTTTGTGAATTCGGGCCATTATGTTTAAATCTCAAAAGTCAAAAGTCAAATGAAAGTATTAAAAAACAATCAAGACTACGAGCCTATTGCAGGGACTTTTTCTGCAATGTTGCAATCCTAGTCCTTATATAAAATATAATTGCTTCCAGTAGAAATCTCTTAATTAGCATTATTATATGACAAAATAATAAATAAACTCTTGATAACTGACTACCTTGAGTATGAATCGCGTGTTTCATTATGCTCTTATTTCGTTGAACCTTTCCCCTTTCAATTAAACTTTCCACCTTTCTTTACGTTGTTGTTTTCCCTTGTTCCTTTTTATTCATTCTCATCACGTATCCTCAAAAGAACCCTAAAGTTTATATTGAAACTACATTATAAATGCGATTGCCGGAACAGTACGCGTCGTAGATAACTAAAGATTATTCCTCACCAGTTAAAATCTCCCAATATTTGTATTATTGCATGCAAACATGAGTGTTATTCTTAGACAGTTGAAAACTCCCAATATTTGTATTGTTGCATGCAAACATGAGTGTTATTTAAACTTGTCACAAAATGATTTTTTTATTTTACAATATAACAATAGCTGTCAGATTCATTGCTCGACTAATTTATTTGAAGAAACGCGCGCGCAAAAAAACACACCCGAAAAACAATGATGATTATTTGGTCTTGTTTACCCAGAGTAGTCATATTAGCATTAATACTGCGCCTCCAGCTGGCCCTTCACTTGATATTACCCAGTATCGCTAGGTGCCCATTCAGTGGGTTGAAGGGGGGGGGGGGGGTATGTGGGAAAAACACCTTGACCAAGGATGTCATCTTCAAGCAAGAAAGGTACGAACCAAGGACCTCTTGAATGAGAGTCAAGAACCGTCACAAGTATACCACTGCATACACCACTGTATAAGTTTTCATCGAAAACAGTTTTACCTCTCAAAACAGATGAAACTTGCTTTTCAATTGATATTATGAATTCACACCTTCCATCATTCCTCTTAAAAGCTTGTATTTGCCGACATGATCTAAGGTAAACCAGAGTTACACCTGGGGAGCGTTTCATCAAGCGTTTTGTAAGTGATTTCTTTACCGACAACTGTCATAAGCTACTGAAATCCTCGCATCTGAGTGGCTGAGAGCAAAAATTTGTCAGTAAATATCACTGACAAAACGCTTGATGAAATGCTCCCCATGATTAAATTATAACCCTTTGATTTATGGAGCAACAAGTGTCAAGTTCTTTATCCTGTACAAATTATAATTCTGCAAGAAAATATGAAACGAAATTAATCCAGTCACGAAATATGATCACTTGTTATTGGATAATAGGGTTGATTCATGGCGTCCAGTGGACTAAATCTATCTGCTTGAATCACGGAAAATGTTAGTTTTGCTTACACTGATCCAAGATCAGCGAGTTCTGTTTAAGTTATTTCCAACATTAGAAGATAGGGGAGGGAATGAGAGTATCGGAAGCTTTTCGTCTTGGACCCATCATGGATATACCGCACGAATGAAGAGAAAGCCGAAATTGAATAATTTTATTATAACCAGAAATTAAGGGAACAAAGTGCACGAAAAAGGACAGGTTTTGTATGCCTCTCTTCAACAACATTTCCGATTCTGCAGTACAAAACTTATCTTCAGAATGAGAGTAGATAGAATATAATATTCTGTCTGTATAACCTGTATACCTGTATTGAGCATAAGGGGAGCTTGGGACCGATGAGAAGAGCATAGAATATGCAATAGCAAGGCCCACCACTGCAACAATAGCGATCTTGGCCCTCAGAGGCGTCACGTGAAGATGGTATCTCAGAGGTCTGGAGATCATCAAATATTTGTTAATGTTGACACATGCAATGATTAGCAGAGCCAGAACCAGAGGCGCTGTGAAGAAGGACTGGAACCACCGACAGATGATGACATAAAGCTGTTTAGGTTTCTTGAAGGACGTTGCTTGGTCGAGATAGATGAAAGAATACACGAATGGGTAGGTGACGCCGATGATGAGGTTTGTCAGGGAGAGGGCTTTGAAGAACAACCGTGTGATCTCGTCAAGACTGATGTCACAGCAATTAAGGGCACAGAGCGCGATGATGTTGGAGACGATAGCGAGGACGATCTGGGCATAACATATAACGGTCACCGTCATCCCGACGAAGAATGTGCTTTCATCGCTTTCAGACGCTTCCAGCTCCTCTTCGACCGTCCTGTTCATTGTGGATATTGAAATCATTTTGCAAAGCCAGTAATTGCATTTCCAGTCTAAATTATCTTATTATCTAATACTTCTAACGGTTTTAAAACGATTATGATTGTTTTTCAGTCAGAATTCTGGTACTTTACGGCCCTAATGCTTCACAATTCACCGTCACTTATTGTCGCTGGCAATGATTGCGCTTCCAGTCAAAATTTTCTTATTCTATTATTCGGCCAATGGTCTAAAGAAAGACAATTATTACATCTCGTTTACAAGCGATGATGCAATCACAGAACAGCATATATTGTAAGAGACACTCCGTGGACACAGTAAACATTTTCTGTAGCTGGAAGCCGCCGTCATGTAGAATAAATATACTGAACAAGCTGGACAGTCATTCAAGTTTGAACATCTTTATGCCCCTTCGTCTCCTGTCTTAAATCACAATTAATATTTGTGCAAAATGGAGCATCAGCATAGACCCTTTCATTGCATAATGTCTGTCAAAACAAATGATAGATGATTCAGATTCGTGAATCAACTAATCCGACCACTTTGATTCACCAAGCTCTTCTCTTCTGGAAAGATACCCCAAACTCACGTCATTAGTTGAGTGGATTTATATTCCTAAATCGAAGCTCATCAAGCATTCAGAATGCACTGCAGAGTTCCAGCATATATGTACCGTAAATTATATTGCAAACGCAAACGTGCCAGCGAAGCTTCCAGGAGGCGCTCATGAAATTCGAACTGTCACTATTGTTGCCCTTATTAACTCTATCCTAGACCTGGATACGTCAAAACATGAAGTAGCAATTACCCTTAAAAATATGATTTGGATATCACTTATAAAGCCCGTGCAGAATTGGTCACTCGTCAAAAAAATTAAGTACAAATAATCTTTCTTGTACTACCAGGCAGAGTGTACTTCATGAATATAAATATGAGCAATATGAGTGGGAAAGGGTAAATATTTGGGCATATCTAAATCAATATAGGCATGACATAGCATTAATCTTCCTTTATTACAGACTTAATTGTTGGTAGCCTGGCTTCTATGCAAGCGTAGACAGATCTTTAATTGGGAAAGAGAAAACTCTGCTATCGCAAAGAGACTGAATGCCATATTTCACGCTTGATAATCGTTTTTCTTTTCAGTGTTTCGGGGGATGCTGGATTTGCTAAAAATATTTGCCTAGCACTTCTATGCATTAATATCTTATATCCGCATTAAACTATCCCTGTTATTACCACCCAAAAAAAAAGGACAGAAAAAAAAATGATGCCCTGTCAAGAAAAGAAAAGCGCCATCTCAAAATCCGAATAAAAAAGCGTATTAACTTGAGGAAGATCAATACATGTGAAGCAATAAGCGTCGCCTTTTATTTACCTTAACCATTCTCAATGATCATTAAACACTGTTAGGAGCCAAGACAAACGTGATATTCCCGATTCATGTGCCCCTTCGTCAAAAAATTATTTTATTACCGACGTAATTGTTGATGACAAATCCCTGTTCATATAGTAGGGGAAGGGGAGTAATGTACTGACAACCTAGCCAAAAGGGGGAAGAAGCTTAAATTTTTTTTTGTAGCAGCTGTTTTACCTTTTAATTCCCTGACAATCTACAAAGTAAACCAGTTGTCAAATTCTTTAGGTGCATTTGGGGTTTAAACCTGCTGTAGGGTGCATAACGGGGAAGGGGCACATATGCCCCCCCCCGGATTCGCCTATGGTTTTGTACACAAAAATAAAAAATAAAAAATAAAAAAAATCTGATGACCCTAAACATAATTCTGTTGACCCTGATTAATCGTGTTTTTTTTTAAATTACGTCTCTTCAGTTTCGTTATGTGTATAATCTTCAAACTTGACTGACTTCTTTTACTACTTCATTGCCTCACTCTCTTTCTCTCTTTCTCTCTCTCTCTCTCGCTCTCTTTCACTCTGTTTCCCTGTCCATCACTCCCCCTCTCTTCTACCCTCTCTCCTCATTCACTAAGCTTTCTCTTTCTACCTCCCCCACGTATCTCTGTCCATCATCAACTCCCTGCCTGTCTTTAGATCTCTGTCCGTCCACCTCTTCCTCATTTACCATTCCCTTCTTTCCCACCTTCCCCCTCTCTCTGTCTCTCCCTCTCTCTGTCTCCCCTCTCTTTTTCCGTTTCATACAATATATATTAGTTTTAAATCTTTAATAATGTGAAGACACGTTGACGATTTAATTTGACACATCAGACTTAACTACCTTCATTTTGTTTCAAAATTGGAAGTATTTATTCTCTCTACGGCGGCAAGAAGCGGAACAAATTTCATAGGGCAGACGATAGATAGCTGTTACGATATAGCTGACCTTTAGTATCGATTCATGTATCGGTCGGTCTAGGGATATGTTACCATGGAAACCATAGATTGGTAGGCTTACATGTTCTCACCACCAGCGGCGCCTATCAAGACAGTGTGATTTAAACAAAGTGACAGGAATTAATGAAATTAGCATAAGGTTATGCACATTTTTGTGAACTGAAATTTAGGTAAGTTTCCCATCTTCTTACATCTGCACGTACCAACGATCATGTTGATGTTTTTTTTTTTTTGCACTGAGTAGGAAACATTGTCGGATCAGGAAAATATATTGGTAAAGACAAATGAATATGCTTTCTCAAGAAAGGGGAATTATCTATCTGCAAAACTTCATCTTTTGTGAACATATTCAGTGTGCACTGCGTGATAACCTTAAAGGGGACTCTTTTCAAAACTTGGTTTGCTTCCACATTCGCATTCATGCCGTTACATTCATCTTTGAAAGATTTACCTTTATTTGTGTATATTCAACCATTCCCGAGATCTTATGGTCAATTCAAAATATTTGTGTAAGAAATTAAAATAGTATTGTTTTCTTAATCTAAATACAAGTGGATAGCTAGTCGAGTCAATTGTTAATATTGTGGGTTATAACAATATCCTTTGAAGCTTCTTCAGAATTATTACCTCGTTTAATAACAGGGATACTCCAATAATAGGGAAGAAAACTGACATCGCGTAATCATACTGGAAAAAAATTACACAGGATGAAACAGAGGGAGGAAAAAGGTAAAACGAGAGATAAAGTGGGAGTAAAGAAGGAGACAGAGAGAAAATGAAAGATGGATGACGGAGCGAGAGAGATGGGAGAGGGAAAAAGTTATGGTGGGGGATTCATTCCATTTTTTCTTACCACTGCAGAAAGCGAGCTTTCCACCACGGCGAGAGCACCAGCAGGTCTGGGTAGCACTGAACTGGGTAGAACAAACTGAAAAGAAATAATGGACAATGATAGATATTTGATTTGTTTGTATTTCCGGTATAAGTACTTTGTTCAATTTCTAGATTATGGCTACTGTGAATAGCCTACTGTTTTGAATTATCCCTAACAGCCAGATCTAGGCAGATTAATGTAAGTGTAAGTATCATCTCCTGCTGTTCGAGCAAAGAATAAGTTGCTTTGATTATTTTTTTAAAGTTTGGTTTTTCCTCAAGTTAATGCAGTTTGCAAGGGTGATCCTAGAATGTTTCTAATGGCTGCTCGTATGTGATTTACCCTTGTACTTCTTCATGCTTTGACCCCTCTTCTCAGCCAGATGAAGCTGTTCCATGTCGAAATCCATCTCCTCCTCAGCGAACTCCATTGCCATGGCAACAACGAGGAGGGCCATGAAAGCGATCAGAACCTTGGACGCCATTTTGATTCTGATGACATAAAATAAAATAGCGGAAAAAGAAAAGTTACTAACGAATAGAAATAAAATACTTTGGGATGAAAATAATAATTTTAGACACCA
Organism: Heliocidaris erythrogramma; assembly: GCA_025617745.1. Lineage (NCBI taxonomy): Eukaryota > Metazoa > Echinodermata > Echinoidea > Camarodonta > Echinometridae > Heliocidaris > Heliocidaris erythrogramma. The sequence goes on from CM046854.1 coordinate 65,948,891, forward strand.
TACCTAATTTTGACGTGGCTTTTTAACTTATTGGCTGATACTTATAAACCCTATTAACTGTAGTCAAGGTTTAACACTAAGTACAGTAGGTGGATAAAGTTAGCCCAAACAATAACAAAATTATGCCATTACTTAATGCATTTTTCTTCATGTCATGAAGTGATTAATATCATTTTGTCATTTTGTGACAGAATCAAGGAATGAAACTTGGAGCTATAATATAAGACTGTAAACCAACTGGAACCATTTTTAACTGTTTGTTGGTATGAATATAGGACATTAGGCTATACACCCTGACAGGCTGGCAAAAGGCAGAGTGCGTCTGGGGCCTTAATTAACAGGCGAGAGTCTTCTATTGACGAACATGTTCAATGTTAAAACAATGAATGATACGCTAATATTTGTAACACACATCTCCTGCGCAGTTATTACGATCATTTCAGAAGCGTTCTCTAAAAACCTCGTACTACTACCTCAATCACACACCTACTCCACACCAACGCAAAACCGTCCGAATTTTTCGTTCTGTCAGTTGTTGGTCTCGTGTCGCTTTCCTGGGTGTGACCGAGGAATAATCCTTTGCAATTTTAGTTTCAAAAGCATTTAAGATGATTTCTATACTCACGTGTGTGTGTTGGATGGATGTAAGAAGGTTGTTTGAGATGAATGCTGGCGATCAGAAGACTGGTGTCGTTTGCTTCGAGAATCCAGCCTTTTATAGAGATTCCTTCCATGGTAACAATCTGATAAAGATATCATCATCATAATCATCATCTTAATCTTCATCTTTAGTCTTTGCGTCATTTCCAAGTGAGGCGGAAAATATGTTTATAACGAGACATCCCCTTATGGAATGGAAATTACCACTAAAATGTTATTCTTTCTTAAAGGAAAGCGTGACAGATGTTATGAGAAAACTTGTATCTCCCACTGGTATGGAGTCAGGAAGCACTATACGGATCGGTAATTTTGTTGTTAACACTTCATGAAGGGTTAACGTCCAGGTATGCCTGCATATTGTCATAACCCATAAACATACAAAAACAAGTTTGAGTAACTTAAAACTCTCATAATAACAAGTGTGTGGAGGGGGGGGGGGGGGGGGCATGTGCCATGAGCATTTTCCCTATTCCTTAGGCAACGCGTTTGAGTTTATAATACTCTCCCCACACACACACACACTCACACACTCACAATCTCGTGGCAGACAGGAAAATATAGACGTGCATAGAAGATATAGATAAATGAAGCCTCTTTTTTTTTAAAGAACCATACTGTCAGTTGTTAAAGTTCATTTGAAAAACTTAATAGTGATATGTGTAAGTTAAATTTGAATTTGTGGTTACCTTTTGCGTCATTTGTGTAAAATTAATGATCTTCTGATGTGTAAGATTTGAATGTGAAATAAATGCTCGAACGAGGAAAACCAAATACTGTCAATTAGAAATTCAATTATTTGAGGGAATCGCAACCATGAATTCAATATTATTATACCAAAGATTGGAAAGGGGTCCCTACTTTATTCATGTACTATCATATCTTAAAGTGCTGGTATTATTACTACAGAATGATAGAAAAGTTAAATTGTACAACATTATATCAAATCGATCCTTTCGATGAAATTTCTCTTTCTGAGTTACTCGTATGCCGTCGGTGGAGAGAAGAGATTCGATTGTCATCAATTAGATGTAGGCTAAATTGTTTCATTTTTCTGACACATTATGGGTGGCATTTTGTAGGGTACACACACACAATTTTCTGTGCAAGACCAATATTTTTATTCATAACTGGGACTGGTGGATAAGTCACCGAACTGCAGCTCACAAGGTGATCTTTTTGAGGAGTGGTAATCCTTTGGCAAGAGAGTAATAAACATTTGTCACACTCGACAGAAGTGCCGCAGAATAAAGATGTAAAGTATGTAAGGAGAGGGGTGAACCCATAGGCGCTGATGACGATTGTCGGATCTGAACCCGGGGTGATAATGTCAAATGCTCTTAGCCCATAGACTATAATAGTCTATGGGCGCCATCTTATGATATGTATTATACAATAACGGGATATTGAAAATACTATGACCAAGAACTGACATCGAAACTATCAATTTGCTTTTAGAAAATATGTTGGGTTTATACCCAGTAAGGTTTATAACTCTTAACAACAACCATTTCGTAAAATTGCGATCATTTGTAAAATTTGTTATGCAAGTGTATTGCCATGGTGATAGATAAGAACAGTGATATATTGCAAGTATATATTGGTTACTAGATGGTCATATTCAACGGTGCATTCCACTATTGGGCGAGTGAGTTGAGCGATCAACCATACATTCCTTGCTCGTTTGTTGATGAGTTAATCTACCGAAATGTGGTTAGTAGCCTCGTATACTACCTCTATCCATCCACCCCCCGGAAATCCGGGAATTCATCCTTATTCTGCCCCCATGTTGTTTTAAAACTAATGTTGAGTTGTGGCGATGGAGCCACTCTATAAACAAAAGTAACCTCAAAATCTTTTTTGGGTTTTAGAAGAAATATATATATATATAGTAATGTGTGAGAAATTTGTTCTAATACTATAGTATTAGCAACTCTCGTGGGTAAATTTACATATGTGAGAATTGATTGAGAGAAATAATTTGCTTAGCTAAATTCATTGTTCCTCCTTACTGATTTTCTTCCTGTGGAAATAACTGCATGGTTTGCAAAAACTGTCTCCGCAGGGAGTCGAACCCGGGTCTTTGGCAGTGTACGCCATAGGCCTTAACCACTAGAACACGGAGGCGGGTTGAGTGGTTTTCGGCTACACCAGCACAAACACCGACAGGCAGCCCGTGCAACCCCTTGCAGTCACTGATCTCTATGTAAAAATCTGGATAGAGCATTGGTCCATACGCACTGTGCAAACATCTGAAGCCACAGTGCGGCCATTTAAACCACTCCCAATACAATGCGCACGCTGCGCATCACTGCACAGCCATTGAACCAGCTTCGACGTGATTGGCCTTTCCAATCTCCAGCTATAGAAATGGGAGTGGTAGCATGGCGGCCTAGCGGCTTCACCTCAACAAGCCAATGCTCTATCCAGATTCTTACATAGAGATCAGTGTTTGCAGTTAACTTATTCCTTTTCTTTGAGAGACAGGGGAGTATTGAACAGTGAAAAGCGGAGTCATGTATTAGAATTAATTCATTATTTACAAAGGTCTGTGAAGTTGTTTTGATATTCGTTATTCGATATTCGATATTCATTTGATATTCATTTGATATTCATTTGATATTCATTTGACATTCAAAATTGCCTAAAGTCGGTTTTTTTTTTTGACGTATACCTGGCGCCCACGGTCCCCGATCTAATGATATGATGACCTTGACCTTGACCCCTCAAGGTCACGGTCAAAAATGGCGCCAAATGTCATTAGATCGGGGACCATGGGCGCCAGGTATACGTAAAAAAAATCCGACTTTAGACAATTTTGAATATCAAATGAATATCAAATGAATATCGAATATCGAATAACGAATATCAAAACAACTTCACAAACCTTATTTACAATGTGTTAGAAATTTGTTTTAATACTATAGCATTGGCAACTCTCGTGTAAATCTCTGTGAAGCGTGTCAAGAATTAGAGACGATTGAACATTTTATTTGATATTTTTAATTTGTAAACAAATCTTTCGGCACATTACTCCCAGTGTTAAAGATCGTATGCTCGATCTGTAATGAAAAACACAAGTCAGAAAAAAATTGGAAATTTTTAACACTGGGAGTAATATGCCGAAAGATTTGTTTACAAATTAAAAATTCCTCCCCAGTCAAGCTTCTTCGTTTATTTGATATTGTTCAAAATGCGATAAAGAGAGATGTCTCTTATAAGAAAGGATTAAATTGAACAGTCCTAATCTGAAACAATTATTGATGTCTAACCCATAACTCAATTTTCATTAGTGAGTTATTGGGTTTTATTTATATATGATACTTATCGTTTTAAATAGCGTTTAAGCTATCATTGATCCTCATACATAACTGATCTTGAACTAATTTGGTAAAGAAACATATTTGTGGTTTTTCCATGAACAACTGGAATGACCTCCCTTTTTTAAATTGCTTGCGTATCTTGATATTACAGTGCATAATTATGAATAAATAATCATGATCGACAGCTTTAACGTTAGGAGATGGGATACTGACATCATACTATACTAGTGATGACCATTAATAACACCATACCCTCCACCCCCCCCCCAAAAAAAAAGGTCGCTCGTGGGCTTTCCGAAGCCTACGCCAAACCTACGAAAGTGACTGGCGTGAATAATCTGAAGAGATTGAGGAGCACCATCATACCAAGAACCAACCAACCGGTAGATACAATAGCGGATCCATAATTATGTACATGGGGATGCAGTTGAACGAAAATCACTGACTGGAAAATGAGGTGAATTGCAAAACCCTTTCTTCAATGTCAAAAAAACTAATAGAACAAACAAAATAAAAACAAGACAAAACAAACAAAGAAATATCTCCAAAATTTCCAGGTGCCCTGCATGGGGTCATAAATTAGGAGATAATGAGTTGGCGTGCAGGTTGGAGTGAATGTGGGGGGGGGGGGGTGAGGATGGGGTCGGGTAGGAGTGAATGTGGGATCAGGATGGGGTGGAGATTTAGAATATTTGCCATTATGTAAACTAGCGATAAATCTCTAAAAAAAAATTATATTTAATACCTCGATCCATTGTGACTTCAACAAGTCCGGTAACTGAGTTTCATTGCACAACCTGCGTCATGAAAACAAAACGAAAGGGAGAGAAATATCAAACTTGTTGTAAACTGTAGATTTGGTTTTCGGAAAGGAAAAAGAGGTATATATTTCTATTCGTATGTTCCCTTTTTGTCGAAAAATGTAGAAATGTATATTTAGGTTTAGACCTATTTTATTTTAACAGAAATATTTTCATGTTCCACTCCAAATTTAATCCTAGACCTAGACATCTCGTACTGTTAAATGGTTAGGTTTAAGCGGGTAAAATCAACATAATCTTTAGGACATCAGAAAACAGAATAATGTTTACGTCTAATTATCTAATATACTACTACAAGTGCATCCCCCCCCCCGCCCAAAAAAGAATCAGTTGGAAAAAGTCTCCCCAAATAAATATTCCTGAATATTTTCAATATATTCTAATTATTGTATTTCTTCGTTCCTCCTATGCAATAACACCCAAAACATCTGATTAGTTATTACGCCTGAGTGATCTCAAACAACTTTTGTGAAAGGGTGCAAAATTCAGACTTGACAAGAATTGGTAGTTGTTCTGGATGGTATCAACAAAGTTGAGAACCGTTTGAAATTGACAGTTGGAAAAATTCTCTCCAATTAAATATTTCACAATATTTTCAGCAAAATGTCATACCTGTGATTAGCTTATAATCTCTTCTATCAGATGACACTAAAATATCTCACAATATTTTATACTTGAGTGAGCAAGAGCCACTTTTATGAAATAGTGCACTAACAAAATAGAAACAGAAACATATGCAAGACCAAATTATCGTGGGACAGAGCAGCCGCGCATATTGGAGCTATATAAGATGGTATAAAACTTGATTAAAATTATACTAGGTCGTACTATAACTCTAATCTGTGGCTCTATTTATATTGCAAAAGATTTTTTATGATAGTGTGACAATGAGTGAAAAACAAATTATCCAAGGAAAAATATGATTCAATGGAATATCCAGCATAATAAGGCTGATGAACCTCCTTCCACATTAATTATGCAGACCCAGAAAGAGGAAGTTAAATCTAATGACATGTATACTCTAGTGTGTTTCAGATTACAGCATGTTGGCTTGAATATGCTGGTAGGCAAAAGCCTTAGTCAAATTATGATTGTAATTGCACTCAACCCCTCCCTTTCCCCTTCTCTCTTTATCCGCTCTCTCCTGTCATCTCTTTCACTCCCCATCTTTCCGTTCATTCTACATCCCTTCCTCTCCTGAATGTTCCCCATATTCATTAATACTTCTCATTTCCCTGCTTCCTCAATAAATTTGGGTCAATACAATTTCCAATTAATACGATCACAGAGACTTCAAAATAATCAACCTCAGGCAATTTCAATAACCTCGCCATTATTATGTGCAAACATTAAATGACATATGAAATAATCCGCACATGATTTCTATGGATATACAATCGGGTACTGAAATTGCCCATGAGTTGATTTGTTGAAAGTCTATATGATTGTGTAAATTGATGATATTTCCAAAAATGCTAGATCACGCTCACCAGGGATTCCATAATTCGCATCACTACTGGAGAGTACAGAACATAGTTGTTTGCTGATGAAACAACTTTGCTCGAGATATTCCCAAATCCGGTTACATTAAGAAATTTGCGGAATATCTTGGATTTCCAGGTTTTGTAGTCTATATATGGATATCTCAACTCTGAAAGACTAGTTATAGACACAAAAAATACACCTCTGGGATTGATATTTCATGACTATGGCTATTTTTAGGTGCCGGTGGCCATCTTGGAAGGCATTTTGAAAATATCCACTTTCCGGATGTCGGATTTTTTTGAAAACCTTTTTGTTGCAATTTTTTGGGGTTATGGTATTTTTCTCCATAAATATCTTATCTGTACTGTACGCCTATATCTTATCTGTACTGTATAGTTATACTTGCTCAACTTCAGTAATTCATTATTTATGTGTGTGTGTGTGTGTGTGTGTGTTGGGGGGGGGGGGTGGGGGTAAGTGACAGGCTTTCCACTTTTACCACAATGTGCATGGAAAACAACAAAGATTCCAGAAAGCCAGCCTTTGTCACGCGCAAGCTGTAAACGAACCCTAGGCTTATAAAATAATTAATATTGTTACGATGATTTATCCATACTGCATGCGAAGAGTGCCGTCATGGTGATTGTAATCACACCAGTTTTTTTCAGTGCAATGAATTGGCCGCGGAACCGGCGGGGGTGGGGGGGGGGGTGATTTTGTTGGTTTTCGGTTAGTTTAGGTAAGCTGTTAGGGAAAATAGAGTTCTCACATAATACTACTTCTGATTTAGAATACAATGTTGAGTAAAATATTCTGATTTCATTTAAACTATAAATTTCGTCATCATTTATATTTTCCTTCACTTTCATTTCACTTTTTATTTACATAGCCGTAAATTGTTTTTAATTCCATTCCTTTTTCTTGCCAAACTCTCAATCAGATCACTATTCGCATATGTTGGTCGCTGTTGTAGTTCTTCTTCTATTTTTACAATTTCATGTTCTAACTTGGAAACCTTCTCCTTTCATTCCTTAGCCTTTTTCTGGGAACATTTTCTAGTAAAACCTCGAATTTCCATTTTAACATAATTCCATAGTATTCTACCATCTGTAATCTCCTTGGATAATTTTAATTTTAAACGAGCTAGGCCTATTTCTTCTTTCATACTTTTAACATATTATTCATCATTACATAAACTATTTATTAAATTTCCAGTAACCTGTTTTTATTACAGGATTAATAGCAATGAAATTAATATTCAACTCTATTGCTGAGTGATCGAGTGATAATAAAGGTATTATTTTACAATTTAACACTTTCTCCTTTAAAACATCTGAAATTACCCAATAATCCAATCTACTTTGCATGTAAGGATTTTCTTGATGATTATTATGTGAATTGTTTCTTTGTGGTATTTTGTAATCGCCATATTCTAGTGCCTTGTATTTAATTAAAAAGTCTTCAAACTGCATACTTAGCTTGAATTGATTTTTATTAATATTACCTCCTTTGTAATCTTGTGCAAAAACTCTAGTTGTTCCTGTTCTGTATTTCCAACAGGGCAATTAAACATTTCCCAGTATTACCTGTTGATTTGGTAACGACCCAATTGTGAAAATGTACCTGCCTTCCAAATCCACAATAGTGTGTTTTAATTTAATATCGATCCCTTTATCAATTAATATCATAACGCCTTTACTGTGATTTGTACCGTGGCTATAAATGGAATTCCCGTCCCAGATAGAGTTCCAGTTATTGACTATATCTGGAGTACTGAAGGTTTCCTGTAGAAAAATAATATGTCCATTTCTTTACACCATTTAAAAATACCTCGTCTCTTATTTTTCTCTCGAATACCCTTAACATTTATAGATATAAAATTGCAAATGGAAGATTTAGGCTTATACATAAGGGTATGAGGAGGAGATTATAATTCAGGATGGGAATAGGAAGACCGTTGCACCCACCTAAAGCTGACCAAGATCAAAATGCCGCTGCTAACTGACCTCAAGGAAAGAAACAAAGAAAACAAAGAACATACAAGACATATACATAAAACACACAAGGAGACCTTACCAAGAAAAGACGTGTCTAATAAATACAAAGACCTCGTGGACATGTGAGTTCTTGTGACGCTACCCTCTCCCTATACTTCTACTTTTGATAGTTTTCAGTATAATCTCAACTGAACGATGAACTTAGTTTACTATAATTAGAGAAAACCTATTCAAGATATTAACCCCAAAATAAATCCCTTTTCTCTGGAAGAATTTGGATCTTAAGCCGTTAAACGGATGCATTCACCTCAAATGATTGTCACACATACGCGAACACACACACACACACACACACACACACAACTCGACACATCACTACATGCACCTCTCTGCACTTGCACGCACCAAGCACTCCAAATTCATTATATCGTATTGCATACCAATTTGTTCTTCATTCATGGATCTGGATGATAATATTAAATGATGAACTATAGCAAATACTATACTGCAAAATAATTCATTTCTACTTTTAATTCAACAAAACAAAATTATAAACAAAAATTTTTCAGCGTAATACACATAAATATCCAAAGTTTGCAAAAGAACTTTGATACTTTCAATGAATTTTTATCCATATTAAATTCATTTCCTTTTTCTATAATAGCTTTGACAGAGACATGGTTACACTCAACGACCCCTCCCATATTTGATATCGAGAATTACACGTTTAACCATATAGATCGCAAAAATGGTAAGGGAGGCGGTGTGGCGTTTTATATTCACAATAATCTGCATTATAAAGTGAGGCATGATATTATAATTAACGGCGTAGAAACCCTATTCATAGAAATTATTGACGATAACTATAAAAATAAAATAGTCGGTGTAATTTATAGACCACCAAACAACATAGCTGATGTCTTGAAAACGTATCTCGAGAAAACAAAGACATTTACCTCATGGGTGATTTTAATATAGATCTCTCTTTGCCTTACACTGCCCTTGGGCAACATTTTACTAATTTATTATCATCATTTTCTTTCAAACCTCTTATTGACAAACCTACGAGGATTACAAATACAACACATACAATAATTGACAACATTTTCTCAAACGTACTGAGTACAGATAGTAATGGAATAATATATTACGATATCTCAGACCATCTACCAATTTTCACGATATGTTCAGATAATAAACGCTTACATCAACATTCAAATAAAGAACACATTACTCGACGAAAAGAAACCAAACATAGAGTCCCTAAAAACAGATTTAAGTACAGAAAGTTGGCAAGATGTTCTTCATGAGACAAATGTTAATGATTCATATGAAATAATTATAAACAAACTTCTTCATTATTATGATAAAAATGTGCCTCTAACAAGAATAACTTCCAGCAAAAAGAAGAATAGACAACCGTGCATCACTCAAGGAATAATAAAATCCATATTTACTCGTAATAGATTATATAAAATATCACTTAAATCACCTACTTTGGCACATCAAAGCAAATATAAAAATTACCGTAATAAGCTAACTTATATTATCCGTTTAGCACGAAAATCATATTTTTCTGACAAAATTGAAAGCAATAAAGACAATAACAAAACATTGTGGCATACAATTAATGAAATGTTAGGTAAAAAAAGAGAAAATGTACAAAATGTTCAATTATTAGAGAATGGAAATTACATTAAAGACAATGGTCTTATTGCTGATGCATTTAATACATATTTTACCAATGTTGGCCCAAAATTGGCCTCAAAGATTGTTACTAATGATTATGATTTTTCACAATATCTAAATAATGATACCGAGCACTCATTATTTTTTAATCCAACGAATGTTCATGATATTTTAGAAATTGTTCGAGATGTTCCAAGATGGAATAAGTGTATATCTATTAAAACAAATTATTCATTTCCTGGCTTCCCCGCTGGCACATATTTTCAATCTATCTCTTTCTCAGGGAATTTTTCCTGATTCACTAAAACTTGCCAAAATAATTCCAATATTTAAAAAAGATGACCCATGCCGTATTGCAAATTATCGCCCAATCTCGTTGTTACCAAGCTTTTCTAAAATACTTGAAAAATGTGTTTACAAACGTTTATACACTTTCTTGGATATGAATAATCTATTAATTCCCAACCAATATGGCTTCAGAAAAAAATCATTCGACTGACTACGCAATTTTACAACTTTACGACAAAATAACCGATTCATTTTCAAAAAAGGAGCACACTGTTGGGGTTTTTATGGGTTTATCGAAGGCATTCGATAAAATGGATCATGCTATATTGTTATGTAAATTAAAGACATATGGCATCAGAGGGATCGTACTTCTTGGTTTAAGGACTACTTAGATAATAGACGTCAATATGTTAATTTCAAATCCAAATCATCTAATATATGTACTGTAAAACATATTATTCATCATTACATAAACTATTATTAAATTTCCAGTAACCTGTTTTTATTACAGGATTAATAGCAATGAAATTAATATTCAACTCTATTGCTGAGTGATCGAGTGATAATGAAGGTATTATTTTACAATTTAACACTTTCTACAATCTTAGGGCCCTTGATGTTTTTAATATATATGAATGATATTGTCAATGCATCACCTTTACTATAACCGATTCATTTTCAAAAAAGGAGCACACTGTTGGGGTTTTTATGGGTTTATCGAAGGCATTCGATAAAATGGATCATGCTATATTGTTATGTAAATTAAAGACATATGGCATCAGAGGGATCGTACTTCTTGGTTTAAGGACTACTTAGATAATAGACGTCAATATGTTAATTTCAAATCCAAATCATCTAATATATGTACTGTAAAACATATTATTCATCATTACATAAACTATTATTAAATTTCCAGTAACCTGTTTTTATTACAGGATTAATAGCAATGAAATTAATATTCAACTCTATTGCTGAGTGATCGAGTGATAATGAAGGTATTATTTTACAATTTAACACTTTCTACAATCTTAGGGCCCTTGATGTTTTTAATATATATGAATGATATTGTCAATGCATCACCTTTACTAACATACGTTTTATTTGCAGATGATACTAACATATTTTATTCACACCAAAATTTAAACATGCTTGTTACAACTCTGAATCTAGAACTAAAGAAATTATCATTGTGGTTTAAATCCAATAAACTCTCCTTAATATAAACAAAACAAACAAATGAACTTTAAACACATTAATTCTACACATGTATTTCGTAATAACATTTTCATTGATGACATGCCCGTTACCGAAAAACATGAAACAAAATTTCTAGGTATATTGATCGACTCAAATGTAACTTGGAATAGTCACGTTCGTAACATTAGCATGTTGGTAGCAAGAGGCATAGGTATTTTATATAAATTGAAATATTGAAATATCTTTCTCAAAGATCACTATTAATGCTTTACAATTAATTTATTTTGTCACATATATCGAACTGTAACAGAGTATGGGGAAATAGTAACAAAATGAATATAGACACTATGTTGCGTCTTCAAAAGAAAGCACTCCGTATCTGTTCTCATTCTCATTATTTAGCCCACACCGATCCTATATTTCATAAGTTTAAAACATTGAAAATTAACGATATTCACACCTACCAAACTGCTATATTTATGTATAAATTTTCCACCAACGCTACACCAATATCCCTTCAAAATATTTTTATCTACAACAGAGATGTCCATTCCTGCCCGACACGACATTCATCAGATCTTCATTTTACAAATCGAAAATTAATAATAGCTCAAAAAACGATAAGACATCACGGTCCAGATGTTTGGAACAATTTACCTCATGATATTAAACACGCCGTATCTCTTTTTTTTCTTTTAAAGCTTCGTTAAATAAGTATTTGCTATCCACTTATTCGTAAACTTCTCACCAGCACGTGCACCCACTTGCACACACTTCACTTCAATCCCTTTCCTTCCCCTTTTCCCCCTTTTTTTGTAGTAAGTATTTTTTTTTCCAGTTAGTGACATCGCTTTTATGATAAAGACATTGATAATAATTATGGTTTCCATGTAGCCCTTTCCACTGGCTGCTATTCCTTCAAGCATTTTGCTTAAGATAGCTGGCCCCTGCATTTCTGTTATTTCTACTTGTTCATTACGATTTATAATCATGTCTTTATTCTGTTGTCATTGTTATTTAACTGCCACATTTTTGAATTTGAACAATTATGTTGTATATTTATTACTAAAATTGTTTGTAAATTTATTTGATTTGACAATAAATGCAGAAACACCTGCCAAAAAAATGGGCTTATCTATGTACGATATGCGATACTGTGTATCGGTATCGGGAGTGGTTCGATTAAACATGTCTACCAACTAACATCTGTCTGCTACCTGTCGTCATTATATTGCGTATCCAGCAATACTAAACCAGGACGAAAATCCAATTTCCAACTGGTTTCAACTGCGTTCAACTGGATCCAGTTAAATTCAACCCGAAACGCAAAAATACCAGTTGAGATGAATACTTTCCAGTTAGAAATCAAGTTGGAAACCAATTAGCAATTATTTCCAGTTGGAAACCAATTCGCAAATATTTCCAATTGAATGTTTCCAGTTGGAAATCCAGTTGGAAAGCATACAATTGTAGTTTAAGCTTCTACCAACCTTAAAATTTGTTAGCAAGCTTTCGTCCACTACTGTGGACTTTCTGAAGCCAAATGATCAGTGACACTGTTTCTAATTGCTGTCTGCTGTCTTGCGATCACTGGACCGAAGATAGGTGACAGAATATAACCTGAGTCCCTGTGCAGTGTAGGATTAATCCTCTTTATCCGAATAGACTCTTTCACCTTTCTTGACCAGTAGTTGCTTTCAAAGTCAATGATGAGGGCATCATCCCATCCAATATTATGTCCTGTATTGAGGGCATCTTCGGCTAGAGCTGAATGGAAAGTATTGTTCAATCTAAGGGTTCTTTTGTGCTCCTTAAAGGCCAAGTCCACCTCAATATCAAGTTGATTTGAATAAACAGAGTAAAATTAAACAAGCAAAACAGTAAAAATTTCACTGAAATCGGATGTAAAATAAGAAAGTTATGGCATTTTGAAGTTTTGCATTATTTCATGAAACAGTGATATGCATAGCATGGGCGGTATGGAAATGAGTGAACAGATGATGTCACACACTTACTTTTCCTTATGTATTTTTATTATATGAAATATCATATATTTCATTTTTTTGCTACAATAATGTAAAACATGGTTTGACTCCATATGGAACATGTAAAATCATCATTATTGTAACTTATTTTCATACAAGGAAGGGATTCTTTATTATCACATCTATAAAAATTGAAATATTTGAAATTTCATATAATAAAATACATAAGGAAAAGTGAGTGTGTGACATCATCAGTTCACTCATTTGCAGACCGCCCATGCTATGCATATCACTTCAAAATGCCATAACTTTCTTATTTTACATCCTATTTCAGTGAAAATTTTACTGTTATGCTTGTTTAAGTTTACTCTGTTTATTCAAATCAATTCAGATCTTGTAAACAATGCCTGTCCTTTCTTCTCTCGGTATTTTGCCTTTTGGATGGACCAGCCTGCTCCTTAGTGTGTTGGGACTTCTTAAAGCAACACTAATATCCTTGTCTTGGAATGCTCGTTTCAAGCGAGAGGTTATAGTGTTGACGAAAGGAAGGACTACTCGGTTGTTCTGTCCTTCGCTCTTTGTCTCGTCCATGCTGATATCCACATGATGTAAGCACCTTGTCAATTTGTTGAAATGGTACACTGTCGCTTGGCCTAATAACCAATTCGTCTAATACACAGTTTGGCTAACCCCATTTAGTCTAAAACCCATTTGGGCTAATTTTCACTTCGGCTAAATTTCACTTTGTCTATTTCCAAATAGTCTATCCGTCATTTTGTCTACAAGCCACATGGTCTCATATCCATTTGGGCTACACCTACTTTGGCTAATACCATATGGTCTACCTATCATTTGGTCCAATTCCATTTAGTCTAATAACCAGTTGGGCTACTTATCATTTGGTCTAATTTTCATATAGTCTAATGACCATTTGGTCTAATTACTATTTATTCTTCTGGCCATTTAGTAGCAAGTTGAGAAAGGAAAGGGAAATGAAACTTTAAAAAATGAAACTTCAAAGAAGTCATCTATACGTAAATGTGCATTAAAAGAGTTATTCACCTTGCTGCTGCTTATATCAAGTCAATCAATATCCCTACATTTTATATATAAATTATCTAATATATTAAAATCAATTATTTATTATTATTTTTTAGTAATTAAAACAATCATAGGTCTTCTCTTCCTTTCATAACTTAAGTAGAAGAACCTGGTTTTGTATTACACTTCAAATTATGTTTGTTGGGTGATAATCTGTTATTCATGTTTCTTATTTGATATCCGACGTAATTATGTGTGTGCAAGTAGTCACTAAAAGCTCGGGCTCGGGACGGTGCCAGGGTATTTTCATAGGAGGGCCAAGACGACCCACACACTTGGGGTTTCAACGAACTGGGTACCGTTTTTGGAAAAGGGGGAACTTAATTATAAAGGGTGAAGACAAGAATGGAAAATGACGTTTTAATACGTTGCTGTACCCCTACATTGAACTTAACACACATTAAGGACGTTCCCTAGTTAAAGTCAAATCCATGTCAGTTTCACCAAATTTTGCACATAGTTACTTTGGTCCATGAGAAGCCCCAATATGCATAGAAAAGTATAGGTCCATGTGCTTACTTTTTTTCTATGGGACACTGAAGTGTGCCATGATTGGGTGTCGGGTAGAATGACGTCAACGCAGGTTTTTGGCCATTGATAGACCTCAGAATTCGTAATGTCATATACAAATCCCCATTATTCTGTCAAAAACCATGTCAGATTCGTAAATTTTTCCAGATTTGTAGAGAATTGTATACTGCAAAAGGAGAAAGTTTTAAAAAGGAGGTCCAGGCACTTGTTTTTATGCTAGCAGCGCCCTCAGGTGGTGGAAAAAGTGAAAAACTAGCAAAACTAGTGAAAACTGGCTGAGAACCTGTCTTGGAAGGGCATGGGTTCGTAATAACTCTACTGTATATTTAAAATCCATGCCAGATTCCTAAATTTTTCCAGATTCGTAGAGAATTGTATACTGCAGAAGGAGAAAGTTTAAAAAATGGGGGTCCATGCACTCGTTTTTGTGCTAGCAGCGCCCTCATTTGGCGGAAAAATTCAAAAACTCGCAAAACTAGTGAAAACTGTGCATGGCAGGCTGGGAACCTGTCTAGGAAGGGGATGGGTTCGTAATAACTCTACTGTATATTTAAAATCCATGCCAGATTCGTAATTTTTTCCAGATTTGTAGAGAATAGTATACTGCAGAAGGAGAAAGCTTAAAAATGGGGAGGGGGGGGGGGGGTCCATGCACTCGTTTTTGTGCTAGCAGCGCCCTCAGTTGCTGGAAAAATTCAAAAAACTTGCAAAACTAGTGAAAACTGTGCATGGCAGGGTAAGAATCTGTGTCGGAAGGGGATGGGTTCGTAATAACTCTACTGTATATTTAAAATCCATGCCAGATTCCTAAATTTTTCCAGATTTGTAGAGAATTGTATACTGCAGAAGGAGAAAGTTTAAAAAATGGGGGTCCATGCACTCGTTTTTGTGCTAGCAGCGCCCTCATTTGGCGGAAAAATTCAAAAACTCGCAAAACTAGTGAAAACTGTGCATGGCAGGCTGGGAACCTGTCTAGGAAGGGGATGGGTTCGTAATAACTCTTCTGTATATTTAAAATCCATGCCAGATTCGTAAATTTTTCCAGATTTGTAGAGAATAGTATACTGCAGAAGGAGAAAGCTTAAAAAAGGGGGGTCCATGCACTCGTTTTTGTGCTAGCAGCGCCCTCAGTTGCTGGAAAAATTCAAAAAACTTGCAAAACTAGTGAAAACTGTGCATGGCAGGGTAAGAATCTGTGTCGGAAGGGGATGGGTTCGTAATAACTCTACTGTATATTTAAAATCCATGCCAGATTCCTAAATTTTTCCAGATTTGTAGAGAATTGTATACTGTAGAAGGAGAAAGCTTTAAAAAGGGGGGTCCATGCACTCGTTTTTGTGCTAGCAGCGCCCTCATTTGGCGGAAAAATTCAAAAACTCGCAAAACTAGTGAAAACTGTGCATGGCAGGCTGGGAACCTGTCTAGGAAGGGGATGGGTTCGTAATAACTCTACTGTATATTTAAAATCCATGCCAGATTCGTAAATTTTTCCAGATTCGTAGAGAATTGTATACTGCAGAAGGAGAAAGTTTAAAAAATGGGGGTCCATGCACTCGTTTTTGTGCTAGCAGCGCCCTTAGTTGCTGGAAAAATTCAAAAACTAGCAAAACTAGTGAAAACTGGCTGAGAACCTGTCTTGGAAGGGCATGGGTTCGTAATAACTCTACTGTATATTTAAAATCCATGCCAGATTCCTAAATTTTTCCAGATTTGTAGAGAATTGTATACTGTAGAAGGAGAAAGCTTTAAAAAGGGGGGTCCATGCACTCGTTTTTGTGCTAGCAGCGCCCTCATTTGGCGGAAAAATTCAAAAACTCGCAAAACTAGTGAAAACTGTGCATGGCAGGCTGGGAACCTGTCTAGAAAGGGGATGGGTTCGTAATAACTCTACTGTATATTTAAAATCCATGTCAGATTCGTAATTTTTTCCAGATTCGTAGATAACTGTATACTGCAGAAGGAGAAAGTTTAAAAAATGGGGGTCCATGCACTCGTTTTTGTGCTAGCAGCGCCCTCAGTTGCTGGAAAAATTCAAAAACTAGCAAAACTAGTGAAAACTGGCTGAGAACCTGTCTTGGAAGGGCATGGGTTCGTAATAACTCTACTGTATATTTAAAATCCATGCCAGATTCCTAAATTTTTCCAGATTTGTAGAGAATTGTATACTGTAGAAGGAGAAAGCTTTAAAAAGGGGGGTCCATGCACTCGTTTTTGTGCTAGCAGCGCCCTCATTTGGCGGAAAAATTCAAAAACTCGCAAAACTAGTGAAAACTGTGCATGGCAGGCTGGGAACCTGTCTAGGAAGGGGATGGGTTCGTAATAACTCTACTGTATATTTAAAATCCATGCCAGATTCGTAATTTTTTCCAGATTCGTAGATAACTGTATACTGCAGAAGGAGAAAGTTTAAAAAATGGGGGTCCATGCACTCGTTTTTGTGCTAGCAGCACCCTCATTTGGCGGAAAAATTCAAAAACTCGCAAAACTAGTGAAAACTGTGCATGGCAGGGTGGGAACCTGTCTAGGAAGGGGATGGGTTCGTAATAACTCTACTGTATATTTAAAATCCATGCCAGATTCCTAAATTTTTCCAGATTCGTAGAGAATTGTATACTGCAGAAGGAGAAAGTTTAAAAAATGGGGGTCCATGCACTCGTTTTTGTGCTAGCAGCGCCCTCAGTTGCTGGAAAAATTCAAAAACTTGCAAAACTAGTGAAAACTGTGCATGGCAGGGTGGGAACCTGTCTAGGAAGGGGATGGGTTCGTAATAACTCTACTGTATATTTAAAATCCATGCCAGATTCGTAGAGAATTGTATACTGCAGAAGGAGAAAGTTTAAAAAATGGGGGTCCATGCACTCGTTTTTGTGCTAGCAGCGCCCTCAGTTGCTGGAAAAATTCAAAAACTTGCAAAACTAGTGAAAACTGTGCATGGCAGGGTGGGAACCTGTCTAGGAAGGGGATGGGTTCGTAATAACTCTACTGTATATTTAAAATCCATGCCAGATTCGTAAATTTTTCCAGATTCGTAGAGAATTGTATACTGCAGAAGGAGAAAGTTTTAAAAAGGGGGGTCCATGCACTCGTTTTTGTGCTAGCAGCGCCCTCAGTTGGCGGAAAAATTCAAAAACTCGCAAAACTAGTGAAAACTGTGCATGGCAGGGTGGGAACCTGTCTAGGAAGCGGGAGGGATCGAAATAACCCTACTGTATATTCAAAATCCATGCCAGATTCCTAAATTTTTCCAGATTCGTAGAGAATTGTATACTGCAGAAGGAGAAAGTTTAAAAAATGGGGGTCCATGCACTCGTTTTTGTGCTAGCAGCGCCCTCAGTTGCTGGAAAAATTCAAAAACTTGCAAAACTAGTGAAAACTGTGCATGGCAGGGTGGGAACCTGTCTAGGAAGGGGATGGGTTCGTAATAACTCTACTGTATATTTAAAATCCATGCCAGATTCGTAGAGAATTGTATACTGCAGAAGGAGAAAGTTTAAAAAATGGGGGTCCCTGCACTCGTTTTTGTGTGCTAGCAGCGCCCTCAGTTGCTGGAAAAATTCAAAAACTTGCAAAACCAGTGAAAACTGTGCATGGCAGGGTGGGAACCTGTCTAGGAAGGGGATGGGTTCGTAATAACTCTACTGTATATTTAAAATCCATGCCAGATTCGTAGAGAATTGTATACTGCAGAAGGAGAAAGTTTAAAAAATGGGGGTCCATGCACTCGTTTTTGTGCTAGCAGCGCCCTCAGTTGCTGGAAAAATTCAAAAACTTGCAAAACTTGTGAAAACTGTGCATGGCAGGGTGGGAACCTGTCTAGGAAGGGGATGGGTTCGTAATAACTCTACTGTATATTTAAAATCCATGCCAGATTCGTATTTTTTTCCAGATTCGTAGAGAATTGTATACTGCAGAAGGAGAAAGTTTTAAAAAGGGGGGTCCATGCACTCGTTTTTGTGCTAGCAGCGCCCTCAGTTGGCGGAAAAATTCAAAAACTCGCAAAACTAGTGAAAACTGTGCATGGCAGGGTGGGAACCTGTCTAGGAAGCGGGAGGGATCGAAATAACCCTACTGTATATTCAAAATCCATGCCAGATTCGTAAATTTTTCAAGATTTGTAGAGAATTACATACCTTATTAGGATAAAGTTTTAAAAAGGGGGGTCCATGCGCTCGTTTTTGTGCTAGCAGCAACTTTAGGTGGCGGAAAAAGTCAAAAACTCGCAAAACTAGCGAAAACTGTGTATGGCTGGATGGGAAACAGTGTAAGAAGAGGATGGGTTCGAAAAAAAAAATCATGTCATTTTCACCAAAGTTTCCAGATTTGTAGAGAGAAGTATACTAAAGGAAGAGAGAGTTTGCAAAAGGGGGTCCATGTACTGGTTTTTTGTGCTAGCAGCGCTCCCCCCCCCCCCCCCCCCCCCCCCCCCTGTTTGCCTGTTATCAGACATGAAATTGTCACCATGTAACTGATATTTTTTATATACATGCACGACCATAGGCACCGGAAGCGCGGGGAGGGGGTGGGCAGAGGGGGCATTTTCCCCAGTAATCATTCAAAAAAGGGGACCCCCTCTCCCGGATCCCCTCGGAAGAAAAAAATACATCTTAATTAATTTAGCAACTATGACAAGGGTGACTTGTATAATAAGTTGCCTTGTCACTAATAATGCAAATCTTCAGTATTTAAAATTTTAACAAATCGCACTCTGTCACCACGGTCCCTACTATATTGATAGGCGCAATGTTTCTTAACATTTAGAAACCCTGTCTATTGTATATTTTCCCCTCTACCCCCCCCCCCCCCCACATACACACAAGACAATAAAACTTGCAATATTGCATCACCTTTCTAGTGCTCCAAAAGGCGAGGTATCACCATCACATGGTCGCTCCGCTACATTACATGCAGATATATAGGAGCAAGTTATCTGAAGTATTAATACTGTCTACCACCAGTGGCGACAAAAGCGAAGTGGCAGATTTTTCCTACTATTAAAGGAGGAGGGATAGGGGTATAACGAATAATTTTCTAGTGATGCGAACTGCAAGGTTTCAACACGCAATGATCTTAATTTTCCTGTTTGCAATAATCTGTTCTGTCCCCTCAGAGGGGCCCCTCGCAAGACAAGAAATATTACTTTAAGTTAAACAATGTAAGAACAAGATTTACTTTGCCAACCTTTGCTCTAATATAAAATTCCTCTACATTCTCCTTTTTCGCTCAGTCGCTATACTCCCTCCCACATTAATGGCAACATTGATTATTTGACTTTACAATATATCTTCTATATTACAAGGCCCCGAAGCGCACGGGTGTGGCAGGTGCTTTTCTGTGCCTAAAAAGAAGGGAAAATGTCGTTATTATTCTCCTCCTCATTATGACATCAATCATTTTGCAGTTTACTAATGGAAACATTTTTGTGCTCTAAAATACGTAGTTTCAACATTGAATAATCCAAATCTAAATCGATACTTACGATCTCTCGCATTTCAGTAAATGCAGTGTTTATTAACACGTATGTGTGGGGCAGAGGCTCTCCTCGTTTTGTTCCCACCCTATCGCAAGATTGTTATCTACTTTATATGGTTATATATAACTATATTTGATGTTATGTAAGTCATAATTCTAAGTAAGCTGTGACCTGCCTGTGTGTGTAAAGTTTCTCTTGAATGCAAATATCAATACATGTATTATGAAAGCAACTTTTTCGCTCGGTCGCTACGCCCCCTCACCAAGTAGTCATACGAAGAAAAATAGTCATATATATGCTGCTGAAATTCTGTTTTATTAAAGCTGTTCCGTCTTAAGAAAAGAGAAAAATGTTTAATGATTCTCTAATATGCTTTGAAACATTCTCTTGGTGGCTGAGTTCCAATATTCTCCTAAGGATTTTTAGCATGAATAGCCCCATAGGCGTACGAGGCGGGGCTGCAGCGCCCCCGCATTTTGATAATACAATAATTTTGCAAGGTGCCCGAATATCCTCATATTTTGGGAGCGAGTTGCCTTAATATCCTCAAATTAGTTAATTAGTGCCGCCCATGGGCCACTTGAGGCCCGTGGTTTTAAGTAATATTTTAAGTAATATCCTAACTATCGGTATGATTACAGGTGTCAATTTTTTTTCTCACTCGCTTCGCTCGCTCGCAATTAGCATATCATAATTATCTGTTCCCTGTCCTACCAAGGAGTTATCATTACATGTCCTACCACGCATAATTTGAAAAATAGTCAAACCAAAGAGTTATCATCAAACAAAGAAAAATAAGGATAATAATATTATTTATGATACGGGGCTGTGTATTCTGAAATTCCTCCTCAGTCCTTAAATAGGCCATTCGGGTGTATGTGGAGGCGTATGAGACCTGGGATGGGGGTTGTAGCCCCCTCCCGAAAATATCAAAATTACCTGGCATTCGGGCACCCGAATGATCTCGTTGTACTTTTTATATCTTTTCTGAATTAGCACATTTTGATGACGAAATTACATTTCACGGTTCTAATGTGTCAATTTCTTTGGATTGCTTGCTTTGCTCGCTTTCGGGCAAGATACGCCAGTCCCATACATTTTTTGTATGTATTTGTAATATTCAGTGGCCCGCGACGTAATTTGGAGAATATTTCTGGCCATGCACCTGACAAAATGATTAAGAACCCAGGTCATAGACAAATGATTCTTCGGCATATAATTATTTGAATTTCTTTCTCCAGCTCTTTTTGTGTTAGTTTAGTGTACAAAAAAATTGAATTGAAAAGGACAGCTATCTTTATTAGTTTTTTTTTCCTATACGACTAACTTTGCCAATAGAAAATTCATAAGGGGGCATCGAATGTTATCTTTCAGCTCAAGCTAGTTAATATTTGGTATATTTTTCGCAGGTACAGAATTATTGATTTCATCTATATTTACCGGGTTCTTCTTACTGCGCACACTTGCATACCATTATTAAGCATTGTGTTAAATATGCGTATACATTGGGTGATTTCACGCTCGGTGTTGGTGTTTGGTGTTAGTGTCTATTTTGCCCGAAATCGTGATCTAACACCGACTATGAAATGAAAAAAATCAGTCGGTGTTAGGTGTTGACCTCTGATTTTTTTGACGTAGTTCCGGTTGCCGGTGTTTGTTTTTTGTTAATAATCGTCTACTGAACCGAGCTCGGCCGTCGGTGTTTAATTTCCTATACAAATTCCAACACTATACCCCTAGGGATTAAGAAATACCGATTTCACGGTCGGTGTTGGTGTTGGTGTTTCTAGCTATGGGAAATTTTGCTGATTAGTCATGAGAAATAAAGACAGTAGGCGCTATTCGAGGTGTAATTTCATAGGCGTTAAGAGGTATTATGTTCATATAGGCCTGATATTAGATCTAGGCCAGCATTTGGTCTAACGTTCGATCTAGAGCACACGGAAAGGAACTACTTTTGCTTTTTAATGGGTTTGAAGGAGTGAATACAAATTCCGACCTAATTTTCTTTTTAAGATAGATTTAATAAAAATGACGTTAGATATTCCGTAGTTAAAGACCCAGAGAATCCACATCATTTATCAGGATGAGATCTAAATCAACATTTACAATACAAAAGCCATGAATCTTCACGGCTAATCTGTGCCAAGGCCTGAAATTTGGCTGTTTGCCCTGTACGCGCTACGCCGTCCGATCCGGCGTCTAGCTGCATTAGCTACCGCAGCATTTTCTGCTGCAAGTGAGAAATTCAAGAGAAATCATATCTAAACTTACTGTTCCTGTCAAGACCATCCATTTCTGTGAAGTTTCTTACCACACTCTAGATCAAATAATTATTTATTTTAGAATTGCCGGACTACTCGTGTAATTTAAGGATATTCTAGACTAATAATTAAATAGTTTTAAACAATTTTTTCCCTTCGTTAAAAACGGTGCTGACGCCATTACCAGTGTTAAGCTATCGATGCGCTTTGTTAGGATATCGGTATCGGCTCCTTAATCTGAATAGCGGTGTTTGAGCTCGATTTTAGGATAATTTTCGCTCTAAACACCAACACCAAACACCAACACCGAGCGTGAAATCACCCATTGTCTTAACTGCGCGCAATACTCTCCCGGTGTTGTGATGACGTAACACAGCCAGCCAGGATGCGCAGCTGAGTTGCGCACAAACATAACTAGGGAACGTCCTTAAATGTTAAGGATATATTTTCTAATTTTCGCATTATATGCATTTCTGCCTTACTCCTAACTTGCAAGCGAGCAACCAAAAATATTATGTTCTTGTTGAAGGTCATTGATTTCATGCCGAAGATGCCGCAAAAGTAATTCCAAGCACAATTTCTAAATAAAAGAGATAGATAGGAGTTTCTGTTACCGCCATGAGTTACAATAAGTGAGTGCAAGCGAGCGTAGTGAGCAAGCTTCGGGCAGGGGATATCTTAATTTGCTGCAATATTATTAAACTTTTGGGCACTGTGTCCCCAGCTCTCGCTAAGTTCCTCCTCAAAGGTGTCACACTGTTTTCATATCAAGAACTAGATATTCTGCCATTAAGCTTCTCTGCTTCTTGTGAGCTATGCAAACTGCTATTTTCAGGAGTGGCGCTACAGGGGGGAGGGGGCAGGGGCGGTTGCCCCCTATGATTTTTCAAGTGACCTAAAAGATAGAGAGAGAGAGAGAAGAAAAACGAAAAAAGAAGAAGAAAGAAGCAGAAAGAAGAGTATGCAACTCTTATTATTATTATTATTATTATTATCATTATTTCAATATGGCACGAAAAAGAGACATGATAATGAAGCTTTTCGACCTGCACTCATCAGGTTATCACGCAGGTATATAACAAATTACTTGAAATCAACTATATTATACTCGGTGAACCCGGACGCAACCTAGACGCCGTAAAAAAATGGCTTTTCTGCAAGCCAATCCATCGGCGAATAGACGAGCTGACGACACCATCGTACGTCTAACGGAGCTGGTCCTGAAGCTTTAATCCTTCCAGTTTGATGGGAAGTTCTATAATCAGAGAAAAGGTGTTGCCATGGGGACCAAGATGGGACCTTCATATGCCTGCCTTTTCATGGGTTTCATGGAGTCCCAAATGCTGACATCTTACGAGGGCCCCCGCCCCATTCTCTTCAAGAGATACATCGATGATTTCTTCGGCATCGCGACCTGTTCACGAGATGAATTGAACTCTTTCATACAGCATTTCGATTCATTCCACCCTTCTCTCCGCTTCACCCACACCATCTCCGACAACTCTCTCCCTTTCCTGGACATAGAGATTTCTGTCAACGGAGGTCGCTGGATCGATACAACCTTCAAATCTTCCCATCCACCTGCGTGCAAGAACGCTATTCCCCAGTCCCAATTCACCCGTCTCAGGAGGCTATGCAGTAAGGAGGACGATTTCCAGGCCCGTTCCGCCGAAATGTCGTCGTTCTTCATCGACCGGGGGTATCCTGTCAACATGGTTGAGAGCGCCGCCAAGAAATCAGCAAGAGTTACTCGGATAGAAGCTCTGAGACGGAGTGAGAAGAAGGCATCATCCCGCGTTCCCCTGGTGTTAACGTATAATGAGCCGAATGCTAGGCAAGAGCCGTGTAGTCTAACATAGCAACACGTCAGCTTGTATTATTACGTCACAATTTATTTATTTAGCGCTCATTAATAAATAAGCGCTCAAACCTTTACCTAGCAACTAAGCGCGTTACCATGGTATATTACATTGTCAACTTTTTCTGAGCAGAGCTTCACATACACATTTCACTTTGTTCATTACCCTGAGGAAGATCCGTGAGGATCGAAAATTTGGTGAAAATAAATAAAAAGGTTGGAATTCAATGCATTACCAATGTCTTCTCTGGAATTCATTCATTGCATCTCTCTCTTCATGCTTTTCCAACACGCGGTTATGAAATATCATTATATATATATATATATATATATATATATATATATATATATGTATATATGTATATATAAATCATACTTTGATACATTCCATTTCCACTAAAGCTACAATGATTACTGAAATGTATAATAAGGTTGTCCGTAAGGCGACAATGTTAAAAAAAAATGAGCTGCTTTTTCAGTTTTTAGATCGGGATTATTTCGTGTGTCGCAAGCGTTCGATCGAAAGTTGCAGTCCTCAGCAGTCGGTGTAAGAGCTTCTTATGTATCGCGATGTTAGTATCACTGCGCTGGTTTTCGACCGGATGGCATGTGAGGAGCTCTGGCGTGGGACGTTGGATAGGACTCCTGAGTTTGTACATGTGGCCGAAGACCAGCACTGCTAAAAATGCCGAAAAACAGGAAAAATTTAAAAAACAGGAAAAAAAAAAAAAAAAAAATTATCGGAGGATAGCGATACACCACTACATGCTGCATCATTTGCTTTGTTATAAGTCATCTCATGCAGCTGTTCACAGTATCGTATCGTACAGTATGGGACTTTGTACAGTACCACCTACTCAGTTTTGTGAAAGTCTTGTTTATATTTTTTGAATTCCCTGAATATGACATCAACTATCCTACAAGTATGAGGTAATCCTGCCAGGAGTGAATTTCCGATGATGTTCGCTGTGCGAGAGTCGTTCTATGTGCATACAAATAAAATGCAATGGATTTACTGCACACAAATTATGCTACCGTGGGACCGAAGTCAACTAAGTGCGACGCTCACGCGGGCCGTGTTTTCACCCACTGAGGCGTTACTAGGGTCGTTGTTAGGAAAATGACGTCACATCGGAATGCAAAGTTCTCCATTTAATAATTTATTGTGATGAACATTCTCGAATTCACTTTCATAATCCTTCTTTTTAAACATTTCTAATATTTTGTTTTTACTAACTGTTTTCACAATGATTTGTCATATGGGTAAATATTGGAATACAAATTGTGTATGGGAGGATTATGTGCATATAGTCCATGGGCCAGAAACCGAAAAGGTCCCCCCCCCCCCCCCCCCCTTAGGCACAATTTTAAATGATGTTTTTCTGTTAGCTAGGACCCTCAGCTCTCAGAATCTGCTTGTTTGCCATAAAGTTGCAGGTGGGTGTGGCCACCAGGGCCGTTACCATGGTAACGGATCAAGAAAAATATGAATTTTAGGAAAAGTCATATAATTCCAATTCACGAATCTAAAAATACTTGGTAAGCATCCTAATATATGTATTTTAGGTGCCCAATCGATTGCAACCATAATCAGAGCCATTTAAAGTCATGGGCGTGTCCAAAAATGGCCGTTACTATGGAAAAGGTACCATAAAAAGCGGGTATTTTTGACAACTTTCTAAACTTATAAATATGAAATAGCCAAAAAGGTGTATGCACAAGCCTAAAGTATGTTTTTCTATTAGCTAGGACCCTCAGCTATCATAATCTGCCTATTTCATGTACAGTTGGTGGTGGGTGTGGCCTGTAGGACCGTTACTATGGTAACACATCAGAAATACTGGATTCTTAGAAAATACTGCATCTTTGTAATTCAATAGCTATAAAATATATGGTAAGTATCCTATTATGTGTATTTCAAGCTGCCTGATAGATTGCAATCACAATCTGAGCCATTTAAAGTCATGGGCGTGTCAAAAAAGGCCGTTGCTATGGAAACGGTCCAACAAAAAGCTGTTATTTGTGAAAAAAATCTATAACTAACCATTACAAAATAGAAAGAAAAAAGTGTCTGCAGTCTTTGATAATGTTTTTATATTAGTTATGACCCTCAGCTATCATAATTTGATTGTTTGACATCAAGGTGGTCATGGGCGTGGCCGCTAGGGCCGTTACCATGGTAACACATAGCGAAATACTGGAATTTAGAAAATACCGTATATTGGTCATTTAGCAGCATAAAATATATGGTAAGGCCTCTAATATATGTATTTCAAGCTTCCCCACTGATTCCAACAACAATCTGAGTCATTTGAAATCATGGGCGTGTAAAAATGGGCCGTTGCTATGGAAACGCTCCCACAAAATGCTGATATTTGTGGAAAATATCTATGATTTATCAATACAAAATAGAAAACAACTGTCTGCACAATCTTAAATAATGTTTTTCTGTTAGCTAGGACCTTCAGCCCTCATATTCTCCCTATTTTACATAAAGTTGGTAGTGGGCGTGACCACTAGGGTTGTTACCATGGTAACACACCAAGGAATTGAATTTTAGAAAATACTATATATCTGTAATTCAACATCACAAAAACAAATTGTACCCATATAACTATATGTATTTTGGGGTGCCTGTTTGATTGCAAGTAGAATCAGAGTCATTGGAAGTCACCGTCATGTCAAAACATGGCTGTTGCTATGGAAACAGTATGATACAAATTGAAAATTTCAACACAAGACAAAGAACAAGTGTATGTACAGCCTAAAATGGTGTTTATCTGTCAGCTATCATAATCGAAAGCTTCCTAGTAGCCACAAAGTTGGTTGTGGGTGAGACTGTCAAGGTAGCTACCATGGTAAGGCACCAAAAAAACAAGAGTTTTAGAATAATAGATAATAATAAATGTATCTTACTTACCCAGGATAACCACATCAGTAATATTACTACCCTGCAACTATCATTGCCTTGTACACATTTCATACATCTGGGTCAAGCAAAACAAATGTGGGCAAAACATCTTGCCCAGGGATGTAAGCACCGATCAAGGATCGAATCCAAGAGCTCTCGTATGAGAGTGAAAGGCTTTCACCAATATACCACAGTGCTTCCACCATGTATTTGTAATGTAACGAAGTACAATGTAGGCATCTAATTATACACAATTGAAGCTGCGCCTTTAATTGCAATCAAAAGCCGGATTAGTTTAGGTCAGTCATATAAAAATATGCCGTTGCTAAGGGAAAAGAATGATAAGAAAGCTAATATTGATTTTTAAGAAAGGGATATTTATGTATCTAAATAATGAATTATAAACAAGTGCAACTGTCCTATTGGTTCAAATCCAGATCAAGGCCTCATCAATCAAGATCATGCCTGGTAGGACACTTGCTATGACAAACGAAGATGCAAATGTTCAAATAGATATGCAAGGCTTCTGAAAATTCATTGTATTTCTAAGCCAATTCATATTGAAAAGGTACCACTGTACTTAGAGATACTCTCATCTACTGTGTTGTCGCATTACAGTATTAACTTTGACCACTTGGTAGGTGTTGTACTGTGGCTGTGAGCACCAAAAGCATATCTTTAAAATATTGGTATTTCAGAAAGTGGCATTGTTTTAGTTTAACATTATTTTAAAACAATATAACAGTATAGACATGCTAGATATCTCCATTGCAAGCAGCCTGAATGATTGCATTGAAAATGTTAATCATTTATTCCCAATGATCATATCCAAATATTGTCGCTGCTAAGGCAGATTATGATCGAGAAATCTATATTTAGAAAATAGTGGCATATTTCTGTGATTTCACAACACGAAAGATAATGTTAGTGATGATATATTTTTATAAAGTTAATTTCTGACTGTACTGCTAACTGCAATTAATGTGTCGGTTTTGAGTTCACGGTCATCTGTGAAATGATAACTGAGGTACATAAGTGTCCACACCCAGTTGACATGAGTGAGAGCTACTTGTATTCCACTTTGCCCCTTCAAGGAGTTCTATAAATGGATGTCATTAGGAATCAGAAGTTAGAGAGCATCCTTGGGATAGAGGTACGGAACATTTTCAGCAGAATTCCTCTTGCAGCAACACCCACTACTTTGGATGAGGTTGAGGATTACCCATCAATCAGAGTTATCATGAAGAACAGATACAATAAGGCATTGACAGACTTCAGAATTACATACCAAACTATACTAAGTAAATTTGAAGTGAGGATTCACCCATCTTCATCCTAACCATAGAGACATTACTCAAGTATTGCAAAAATGTATTCTCTTCTAACATAGTGGTGGAGGTATAGATGACACCTATATCTCCATCCTGAGTTCTGACTTTATTCTGCCAAACCAAACCGGGGGAGGGTTGGATAATCTCCTCACCATGACCTTCTTAGCATGTGATTCAAGCCAGATAAGAGTGCCTCACCATATCAGACTTGTAAGAAAGTCAACCAAGTTTTAATAAGAGAATACTCAGTTCAAGTAAGGCTGCAGAACGCCTTAAAGCTGTAAGAGATAGATAGACAAACCCGCTGGTGTTCACTAATTTCACAATATTATGGACTTAGCCACTAAACTAGAGGAACAATCTCACAAACTATTGGTCATATCTCCTCTAAAGCCAAAAGAACTGCAGCTTACCTGTAAAGGGCAACCAATATGTAAACCTATAGGTCTTATGGTCCCCAACACATCAAGTCCATGGCTAATATACTGTACATGTACCCCAATCATGCAAGTCATGAGAATGCTGAGCTGCAATTGCACCACAGGCCTTCTCAGTGACACTTTTGAATACCTTCTAGCAAATATAAAAAACTCCAGGCAGGTATCAACACTTTAATCCTGGACTTGATCTATGATGAGGCACCCAAAAATTCAATTCTTTGGCCCTGTTTCTGATGAAGTCCAAATCCTAGACCACCTTGGCCATGCTGTTAATCCTTAATGAACATGCATATTTCTTATGGGTAGGATTAGGGGAAAATATGCTAAATTCTATTCCAATCCTCTCAGATTTATTTCAAGTAGACAGGTTTAGCTACAGACCGACAAGTTTATCATCTTATGAATATATTAGGTTCTGTGACTGAGGTGAATCCATCTATTAAACCTCCATTGCCTCCCTCCCAACGCCAAGGCATAGAGGTGGAAGCATAACTACTCAAGTACAGCTAACCAGTTAGGATCAGCTGTTGTTACTGCAACGGTCCCCCACATGGACACCCACATCTTGCCCGCAGCTATCCGAACACGCGAACAATTAAAAAATGTCTTTGCAACATAATTGCTGCTATGTAATAACAAAAATCTGTCACCTTTTTTTTTTTAATTGCTCAGTTTTCATATTAATACTAGCATGACAACAACCCTGTTTTGACATTACTATGGCCTTAAGTGATTTGGATTATGACTGTAATAACTCTGGCAGTTTATGATATATCAAGACCAATATTTTGTGTTTTCTATTGTTGAAACAGAATATATATATGTAATTTTCAAACAATTTCCAATATTTTGATGGTGCGTTGCCATAGTAATGGGACTGGTGCTCACACCCACCATCGGCGTCAGTTTGAGACCAAATGGATAATAAGAATTATAATCGTGTACCTGACTGTGACCTTGAAAGCACCAAAAAAAAAATTGCACTCAAAAGAGCTGCTTGAAATAGATGTAATGCCTACTAAATATTTTCACATTGTTGAATTACACATATATGTTATTTCCTATCTTATTACCATGGTAACAGCCCTAGTGGTCGCCCAGTATCCACCTTTGTGGCAGTCCGGGAGGATATGATATCCAGGGTCCTAGCTAACGTACAGGGGGAAAAAACATCATTTCAGGTTGTGGAGACCCTTACTTTAAAGTGCATTGGATAGTTACATATTTTTTCACTACTATTTATAAATCCACCATAACATTTCTATAGCAACAACCATGTTTTGACATGACGTTGCCTTCCAATGTCTCTGATTCTACTTGCAATCAAACGGGCACCCCAAAATACATATAGTTAGATGGTTACAATTTGTTTTTGTGATGTTGAATTACAGATATATAGTATTTTCTAAAATTCAATTCATTGGTGTGTTACCATGGTAACAACCCTAGTGGTCACGCCCACGACCAACTTTATGTAAAATAGTAAGAATATGAGAGCTGAGGGTCCTACCTAACAGAAAAACATGATTTAAGATTGTGCAGACAGTTGTTTTCTTTTTTGTATTGATAAATCATAGATATTTTCCACAAATATCAGCATTTTGTGGGACCGTTTCCATAGCAACGGCCCTTTTATACACGCCCATGACTTCAAATGACTCAGATTGTGGTTGGAATCAGTGGGGAAGCTTGAAATACATATATTAGAGGCCTTACCATATATTTTATGCTGCTAAATGACCAATATACGGTATTTTCTAAATTCCAGTATTTCGCTATGTGTTACCATGGTAACGGCCCTAGCGGCCACGCCTACCATGAACTCTATGGAAAACAGGCAGATTATGAGAGCTGAGGGTCCTAGCTAACAGAAAAACATGATTTAAGATTGTGCAGACAGTTGTTTTCTATTTTGTATTGATAAATCATAGATATTTTACACAAATATAAGCATTTTGTGGGACCGTTTCCATAGCAACGGCCCTTTTTTACACACCCATGACTTCAAATAGCTCAGATTGTAGTTGGAGTCAGTGGGGCAGGTTGAAATACATATATTAGAGGCCTTACCATATATTTTATGCTGTTAAATGACAAATATACAGTATTTCGTTATGTGTTGCCATGGTAACGGCCCTAGCGGCCACGCCCACCATGAACTTTATGGAAAATAGGCAGATTATGAGAGCTGAGGGTCCTAGCTAACAGAAAAATATAATCTAAGATTGTGTAGACACCTCTCTGTCTATTTTATACTGATAAGTTTAGATATTTTTCCAAAATATAAACTTTTTATGTTACCGTTTCCATAGTAACGGCCATTTTTTGACATGACCGTGACCTCAAATGACCTAGATTTTGGTTTCAATCAATCAGGAAACTCAAAATACATATATTTAGATGCTTACCAGTCATTTTTCAAATTTCTGAATTAGAAATATTAGGTATTTTAGTAAATTCCTATATTTCCTTGATGCGTTGCCATGGTAACGGCCCTGGTGGCCACACCCACCACTAACTCTTTGGCAAACAGGCAGATTCTGATAGCCTAGGGTCCTAGCTACCAGGAAAACATCACAAAAAAATGTGCCTAAGGGGGGGGGGGGGGGGGGGGGTCTACGTTGGCCCATAGACTAATATGACTAGCCATCACATTGTATCCGCCCCCTGAGTAGCCCAACCAATCTCACCGAGATTTGCTCTTGGCTTCCACTTTGTAACCTGTACTCTTGTGTTGCTTAAAGGTAATGAATAAACTTGCTTTTCAACAGAAAATTATGGTTCCAGACTAATTCCTTTCCATATTTAATTCAATTGATGAACGTCAGGGCTGCTTCGAAAGACAAATGAATGCTGATGAATGATCTTCAATTGAGTGACTGATTGTTCGAAGGATGATCAATTGTCTGCTGCTGTGCCGAGGCGAGAAGGGTGATCAATTGAAATCGACGGATGGGTGATTGCTGGTAGGCCTGGTGGTGAGCAGTACCTGACAGTTGGTGATGGTTTTATTGCCTGTAACTCCAGCCATCAGCAGCGGTCATATATTTTGACCAAACGGACGGGGAGCTCGGCAAGGCACGGAGGCATCCTGACAAGATTGCCGTGTCAGCCGGCGTGGCGAACCGTGGCCGTTACAATGGCGATTTGCCGTGCCTTTGTTCGATTTGTCAGTTCTGTTGTCTTAGGCCACGACTGTGTGTGGTAATCTGCTGGAGTTAGAAGAGAAAAAGTACAAGCTCTACCTTCTTTTAAAAAACGATAATTCACCTTTATTGAATGGTTATTCACAAAAAGCGACACTTATATAGACCGGTCTAGTAGTCACTTAGGCATTGAGTTTTGCTATGTTGCAGCACATACGGCCGGTGGGGGTAGACCTTGCTCAGGAAAATAACATATGTTCAAGTTTATGATAATGTGAATTAATCATTGGCGGATCCAGGGGGGGGGGGACACAGCCGGCCCGTGCCCCCCCCCCCTTTTGGAAGAGAAGTATGAATTTTTACCATATACGATCCGCCATTTTCTCGATTGTGCCCCCCCCCCCCCCTTGCTTATTTAAAAATAAGGTGACTGAGTAAGAAAATACAAGTCCGATACTTGTAGTCTGTTTCAAAGTCTTAAAAAAGGGTTTCTGCCTAGGCTTGGTTACAAAAAAAAAAGACGCACCCCGGTCCGCACAACTGCATAAACAGTCGCCGCACTGCAGTTTTCCTGACGATGAACAGAGTATATTGTTCGAAACGCTTCGAGGCAGATATACTCATTTACCGAAGGATTAGCGTAGTTCGGAAACTCTCTTTCAGAACTTCTCTACAGAGGAATACAAACAGTTCTTTTCAGAACTAGGCCTACTCTCTCCAAACTTCTCTGACCTGCTCAGAACTTTCCTGATCTCAATCACTCTTTCTTCCTTTTTCTTCTTTCCCTTTCCATTTCACTTCATTTTTGGTGTACAAAACACCGAAAACATAAAAACAAAAATAGTCTTGCGTAAGTGTTTAATTTAATTTCATTCCATTTCCATCTTTTTCACTTCGTTTTCACTTCTCCTAAATTCCTCTAAACGCCCCATAAGTGGGTTATTTTACACGAAAGAATATATCAACAGCCTTTTAACAGAGGCTCCCACATGGTGTTACCGAAAACCTTCAATTGTGAATCATTATTATTATCATTATAATTTTCATTATTGTTATTATTATTATTATTATTATTACTATTATTATTATTATTACTATAATTTACCTATCTGCGACTTAAGGCGAATCCTAACAATGGGTTTATTCCGTCACAATAGAAATTCGACGTTAAGGCGAAACGAAAGTGGGTTAGGGCGAATCCTAACAATAGGATGAGATAAAAAGGATTCCCCCTAAGTCGCAGTTAGAGTTATTACTATTATTATTATTATTATTATTATTATTATTATTACTATTACCCTTACAATCATCATCACCATCATCATCGTTATCTAGGTCAACATCGTACTTATATACCATTGACAGACCTTGCCACAATGTGCATTGAAAAGAACAAAGATACAAGCCAACCAAAGCCACCACGTGCACGCGTCCTTTACACACTTGGTGATGAATCATCTGTACAGTATGCTGAGAGCGTCGTCATGGTGATTGGAATAACACGCTGTTTTAATGAGATGTAGCCTCATATACATACATAATACGATGCAGGGTTACATTCCTACTGTAATATAATTATGAACATTATATCAGAGAGCTGCACGATGTTTTTACTATACACCTGTTGGAAAGTCGTCTTTATTCGATAGTGCCATAACACGTTTGGCGGGCAGGAAATGCTGTGGTAGAGTGTCTGTGTGTATTTGCAGCGTGGTAAAGTAACAATGTAAATTGATTATAAATACGAAGGTGGACAATGTAACCTCTCCAAGTCGTCAAGTGGTATCTAGTATTAGAGCGGACCTTACATGGAAAGCGAATCGAGGTACATGACATCGACTTCATCCAAGATTGAATTTTGTCTTTATTAGTACGTACTGGATGACAATAATACTGGTAATTCGTGTACATATAAACAAAAGAAGACAGAACAAGTACTATGACGCAGATGGCCGTGGTCACATAAGACTTTTAAATATGTGTACTTCCAAATTCTTTTCAAACTTCCACGCACTTTATCTAACCTTCACTTCCTGTGGTCGGTTCCTTTTCAAGGGATGAAACTTATTTTTTCCGCAATTTGTCGTAAAATGATTTCTGTTTGAGTAACATAAACATATATAATATAACAACAGGAAGAAAATGGAGATTTTCACAGCGGTGAAGGAGGGTGACCTCGTGAAGACAAAGTCTCTGATAGAAAGCCAGTCAGAGGATGCAATGACCGAAATGATGGACAGTTTAGATGCGTCTGGAATGACCCCCCTTCAAGTAGCTTCACAAGAAGGCCATCTTGACCTTGTGAAATATTTCCTTGAACTTGGAGCGGAACTCGGAATGCCTATCAAAAGAGGTGACACAGCTCTTCACTATGCATCTCGAAATGGTCACCTTGATGTTGTTCAATATCTTGTACAAAGGGGGGCAGAACTTGA
Source organism: Heliocidaris erythrogramma (assembly GCA_025617745.1). Taxonomy (NCBI): domain Eukaryota; kingdom Metazoa; phylum Echinodermata; class Echinoidea; order Camarodonta; family Echinometridae; genus Heliocidaris; species Heliocidaris erythrogramma. The sequence goes on from CM046854.1 coordinate 65,983,820, forward strand.
CTCGGGTCAAGAATCACCTCTTGTAGTTGCTTCAAGGGAGGGCCATTTCCGTGTTGTTGAATATCTAGTGACTGCCGGGGCAGATGTAAACACGATATCAAATGATGGGGTTTCACCACTATATATTGCATCATATAAGGGTCATCTAGACATTGTGAAATATCTTGTCATCAAAGGAGCACAGCTTGATAAGTGCAATAACTATGGCATCACACCTCTTTATACCGCCTCTCTCAATTCCCAATTCGATGTTGTCAAATATCTAGTTAATGTAGGAGCTGATGTCAACAAAGCAAAAATGAACGGTGGTACGCCACTTCTCGCTGCATCACGTGAAGGTCACACTGACATTGTAAAATGTCTGGTAAATGCAGGAGCAGATGTGAACACCTCAAGAAATAACGGCGATACACCCCTTAATGTAGCTTCCCGTTTGGGACACGCTGACATTGTAAAGTATGTCATCCATAAGGGTGCAGAGTGTGATAAGATTAATAGTGATGGCGTTCAACCACTTTATCTTGCTTCACTAAATGGTTATCTGGATATTGTAGAATGTCTTGTAAATGCAGGAGCTGATGTGAACAAAGCAACAGAGGATGGCGATGTACCACTTCATACAGCCTTACGTGAGGGCCATGTTGATATTGTGAAATATCTTATGACTTTAGGGGCAAAGCTTGATCTAACTATTAGAGCCGGTCATCTTTATGAAGCTTCTCGGAAGGGTCTTCTTGGTGTTGTAGAATTCCTGGTGAATGCAGGAACTAATGTGAACATGGCAATAGAGAATGGCAATACTCCACTTCATGCTGCATCACGCGAGGGTCACAAGGACATTGTAGAATATCTAGCGCACGCAGGAGCAGATGTGAACAAAGCAACAAACGACGGTGATACACCACTTCATGCTGCATTACTTGCGGACCATCTTGATATTGTGGAATATCTCATTACCAAAGGGGCAGAGCCTGATATGACTGATAGTGCTGGAAAGACACCTCTTTTTATTGCTTCAGGAAGGGTCTTTTGGGTGTTGTAGAATGTCTGGTGAATGCAAAAGCAGATGTGAACAAAGCAACAAAAGACGGTGATAAACCACTTCATGCTGCATTACTTCATCTTGATATTGTTGAATATCTCATTACGAAAGGGGCAGAGCCTAATATGACTGATAGTGCCGGCCAGACATCTCTATATGTGACTTCGCAGGGGGGGCTTATTGATGTTGTAGAATGTCTGGTGAATGCAGGAGCTAATGTGAACAAAGCATCGATGAATGGCAACACTCCACTACATGCTGCCTCAAGTAAGGGTTACTTCGACATTGTGGAATATCTCCTTACCAAAGGTGCAGATGTCGATATGAGTGATGTTCACGGCCAGACACCTCTTCATGATGCATCGCGTGCAGGTCATCTTGATATCGTGAAATGCCTTGTTAACGCAGGAGCAGATGTGAACTTTGTGAAATATCTCAACAATAAAGACTCAGAGGTTATGAGATTCAATAATGATGGCGTCACACCTCTTCATTTTGCCGCAGAGGCTGGTCATCTTGGTATTGTGGAATGCCTTGTAAATGCAGGAGCAGATGTGAACAAAGCATCGAAGAATGGCAACACGCCACTACATGCTGCATCAAGTAAGGGTTACTTTGACATTGTGGAATATCTCCTTACCAAAGGTGCAAACGTCGATATGAATGATGTTCACGGCCAGACACCTCTTCATGATGCATCGCGTGCAGGTCATCTTGATATCGTGAAATGCCTTGTTAATGCAGGAGCAGATGTGAACTTTGTGAAATATCTCAACAATAAAGACTCAGTTATGAGATTCAATAATGATGGCGTCACACCTCTTCATGTTGCCGCAGAGGCTGGTCATCTTGGTATTGTGGAATGCCTTGTAAATGCAGGAGCAGATGTGGACAAAGCATCGAAGAATGGCAACACGCCACTACATGCTGCATCAAGTTTGGGTGTACTGAAAGATGCTCCTTCGTGTAAATATTGCTTCTATGGGGAACACCTTTTAGATGCAAGAGAAAACTTTGGCAAAACATCAACAAGTTATTTGAACGTTGTGAAATATCTCATCAATAAAGGCGCAGATGTTATGAGACTCAATAATGATGGCGTCACACCTCTTCATTTTGCCGCAGAGGCTGGTCATCTTTGTATTGTGGAATGCCTTGTAAATGCTGGAGCAGATGTGAACAAAGCATCGCAGACTGGCAACACGCCACTACATGCTGCATTAGGTACGGGTCTAGTGAAATATGCTCCTTCGTGTAAATATTGCTTCTATGGGAAACACCTTTTAAATGCAAGAGAAGACTTTGGCAAAACATCAACGAGTTATTTGGAAATTGTGAAATACCTCATCAATAAAGATGCAGATGTTATGAGACTCAATAATGATGGCGTCACACCTCTTCATTTTGCCGCAGAGGCTGGTCATCTTGGTACTGTGGAATGCCTTGTAAATGCAGGAGCAGATGTGAACAAAGCATCGAAGAATGGCAACACGCCACTACATGCCGCATTAGGTAAGGGTCTACTGAAAAATGCTCATTCGCGTAAACATGTCATCTCTGAGGAACACCTTTTAGATGCAAGAGAAAACTTTGGCAAAACATCAACAAGTTATTTGAACGTTGTGAAATATCTCATCAATAAAGGCGCAGATGTTATGAGACTCAATAATGATGGCGTCACACCTCTTCATTTTGCCGCAGAGGCTGGTCATCTTGGTATTGTGGAATGCCTTGTAAATGCAGGGGCAGATGTGAACAAAGCATCGAAGAATGGCAACACGCCACTGCATACTAGTTTGAGTCTACTGAAAGATGCTCCTTCGTGTAAATATTGCCTCTATCGGGAACCCTTTTTACATGCAATAGAAGACTTTGGTAAAATATCCAAGAATTATTTAGAGATTGTGAAATACCTCATAAATAAAGACGCAGAGGTTATGGGACTCAATAATGATGGCGTCACACCTCTTCATTTTGCCTCAGAGGCTGGTCATCTTGGTATTGTGGAATGCCTTGTAAATGCAGGAGCAGATGTGAACAAAGCATCGAAGAATGGCAACACGCCACTACATGCTGCATCAAGTGTGGGTCTACTGAAAGATGCTCCTTCTTGTAAATATTGCTTCTATGGGGAACACCTTTTAGATGCAAGAGAAGACTTTGGCAAAATATCAACGAGTTATTTGGAAATTGTGAAATGCCTCATAAATAAAGGCGCAGAGGTTATGAGCCTCAATAATGATGGCGTCACAGCTCTTCATTTTGCCGCAGAGGCAGGTCATCTTGGTGTCGTGGAATGCCTTGTTAATGCAGGAGCAGATGTGAGCAAAGCATCGAAGACTGGCAACACGCCACTACATGCTGCATTAGGTAAGGGTCTACTGAAAAATGGTCATTCGCGTAAACATGTCATCTCTGAGAAACACCTTTTAGATGCAATAAAACACTTTGGCAAAACATCAAAGAGTTATTTGGACATTGTGAAATATCTCATCAATAAAGACGCCGATGTTATGAGACTCAATAATGATAGCGTCACACCTCTTCATTTTGCCGCAGAGGCTGGTCATCTTGGTATTGTGGAATGCCTTGTAAATGCAGGAGCAGATGTGAACAAAGCATCGAAGAATGGCAACACGCCACTACATGCTGCATCAAGTGTGGGTGTACTGAAATATGCTTCTCCTTTTAAACTGTTCATCTGTGGGGAATACCTTTTAGATGCAATAGAATACTTTGGTAAAACATCAAAGAGTTATTTGGACATTGTGAAATATCTCATCAATAAAGACGCCGAGGTTATTAGACTCAATAATGATGGCGTCACACCTCTTCACTTTGCCGCAGACGCTGGTCATCTAGGTATTGTGGAATGCCTTGTTAAGGCAGGAGCAGACGTGAACAAATCATTGAAGGATGGTGATACACCACTCTATACAGCATCAAGAATGGGTTACTTCGAAATTGTGGAATATCTCCTTATCGAAGGTGCAAAGGTTGATAAAGGCAATTTCAAAGGCATCACACCTCTTAATGTTGCATCACATGCTGGTCATCTTGCAGGAGCAGATGCCAACAAAGCTACATATGATTATCCACCAGAGATTACTACGAAGGTAGACAGAAAACGTCATTATTATGTTTATATTGCTCCGAAGGTGTATCATCTCGGTGTCGTAGAATATCTGGTTAATGCAGGAGCTAATGTTAACAAAGCATCGAATGATGGAGGTACACCACTTTATGCTGCTTCACGGATAGGATATCCTGGTATTGTGCAATGCCTTGTTAATGCAGGAGCAGATGTAAACAAAGCACTGAATGATGGCGATACACCGCTCCATGCTGCATCCAAAAATGGTCATTTTGATATGGTGAAATATCTAACTACTAGGGGTGCAAAAATTGGTACATGCAAGAACGACGGCACCACACCACTTCATTCTGCCTTACAGAAAGGTCACATTGACATTGTGGAATATATTGTCCATGCCGGAGCAGATGTGAACAAAGCATCAAAGAATGGCGATACACCACTACACGCTGCATCACGTAATCGTCCTTCAGTTGACCTTGTGAAATATCTCATTACTAAAGGAGCGAAAGTTGATGCATGCAACAGTGAAGGAGTCACACCACTTCATGTCGCTTCACTGGTGGGTAATCTTAAGATAGTGGAATATCTTGTCAAAGCTGGAGCCAATGTGAACATGGTATCAAACGAGGGTGACGGACTACTTGAGGCTGCAGAACGAGAGGGCCATCCTGACGTAGTGGAATACCTGTCTGGAGTATGCAAGGAAGTCAGGTAGATCATAAGTATTCATCGACTGCATATTATACGATCACACCTTTGTGACTGTTAGTATTTTAATGTTTGATTGTAACACAAGCTTTCCCTAAAAGAGTTCAGATTAAATAAACCAGATCTATAAATTGGAAATCATAAAATTATGGAATATTGTAATAAATCAGTTTAACAAAATATGACTCAATTTGCTAACCGGACCGCATTGCCCCGAATAGGAAATGATTTGACTGAAAAATAATTAAACTTATACCCAGATCACTAAACGTTTATATAAATATTTATCACTTCTAAAATCAATAGCTTCCTAAGAACCACACCTTCGTATTTTGAATGCTTGTTTGGGGATTTACGTTTCCAAAATATTTTCATTCTAATCATATATTTAGGAAAATATCAAATTCTTTCACTTTGCCAATATAATGCTAGGTTTGCATCAGAACAAAATAATATTGCTAAAACACATTATCTTCCCTTTGACTTGAAATACGGATTTTGCTGGATACCATAATTATGGGCTACCTTCTAAAGATCAAGAATGTTTGTATTTCACAGATCGCCTGCAGACCGACGGGGATTTCAGAATTTATCTCATCGTGATTTGGCTTTTTCAAGTAAGTAACCCTTTTATTCACTTACATTTTCTATGGCACAATGAAAAGAGATGCCCCAAAATTTTTTTTTAAAGATCACATTGCAAGAAAATTCCATCAAAATAAATATTGACTTAATACTTATTATTGCATAGATGGCATAAATTATACAAGGTTATCCAAATTCAACGCTTGGAAACATTTGAATTAATGATTATTATCAATTATAAAACGGTAAAATACAGCCCCCGATATAGCAGCTGAAGAGCTCCTTGAACGCTGCTGAGATGTGTGACGACACACGAAGGACCAGTCCTGTCTAAGCAGACGATGTCCCATAACATCTTACACATTTTTCAGTGCCTGTTTTGTCATCTCCTCTTCACTTATTTCTCTTACTTGACTAGCGTCAGTCTTAATGTTAGTCTGTTGCCTCACTCTTAACTTCGTGTATGGTATTATTTTGATGAAAAAAAAAAATAAAGGAATCAGTCACTTGTAAACAAAATAAGACGCCATTGTATTTTCAGCTGCTTGCACCGGGGCATGTTCGGCGTTTCAAGAGGGAACGAATACAATCTGTGATATTATTCGGAGGGCTTTTCAATTTGAAAATGGGGTTTATTTCATTGATCATTGACCCTTCTCCTGTGTATTTACAATCAAACGGTTTAAGTTATCAGAATCAGTTTCACTTTCCCTTTTAGAATGGTGTGAAATAAGGTCATGTTAAATATATCAAACTCTTTATAATTTGATAAATAATTGCATTGCAATTACGTTCATTCATTATAGGACGTCGTCTGCTTAAGCAGGATCGATCCCTAGTGTGACGACATCAAAACATTTCTGGCGAATCCTCGGATATTCCAGATGCTTAGAAGAGCTTTTATTTATGTTGTTTTTATAATCATCAGATACGCAGTTGACATAAAACTTATACGATTGCCATCTGTAAGCTTCCCAGTTTCTAGTGATACATTAATTGCCATATTTGTGATTTTCTTGCAATGTGATCTTTAAAGAAACACTGAAATTTGTAGATCTGTGAAGTTGTTTTGATATTCGTTATTCGTTATTCGATATTCATTTGATATTCATTTGATATTGAAAAAGGCCAAAAAATCGCAAAATTTTTTCGACCCCTGCCTGGCTCCCACTGTCCCCGATTTAATGCCGTGATGACCTTGACCTTGACCCCTCAAGGTCATGGTCAAAAATGGCGCCAAAAATGAATACTAGCTTTTTGAAGAACTGAAAGTGGCCCAAAATCGAAAATTTTTCGACCCCTGCCTGGCGCCCAAGGTCCCCAATCTAATGCCAGATGACCTTGACCTTGACCCCTCAAGGTCACGGTCAAAAATGGCGCCAAAAATGAATACTTGCTTTTTTGAAGAACTGAAAGTTGGCCAAAAACCAAATTTTTTCGACCCCTGCCTGGCGCCCACGGTCCCAGACCTAATGCCGTGATGGTCAAAAATGACCCCCAACAATGAATACTAGCTTTTTGACGAACTGAAAGTGGCCCGAAATCCGTGAGGACCTTGACCAGGCAGGGGTCGACAAATTTTCGATTTTGGGCCACTTTCAGTTCTTCAAGAAGCTAGTATTCATTTTTGGCGCCATTTTTGACTATGACCTTGAGGGTCAAGGTCAAGGTCATCACGGCGTAAGATCGGGGACAGTGGGCGCCAGGGAGGGGTCGAAAAAATTTCGATTTGGGGCCAATTTCAGTTCTTCAAAAAGCTAGTATTCATTTTTGGCGCCATTTTTGACCATGACCTTGAGGGATAGAGGTCAAGGTCATCACGGCATTAGATCGGGGACAGCGGGCGGCGTCTTTTTTTTTTTGTAACCAAGCCTAGGCAGATTTCGCATTTTTTCATGAATATTCATGACGCAGGGTCGGGAAACGGTTCCGATTGGTCTTCATGAAAGCACGGTCCGTGGGGGAAAAAAAGTCCCTGGCCTGCACGTACCTACGCATATTACGTGCAGCGCTATATTTCGATCGTGTGTGTTCAACGTGTAGGCGCCTAGCCTACGTATATTGTTTAATTCTCAACATATTCACCCCATGCACCTATGCAATGTGACACGTAAAAAATTAGATTGAGCAGTCAATTTCAAAATCAAGTTTTGCATTAATTTATTGCATGTGCGTAGATCTAATTTAGTAATTAGCTCTTTTGAGGACACCCTCCTTTTCCAACCAAAATTGACACTGCCACTGGCATTACTCTGAAAATAGGTCTAGGCCTATAAGCTATGCATATATTGACAATTGCCCATCGTAATGTTCTTCTCCACAAATGAACTTTACAACAATATACAGAATCAAGACAAAGACTCTAGGCTAGGTCTAACAACGTTAGAGTCTTACTGTTCACGTTAGAAATTAAATTTCCTTGCATGCACACTGTAATAAGCCACTTCGGGGATGCAATCTGAGCATGAGCAGATAAAGGTCATCTGTACCAAAATTCTAAAACCCACTGACACTAATATTCGATATGTGCTCATGAATGTCATGTAATCATTATTCAATTATGCACTAATGGTGCATTCCATGATATCCAGGTGGAAGTATTCTTTTTAAAGGGGGAAACAAAAGCTATTCATGAGGCACCTCTATCACTCCCAGAGTTATTTTTCTGAAGTGCACATAAAGGGACCCTCCATGTCTAAAATATCTGTGGATATTTGGGGTCATTTGTACAATCTCAGTACCATGCGCTAACCCCGAACTGGCTTATTAACACTTGCACCCTGCTCCTGTAACGCACATTGCCCTGAGTTAGAAGAACTGCAACAGTCTTCAGGACTGAAAGAAGCAGACTACTACTAACGTTCCAATAGTAGTACTAACGTTAGTACCAAGAAAACAAATTATTTTGGTGACCTTTTAGCTGATGAAAACAAAGTGCGTAACTAGTTATTGTAGGTAGATCTAAAATCATCTAGATGTAGATCTACCCCCATCAATCATTTACTAGTACTGATTAGATCTAGGTACAACTCATCATGCTCATTGACCTTAAAATAACATTCACTTAATCTAAACTTAACTGAAATTGAAAATTGTAACAAAATTGGTCTAGTTAGAGTAGATCTAGAGTAGTTAGAGTCTTGGCTAGACCTGCAAATTTGATGATATCACACCATCACATTCCGATTCCATTTTGAAGTTGGGTCTACCACACGTCTATTATTAGGCCAGCATTTTGAGGGATACGTGGAGGCAATTCTAACTCTTATATTAAGATCGATAATAGATTCAGTGCAAAAACGTAGGCTAGGCGCCTACACGTTGAACACATACGATCATAATATGCGTACGTGCGTGCAGGCCAGGGACTCCCCACCCCCCCCCCCCCCCCCCCCCCCCCACCGTACCGGCGACCGTGCTTTGATGAAGACCAATCGGAACCGTTTCCCGATCCTGCGTCATGAATATTCATGAAAAATGCGAAATCTGCCTAGGCTTGGTTACAAAAAAAAAGACGCCAGCGGGCGCCAGGCAGGGGTCGAAAAACATTTCGATTTTGGGCCACTTTCAGTTATTCAAAAAGCTAGTATTCGCTAAAGAAAGTACATATGATTAAAAACACATGTTAATTGCAACAAAAGAATGTAAATATGCGCTAATTCTGTTTGACTTTACCAGATGGTTGCTTGGCAGTGAAGAATTTTGATTCCCGGGGAGGTAAATTATCCACTGAATCTCACGGGTTTACTTTACATATCCCACCCGGTGCGCTTGATGACACGACACGGGAACCAATAACACTTGGGGTACTGACAAAGCTTCCAGATGGCTTTGAACTACAGGAATATGAGCTTCTTGTCAGCCATGGCTTCCAGTGTTTTCCTTCAGGACTTCGTTTTAAGAAACCTGCAACGTTGACAATACCACACTGCGCTGAACTCACTGATCCCGGGAGAGTAAAAATGGTATTCTATTCGTGGAATCGGGAACTACAAGGTAATTATTATATATAATGTCTGGCAAATATCCCTTTAGTCTACTAATTTTTTTTTTGATAAATTTAAAAAATAGATGGTCCTTCATTATTCTTGGATCGACTTTTCCAATCCAAAATTTTCTGATAAGCAACAACTTAAACAAAACAAAGGTTCCCAAATATTAGGGGTGCCATTCCTTTATATCATTAATTAACATAAATTGAATTAACCCATTGCCCACGGGAACCGGGTGGTCCCTGTATTATGCCTATGGAGATGAAATAATTCAGTAGTCAACGGGTTAAAAAAATATTCATTTAAGAGTGGATGGGCCCAATCGAACACGCAAAACAACTTGGTTTTACGGCTCTGAGGACAAAAAAATATTATTCTTCACTATTATCATCAAAAGCATATTGTTATGTCATGTCATGAAAATATCTTTCTACAACTAGTGTATTGTTACGTACAATAGGTTGACTTGTTAAGTGGTAAACTGGGAATAAAGTAAGAATTTTGGAGATGGTCAATATCTTTTCTTCATGTAGCTCCAAATTTTTATAATGAATCTAATTATCAAGAAATTAATTGTAAAATGAAAGGCTGAAAATAGTAGTGGAATATAAATTTATCAATTCGAAAATACATTTTTGTTTTCGACTTAAACATGAATCCACATTTGTTATTCTTTAATCTCTGTCTTCGCTAGTAATCTATAATGGAAAACTCCCTACACTTGAGTGCTATCGTACAAAAGAATAAATGATTATATAGTGGGCATTCTCCAGGCTTGTGCCAAATTTGTCTAAGAACACAAAGCTTTGTGTTCATACGCCTATAATTGAAATCGTATCAATATCAATAAATTGGGTCTTCCCTAAGAATCCAAATTTGACTTGGTAAATAAGTTTACCTATTTATATAGCATGAAACTTTTAAAAATATGCTGGATAAACTCAATTTCATTGGTGGCATCAACTTTTTTGCACTAATATTTGTGACCCGACGGCTCAAAAACCTACAATAAGTCACCAAAATGATTTTTTTTTTTACATTTTCTGAAAGTAGAGATCCTCAGCTTTCCAATGGTATATCACTTGCCTAGTTTACTCAATGATAACACGTTAAGATATCACATTTAGAATCGGTATTTAACAAGCAATCAATAACTCCTATTCAGAGAAAATGGCCATTTAAGTTCGGAATAAAAGAGTGCTAAACCTTCGCTCTCTGTGTGCGCCAAGTAAAATTGGGTATTCAAATGGCCACAGCAACCAGTATGAAGGGATTATCAGATTAGGCTGAATTTTGGCACACTGCTCCAAAAGGACCTATTCATTACTCATTCTAAAAATCAATTTAATACCTTTGGAGGTAAAGTAGTAATTTGGCATTGAATGAAAGTATTACAAAAGCTCTCCAAACATTCATTAGCTCGACATTTGAAAAAAAAGAGTAATTTTAAAATGCCCCAAAACATATTTTTAAGTCGAATTACGACTCACAAACTTGAGAGAGGATAGAATGATAATTAAACTACCCATTTCTATCAAAAACAGAAAATCGACTGATCCAAGCAAATTTACTATTTTGGGCTGTTTGCTACGTTGTGGTCCGTGCGACTTTTTAGGTTTTGAGGCGGCGGGTCACATTTGAACTTTTTAGTGCCACCTGTGTGCAGTCGAGAGACTTGCAAAGTTTACTTTCCAAGCTTGCACAATTTTACAAGAATGAAATGTAACGGATAATGATGCATGTTTTGTTTTAATTTTATCCATTGCATCCTGATATATAGGAGCACCTGAACGCATTCTGGAACCAACGAACACGTGTGTAATAGGCCCCAAATGTCTAGAAATATCAATAACCCACTTCTCTGGTGGGATTTTTGCCCTCATATGGGACACGCTATTTTTCAAGAGCATACGTCTATCCTGCATGCCGTTTCTCCCCAAAGCAATGCCCACATCCAGAGTACCAGTACTGGAGGTGCGCCTGGTAAAGAAACCAGAAGGACAACATTGGGTAATTTTTTTTTTTTTTGTCAAAAACAATTCATACAATAAACCAACTTTGGCAACTTCGCAATGGTGACTGGCATGTATTTCACAAGATTCATTGTTTCTTCCCTCTTGCAATTATTTTAAACATTGAATTTAACTAATTTTGTTTAATGTTACTAGATAATTATCCTCTTATTTAAATTATGTTTCATTAAAAATGAATAACAAAAATGAATTGAATTGTTTTGTAGTAATTTTGAAAGTACTGCGACTGGAGTTCGGTATAATAATGGATCTCTGGAGGAAAATTCATTCTTTCTTTTAAATGATAAATGCAACGGTAATTATGTATTAACATTTTATGATCTCATCGATTTGTGTTCATAAATCATAGAGAGAGATTCACGAATTGCATGAAAGTGATAACCACCGACCTGTGAAGGACGACGACGATGTGATTCTCTTTGAGACACGCACACCAGGCCTAAAAATATCTTGCGAAGTAGGTAGTGATCACATTGATCCACAGGTAAGCGCATGCTTAATTTCAACAAACACAACCCAAACACTACAGAAATATCATTACACTCGAATTCTTTTGACATTACTGCTTCTTGGAATAAGTCAAATTCAATAGTTGTCGATTTTCTTTTGTAGCAATATTTTCATTCATTTTTGTTTCTTTTTTGTAATTCATCATAATAATAATAATAATAGATACTTATATAGGGCAAAATGCTAAAGCCTCTTAGCGCTTTTTAGAAGTGAAGAGAAAATACATGTATTATATTGAATAATTAATACACAACATAAACATTTTAGTGATACATTTATAAAACAGTACATTCAAGCGTAGGCAACATTAAACAAGTAGGTTTTTAACAAGGATTTGAAAGTGTTCACATTGTTTGCTGTACGAATATAAAGTGGTAAGTCGTTCCATAATGCAGGGGCAGCATGTAAAAGTGATCTTCGTCCATAGGATGTAGATGAAATGCGGCGTGGAAGTTGAAGGAGGGATTGAGATGAAGAGCGTAGAGTCCGTGATGGGATATAACGTTGTAGGAGATCAGATAGATATGTAGGAGAGAGTCCAGCCATTTACTTAAAGGTGATGCGCATGTTAATAGGTGAATAGGTGAAGATTTTGAAGAATAGGTGTAATGTGGTGAGATGGAGGGACGCGTGAGATGAGGCGGGCAGCTATGTTTAGGATACGTTGGAGTTTAGTAAGATCTTTACCAGGGAGACCAAAAAGAAGAGAGTTGCAAAAATCAAGTCTGGAGGTGACAAGGGCATGAACTAATCGAGATACAGTGTCATCATCAAGATAACGACGAATTTTACTGATCTTTCTAATGGCCATGAGTGCTGACTTACAAAGATGATCGATGTGGTTTCTCATGGTTAAAGAAGAGTCCATAAATACTCCTAGGTTTTTGGCGACATGAGGTATGTAATACTTGTTAACCCTGTTTTTTTCAAGTGGAGTCTTCAGATATTATAAATGAGCTTATTATCATAATGAATTTGACATTCTCAATTTAGCTTCATTCAAATTTACGAATTGTTTTCATTAAATTAAACGATTATCACTACTGAAAAAGGAAAACTGGTATTCAAGTCATTCCAGTGCATAATTTGACCTGTGTTCATATGCCTTTTAAACATTTATCTCAGACTGTTGACTACAATGACATCAGAAGGGAACCAAAGATTACAAAGTACTTCCACCTCGATCTGACTGACAAGAATGATGAGACATTGGTGATACTGAACATGATCCAAACCAAAAACCAAACGATTGAATTCAACACACGTTTTTCAGGTTAGTACTTTTTTCCTTAATCACCCTGTTGGTTGAGTTCAATACAGTTCTTTTAGGTAGGCAAGTTTTCTCAATCATCCTATAGGTATGTACATACTTTATATTATAGCTTTGTAGTAATGTATACCCGCCGAGCCACGCCCACATACCCGAAACCCACTCAATGTGCTGTACGATTGAAGCACTAGTTCACCAATGTTATAAATGAAATACAACATTTGTCTGGTCCAAGAATGTGAAGGCATAAAAAGGTCTAACGGGTAAAAAAAGAGAAAAATTGTCATAATAATTTTAACACCTTTCTGTATTTCTTTTTAAATAAAGGAGCACCATTGAAGGGGAAGAATAAGAATGTTACTGGAGAAAGCAGAAAGGGTAAGATGGCACTCCATTTCATCAAATTCCATTATTTATATAGTTTTATATTTTTTTCGGAACGTACATAATATGTTAGATGAATAGTACTTGATTTTGAATTCTGCCGATGTTAGAGGTAATTTTCAAACGTGTTAACATAGTTTGACGTCAATTATCATCTCTGTATTAAATATTAGATGGAGAAATAGGAAATGAGTAAAATGTTACAGACTAAAGTTACAAGTTGCTTAGCGAGTACACATAGACTTCGAGAATAGTAAATGAGGACAAAAACTAAATATTCCAAATTCCTGATCTATATTCAAATGGTATAGAAAAGAAAAGAGGTAGAGTACAATTTTTTGTTACAATATGGTTTTTGGTCAAATGCTTTCTTTGAAAAACTTTTTTTAATGTTTTCTCTTCAGGTAGCTTTCCAACAGAACAATACAAAGTATTGATAATAATATTGGGTATGTTTATAACGCTCATATCCACCACGTATAAGATGCTCAAGGCGCTCCAATATTACCCCGGTTCTAGCTAGGCTACCGAATTTGGTACTCATAGCTTTCAAGGTATTCCTTCCTACCGGTACCCATTTAACATTTAAGACCCGAGTTTAGAGTGGCAAATGTAAATTATTGTCTTGCCGTAGAACACTAGTGCCGTGTCGGGGTTCGAACCCACGACCTTCGCATCTCCAGTAAATGTTTAAACCACTCGACCACGATATCCCTGCATGCCGATGCGCTACCGATAAAGAAAAAGGCATTTATAGTAGTGAAGGAATACCATGACCTTTTTAGCAACGATATCACTGTAATAGGGAAAGATCAAACAGGTTGCCATAAATTATTTTGACTCTTTTCACCATTATAGGAAAATCCCTAACGAGAAAGAAGATGAATGAGCAAAAAGACAAGGGTAAGATGATCTACATAGAAATGTGTACGTAAATTATGGGTGAATGTAATTAATGTGATAAGAGGCAAAGAGGGCCAATTACTTATTCCAGTATAAAAAGAGATAGTAAAAGACACACCTGAAATTATTATAAATCAATAATCATATATTATTATAGAGCTTGGTACGATATTCCATAGCCTGCCTTGAACATCTTGAGGGAATAAAAAGTGCATCTTCCGTGAGGTTTACCAATAGCGAATATTCACGAGATTGGATATTTTGGTTCAGTAAAAAAATGGCAACGTTGTATTAACCTTTAACTGAAATATGCGTTTCAGAAAATTCAAAACATATTTGACATTAATCCCCCTCGCCCACCTCCCCCATTAGAAATCAAGGCGAAACAGGAATAAAGCACATGAAAGTTGTCCTTACTATATTACAACAGCTGCGTCGCCAGCACATCGGGCCTATGGTGGAATCATGGACGTATATGCAGGAGGTCCAAGTACATCTCAGGATATCTTAAGAGACAGGAGACGTGTGAACAAACCTGGTGGCAATATGGAGGCATCTTCTTCATCCGATCTGAGTTACCAACAGAGAGGTTAATAAAACCCTCAAAAAAGTTCTGCAATTTAGGTTTGAGCGTTGATATCTCTCTTGTAATTATATCGTAATACTTGAATTTGGTATCTTTAATATGCCGGTTTATTCCCCTTTACAATGATATCCCATTTGTACTGAGTATGTAATTATGGAATGTGCAGTACACTAGCCTGGTAAGACCCAATACATTCTAGGGACCCGCCATTGTGCACAAACAAAGCGGGCCTATAGAATGTATTCGGCTAGATCCGCCACTGGTGCAGTACACCTGAATATGCATGGGGCCAGGCCAAAAGTGAAATGTTGCAAAATACATTATTGTCAACAGTGAATTATCCTTTCTTTAGGGGATTGATTGTGTTTTCTTATTTTGTTTGGCAGATGAAATGTGCTTTGAGTCTGTATGAAACTCAAACACAGTGATAATCCCACTATCATTCGAATAAAACGCATTCCATCTTCCAAACAAATGGTGAAAACAACACTGCACTTCATGAATGACAACCTCAATATCATTAAAGGGCAATCCACCCTTCGTAATAATTTGATTTGTATGAAAGCAGAAATATCAGAGAAGCAGAAAGTCTGAACGAAATCGGACAAGCAATAAGGAAGTTATGATTTTTCAAATCCTTTTCTTTTTTTCCCCTTTCTTTCTTCTTTTTCTTTTTTTCCCCTTTCTTTCTTCTTTTTCTTTCAGGGGAGCCAATATTTTCGATGCAACAAAGTACCAAGGTTATTCAGACTTCTTCAGCTACATCTGATGAAGATTCAAGGTATACAGATTTTTCAAATTAATGCTGTAGTTGTGCACGTTGGGATAGGAGTCCGAGGCAGAGTGGCTGGAGGCTGCCATACTCCTGATAATTTTTAAATGATCAACATTGGGCTAATTGTCATCTCTCGGAGAGGACTTAAAACCGTCGGTGCCCTCATTACTTACCAGCATGCAAACGTTTTATTAGCATTCAGGTTAAAACCATCATATTCGGGCACCGAGATGATGTGTTTATTAAATATCTTACCTAGTATGTATTCATAATATGATTTCACTCCCTCTGTCATAAAAAAATTAATTTGTGTAAAATTTATCTTCTTAGACTATATCCACAACAGTCATTTTGTTATCTATGAAGAGTCAGAGTTATTAAACTTAATTTCTTTTATAGTGTAGATATAGAGTAAATAGACATAAAGGCATAACTTAACTCCGATTAGTCCACATGAGATCATACATTGACATCAATAGGCTTTCAAATGCAATAGTGCGTATATTACTTGACTTGTGGTAGGTTGCAGAAATGTTATTCTATGTATTCCGCCAGAGGGGAAAGAAACTATATCGAAGAAGACACAATAGGGACACCTATGGCATGGTTCTTTTTTGTCCTAACTAATATAATCCTGACTCGAATGATAATTATTGCTTAGATTCATGACGTCCAGCTCTTTCCTGAAATCTGAAATCTTCTCTGATTATAAACCACAGCGATGAAGATACAAAAGAAGTTACAGAGACCCATCTTCACAAGCTGTCAAAGCTTCTTCATCCTGAAAATTTCTCCGACGTATACGTCGCCCTTGGGATATCATCAGCCATTGCAAAAGGCATCAGACACAGGGATATCAACTTTCCTGAAAAGTACATGGAACTACTACAAAGATGGAAGATGAAGTCTGTAAGGAACTTGAGGGAAATGGATGAGGTTCTTGTAGCTGCAGATGTAGGTGGTCTAAGATCACAATATAAATAAGCATTTGTGAATGCATTAGGTATGTGTGTACTTAACGCCAATTTATAGTTATTGAAATGTATTCACATAGATAAAGATATTGACTGGGATTTGTTTTCAGGAATGTTGAATTGTTTTGTGTAATATTTAAATTTCGTATACGTAATATCTTCAGCTTCTACGAAGAATCTACTGTGTAAATATATAATCTGTAATACAATATTTATGTGGGTAACAATATAAATGCCTCTATCAATTCACTTTCATGGATTGTATATTTAGATACTATTCACCCTGTTCACCAGTCAAGAAAAAAAAATGGAATTAAATAATGACAACCGAAGAACTACACAAGAAATTATTCCTAGCGTTGTACTGCGCTTGACTCAGAGGTATTAATGTGCAATATATCTTGTTGTGATATTTTTACTGTACAAAGGGTGCGTTTATATGTATAGTTAGTTATAAGTTAGATTTGTAAAAGTATATTGACATGTTGTGTGTATGCGTGTGTGGGTTGTTTGTTATTAACACAAAGTAAATGGCGGGCTTTGTTGAAAAAAATCAAAATCTATAATTAAATTGAATTGAATTTATTCACCACTTTCATTTAAAAAAACATGCGAAGTCAAAGGATAAAACAAAACATTTTTTAACAAAAAGTAAAGACAATAACACCAAAGAACATACTTAAGGAAATTATGAAGTGGCTGGATCATCAAGAAGTTATAAATAGATGATCCATATACAAAAATACAAAACTTATTAATAAAAGCAAATGGATAGTACAATAACAGTTAGATAAAACAAAAAAAGGCGAAATTAAGATGAAATTAAATTCAAAGTTTCTGTATAAGATAAAGTTTTAAACTATGTTTAAAGCTGCTCAATGTCATACACTGCTAAATTTTTAGAGGCAGTTTGTTCCAAATAGAGGGTCCTTTACAAAGGTAAATATTATTTGAAAAGCAAGAACAACCATAATTATACAACACGAGCGTCTGTTGAGATAGATCCTAGTATTATATCTATGACTATCACTATTGCTCTGAAAGATATTACAAAAACCATCTGGTAGATAGCATGAATACATAAAAATACATAGCTGAAAATCGTGTAATGAAATTGGGAGAATATTCAATTCCAAAAAGAGTGGTCTATTTGGACTTATAAATGGTTTGTGACAGATTATTCGAATGGCTCTCTTTTGTAAGAGAAGAATGCGGTGTAATAAGTGTTGTTGACAGAAACCCCATTATTACAGTACGAAAGGTAAGATAAAATCAGTGAATTATACAATATTAGAAGAACATTAGTCGGCAAAATGTCTTTTAATTTATTCATAACTCCTATTGTTTTAGAAACTTTGCGTAAAACTTCATAAACATGGGTTTTCCACTTTACATCTTTATCTATATGGATACCTCATGCACTTATTGTGTAGATTTGTTTAAGAAAATAAGAAATAAAAAAATACACTATTGGAAGAAATTATTCAAGTGTTCTCTATTTGAATTCTAGTGCCGCAGATTCACCAGAGGTAACTGACAAACATGTGCATAAACTGTCCAAGTTACTGTTTGCGAGTCATTTCTCTGCTTTGCACACCGCTCTGGGTATCACCTACAGCATTGCAGATGGCATCAGAAATGAGAAAATGAATGACTATCCTGCAATATACACTACTTTACTGCAAGAGCGGAAGGCAGAGTCAGTGAAGACCTTGAAAGACTTAGATAAGGTTCTTCTACAAGCCAAAATCGGCAGTTTCATATCTAAATACAAAGAAATATAAACAGTGTTCATTGTTGCAAATTCCAGTAAAGTGCATCATCTACTCGTATGGAAATAATGTTTATCCTATTTCTTTCTCCCAATTGTACGGAAATGTTATTATAATTATGGAATTTATTGTGTACATTTGTACTTACATGTTTATACACTTTCTTTTTAAAGGGAAAATGAAATCGTATTTCCTTAAGTCCTGTTCGTGCCTTAACTTGACGAGTCAAGACGAGACCGTGTAGGAGAACATGGTGGTGGAGTCTGTCTTTATATTAGAAATGATATTGCATTTAACGTACGAGAAGATCTTACACAAAATGATATTGAATCGTTATGGATTGACATTCTATTACCCCATACAAAACCCATTACTCTAGGTGTTGTGTACAGACCCCCTACAGATCATTTTTTTATTGAATATCTCACTGACACCTTGGATAAATTAACAAAAGATGATGAGGTTATAATATTAGGGGACATGAATATCTGCCTTTTGCAGCAGTCTTCATTATCAAAAAAATACAAGAATATTTTGAATTTAAATGGTTTGAGTCAACTTATAACTAAACCCACTCGAACAACATCGGCCACTTCATCATTAATAGACCATGTAATCAGCAGTAAAGAAGAAAATATTTGTCAAAGTGGTGTTATTGAAATTGGCCTATAAAGTGATCATTTTTTAACCTACTGCTCTAGGAAGCTAATAAGACATGTATTCAAACAGCATAGAAATATAAATATTCGGTGTATGAGAAACTATTGTATAGATGATTTTAATAATGTTTTATCTCGAGTCAATTGGTCTGACATATTAGAATGTAAAGAAGTAAATACTGCGTGGTCAATTTTCAAAAATATTTTCATGTCTATAGTTGATAAATGTGCTCCATTAAAACAAGTAAGAATTAAGCAAAGAACCGATAAGTGGATGAATGCTGAAATTATTTCGTTAATAAGACAAAGAAATATAGCTTTTAAAAGAATGAAAAAGGAGTGAGACAGGCTAAAGATGAATACTTCCAAAATCAAATTGATGAGCATAAAAATGATTCTAAAAAGTTGTGGAAGAATCTGAAAGATTTAGGTTGTAAAAACAAACAAAAGAATGTTAAAGAGAATGTTATTAATATCCAAGGGGAGTTATGTCATGATAATATGAGGATAGCGAACGAATTTAACAATTATTTCACAACTGTGGCAGAAAAATTAGCTAGTAATCTGCCAGATAGCAACACAAATGAATTTGGAACGGACAGTGTTAAATTACAAAAATTATACGACACTAAGGGTGTGTCGAAAGGTTGTTTTCATTTTTCTCCTGTCAAAGAAAAGTTTGTTTTAGATGAATTAAATAAGTTGAAAATATCAAAAAGTACCGGGCTTGACTTGGTACCTGCCAGATTTTTGAAGGATGGAGCTAAATATTTGTATAAACCTTTAACTTACATTATTAACTTATCTATCTCAACTTCCACCTTCCCTGATGAAATGAAAATTGCAAAAGTAACACCCCTTTATAAAAAGAAAGATAAAACTAATGTTAGCAATTATAGACCGATTAGCGTTTTAAGTATAGTCTCGAAGGTCCTAGAGAAATGTGTGTATGCCCAATTAGAGAACTACTTTCAAGAAAACAAAATAATATACGAATTTCAATCTGGTTTTAGAAATGGTTATTCCACTACTTGTCTTATTCACCTGTTAGATTTTGTCAGGAACGAAATTTCCCAAGGACGTTTTGTCGGGATGGTTCTTCTTGACTTGCAAAAAGACTTCGATACCGTTAACCATAATATACTGTTAAGTAAATTAGAAGTAATGGGTTTAAATTCTGCATGTGTGCAATGGTTTAGGTCTTACTTGACCAATCGTCATCAAGTTGTCTCGTTGCAAAATGTACTCTCCGATTCTATGCCCATAAGATGCGGAGTTCCCCAGGGGAGCATATTAGGTCCTATTCTTTTCATGTGCTACATTAATGATATGTGTGTTTGTGTCAACGACAGTAAATTACTTTTATATGCGGATGATAGTGTGTTACTATATTCTGGTACTGATCCTAAGCTGATCGGGGAAAAACTTAGCTTAGAATTATCAAACTGTGTTAATTGGATGACAGCAAATAAGCTTAGCTTACATATTGGTAAAACCGAAAGTATTTTGTTTTGTTCGCGGGGTAGGCTGAAGTATACTGATGATTTCAATATAAGTTATAACAATCAACTCATTAAGAGACAGGATTCTGTGAAGTATTTAGGACTAAATATAGCTAGTGATCTTTCTTGCTCAAGTTTGGTTGACAGTATTGTCAAAAAAGCTAATGCTCGTCTAAAATTCTTGTATCGTTATCAAAATTGCATGAACTTAAAATCAAGACGCATTTTAAGTTTTTCCTTAATACAATGTTTATTTGATTATGCTAATGCAGCATGGTACTGCAGTCTAGGCAAGGTGGATCAAAACAAGTTAAAAATAATTCAAAATAAGATTGTAAGATTTATCAATCACTTACCATCAAGAACACACATTGGGAAGAGTGAACTTGAAACAGCTGGTCTTCTTCATGTAAACCTTAGATCACAACAACTTTTAATTCACCATGTACATAAGATTTTTTACTCTAATGCAGATCACTATATTTCAAATAATTTTACTCGCTCTTCAAGTGTTCATGGGCATGACACTAGAAATAGTCAATTTAATTTCGTAGTGCCTAAGCGGAAAGGTAAAATTGGAAATTCCTTTTATTTTAACGGTATTCTTTTCTGGAATTCCCTCCCAAATCATGTTAAGTCAGTTAAGAATTTTTTACATTTTAAAAGGGTGTTGAAGCATCATCTGAAAAATGTGTATACTCCATAACTATATTTCTCCTCTCCTTTTTGTAGCTCAGATGGGTTTTTCCTATATTATATGACTTATGTAACCAACGTTTATTATCGATAGTTTCATTATGATTTTCTGTATATAGTTTTTTTCCGTTGAGTAAGTCTTGTTTTCACATTTATGTAATCTTCGCCTACTTTATAAAAATGTTATCATGTTTTATTTTGCTACTTTCGTATATTCTTATTACCTGTCGTACGTGTACGATAGTCTTGTAGCCGTACTAATGTGTTTTCTTAGTGTATTTTTTAATCAGTTGTTTAGGTATAAGGACCCCATTGGAAATAAGCCATTTCGGCTTTCATGGGCTATCCTGTCATGGTACCTGGTTATGTTTGTATTGCAATATACCTGACGAATAAAATCAAATCAAATCAAATCAAATAATGTGATATGGGTATATGATAGAAATATTAAATTAAGATATAGGTACCATTACACCTGGTGGAAAATTACGTTAATTAGCTCATGTCATTGTATTTTTAGAAAAGATCTTTAGGTTTTCAATATAAATTGAGTCCTTCGCAGCCACATGTATCGTTTAAGTTCTTCAGAATATCTAAAAAACAGCTATAAGACGATATTTTCAAGTTGTTTGTGGAAACAAAATTGTTAAACGCTAAATAAAATGCATGCGAGATCGTTTATTTCAACATTATTTTCAAAGGCAGAATTATTCGTGAACAATGCTCTTACATAAATTGTCATATTTAAGTCATTTGTAAAGTCATGCCTAACTTTACGAACAATTTGATGAAACATACATCAATACGCTTATTCGAAATGTACTACAATATATAGCTATCTAAGCTCCTGTTTCCAGTCGAGCACTTTACCACTGGATGGCTTTACCTATACTTTTCAGCCTTTGCAAAAATTTCAAAAAGGGAGGACAGCTCTGGGGAACTTTGATATATGATATACAATATTGTTAATAATTATTCTGACTAATGTATACATGTATCACAAAGCATTCGCTTGGATCCAGCTGAGGCACTAGCGGCTTGTCTTGTTCAAAACTCACCTGCCCCCGACAAAGGAATTAATTAATAAGGTTGAAGATTTGTCACTCTGTCGGTCAATTGAATCTGGTGTAGCCGAAACCACTAATCCGTCTCCGTGGTCTAGTGGTTAAGGCATTGGCGTTTTAAGCCAACGACCCGGGTTCGATTCCCGGCGGAGACATTTTTTTAGCCTTTGCAAAAATTTCAAAAAGGGAGGACAGCTCTGGGGAACTTTGATTTAAAAGTTACGCAACCATTATTCTCTCATTTCTTTCATATATATATATATATATATATATATATATATATATATATCCTTAAGTAATTTTATATACTTAACAAGTTCTTAAAAGTTGGAATTTATATGTAAACAAGTGCACTACAAGACATCATAACGCTGTATTCTACAATATTTGCGGTTAAAAATATCTATGTTTGTAATATTATGAATGCTTCAGAATATTTTATCCCATTTTATCCACTCATAATTTTCGTGTTTGTATATATCTGTATATATATATATATATATATATTCATACATATTCACCTCTTTAAGTAGTTATATATACTTAACAAGTTCGTAAAAGTTGGAATTTATATGTAAACAAGTGCACTACAAGACATCATAACGCTGTATTCTACAATATTTGCGGTTAAAAATATCTATGTTTGTAATACTATGAATGCTTCAGAATATTTTATCATATATTATCCACTCATAATTTTCATGTTTGTACAAATCTGTATAAACTATATATGTATATATACATACATACATATTCACCTCTTTAAGTAACAAGTTAGGAGAAGTTGGAATTTATATGTAAACAAGTGCACTACAAGATGTTTGCAGTTAAAATATCATGTTTGTAAGATTATGAATGCCTCGGAATATTTTATATTTTATCCACTCATAATTCATTTTCATGCTTGTAAAATATATATCAACATATTCCCCGCTTTATGTAATTATATATACTTAATATATTCGTAGAAGTTGGAAATTGCATGGATGTAGAACAGTGCACTACAGGATATGATGTAATGCTCTCTTCTACAAAATCTGCAGTTGAAATATCGGTGTTTGTAAGTTTATGAATGCCTCGGAATATTTTATCATGTTTCATCCTCTTATTATTCAATTTCATGTTTGCAAAAATCTTTATATATCTACCGACTAAAAGAAAGACATTTTATATTAACTTTCTTACCGATAACTTTTGTCAAAGGAAGGTTTTTAACTCTTTTTTTGACATTGTTGTATACAGTGACATTTCCTTGAAGAAACGAATTTGTAAATGAGTTTAGCTTGCTTTCTTTCTTTTTTTTTGGCAATTTTTTTAGTTCTGAGTAAATGCACTATAAATATTCTCTTTATCATCTCAAAAGTTTTCTTTGTTTTCTTGTGTGATTTGTTGTTCTTTGATTCCTTTACCTGAATATGATTTTTGTTTTATTTGCCAAAATGAGAGACGCAAAAATTAACCTAAGACGACAGACAAACAACGAGAGTGTGTGTGTGTGTGTGTGTGTGTGAGAGAGAGAGAGAGAGAGATAGAGATAGAGAAAGGGGTGGGAGAGAGATTAACACGAAAAGGAACATTAATTCTAGAGAGAAAATGTGACACTTAACACCAACTTTGATTGATATTTCGTGTGTTATTTACATTCCATAAGAAAGGAAAGCAACAATAGTTATGTTCACACGTAGTACATAGCATCGATGCTATGTAAGTTTCAAAAATATTTCCAGCACGTTCAGACAGGCCGTGATCGACTTGCTTCTATCACCCACTCGTGACTATTCTTCGCTCACCCGCTGCCAAAACAATAATTACTGCGCCAGAGTGACCCAAGTATAATTGGTATGCATGGTCAAACGCGCGGAAGTTGTGTACAGGGGTCATATGATGCGAAGCTTTTGTTTTGAATAATATTTTTATTTTTCTTCATAAATCAACATAATAATACAATAACAATTCATTTGTAATATCGATAATACAATCAAGTAGCAAAATGTATGTGTTAAAATTCAATTCAATTCAATTTCATTTATTTCATTCAAAAATATAAAACAAATTACAAGGTAAAGAATATACAGTAAAATAGAATGAGGAGACAGCTTGGAAGAACAAAGTCTTATAATATGCTGCCACCAAAATACAAATGATTGAAACCATGTAACATACGACAAAATAATATGAGTAAAGAGAGCAAATAACAACTATAACCAAGTTAGATAATGCAATATATAAAATAAAATATATTGAATATTTATAAGACCTTACAAACCCTAAACAAACATAACATAAAAGATAAAAGAGCCTGAAATAGATAATTTACACATAGTTTTGTAAAAGTAGTTTCTTGTAATTCTCTTTAAAAACATTTAATGAAGGACTTAATTTTATTTCTTCAAATAAAGAATTCCAAATTTTGGGTCCTTTATAAAAAACTGAATTTATACCAGCGTTTGTTTTAAAAAGAGGTAAATAAAAATTAAACGGATTTCGCATATCATAAGAGGTTATTTCAGAGATCAGATTGAATTTTTGTAATAGAGGTATAGGTACACATTTTTTAGCTACTACATACATTAAAATAGCAATATTAAAATTATTTAGATCATATATATTTAACAAATTTAATTCAATAAATATAGGTGATGTATGGGCAAGAAAATTAGCATGAAAGACAAGACGAACAGCTTTTTTCTGCAAACGGAATAATCTTAACATTGAGTAATTTGTGGAAGAAGCCCAAGCTACATTACAATAATTAAGGTGTGGTGTTATAATCGCATTGTATATCATTAATAAAATGTTTCGAGGGAAAAATCTCAATTTATATAATATACCTAGACATTTTGAAACTTTGTTACAGACCTCATTTATATGCTCATGCCAATTTAATTTGGAATCGATGATAACACCTAGAAATTTCAGGGATGGTACAACTTTTATAATTTCATTATTCATTTTAATATTAATATAATCATATTCAAGTTTCTTATTAGTAAAAATGATACATTGTGTTTTCTTTACATTTAAAATCAATTTATTAGAACAAAGCCACTTACTGATTTTTTGCAATTCAATATTGAAATTTAAACATAATGTACTGATATCATCATTACTTAGGAAAACACTGGTATCATCAGCATATAAAATAAACTGTGACTTTTTAGAGGAATTACATATATCGTTCATATAAATAAGAAAAAGAAGTGGACCCAGTATAGATCCCTGGGGCACTCCACATCTGATTTCTCTTAATTCAGACTTGGTATTATTTACAATAACAAATTGTTTTCGATCTGCTAAATAGCTTTCAAACATTTTTAACAGAATGCCACGAATACCATAATTTTCTAATTTAAACAACAAAATAGAGTGGTCAAGCGTATCGAAAGCTTTACTTAGATCTAAAAACTACACCAGATAAGAACAATCGAGAATTAAAAGCGTGAGTAACTTTAAAAACCAAATCAATTAAGGCATGTGATGTGGAGTGCCCTGAGCGAAATCCATACTGGGAAGGTGTCATTATATTATATTTATCTAAAAAAAAAGAAAGACGATTATATATACATTTTTCTAGAATTTTAGAGAATGCTGGCAAGACAGATATCGGCCTGTAATTTGATAATTCTACCTTTGATCCATTCTTAAAAATTGGAACAACACGTGCTATTTTTAATTTATCAGGGAAAATACCATTGATTAAAACGGAATTAAAAATATTGCACAATGGGTAACAAATGATATGTATAGCTTTCTTAATAACTGATATCTTAATTTCATCATAACCTGCAGCAGAATTACAATCCAAATTACATACAATTCTAATAATTTCACCTGGAGTGATGGGATTAAAAAAGGCACTGTTATTGCTTTTATTTAAATATTGCACAAAATCGTTATTTCTAGTATTTGATTGCACCTTATTTGAAAGAGATAAACCTATATGAACAAAATAATCATTGAATGCTTGAGCGATACCATAATCACCAACTACTTTTTCATTACTGACATTTACACTCTCAACTCTTATTTGCTTATTCTCTTTCCCCATTGCTTTATTGATGACATTCCAAGTTTCGTTAAGACTACTTCTGACATCGATAAATAATGTTCTATAATATTCATTTTTAATACATTTTATTTTATAATTAACTTTATTACGGTACGACTTGTATATACTTTCTCTATATGCAGTAGGATTTTTAATAAATTTCTTATATAACAAATATCTTTTGTTGCACATTTTTCTCAAATCCTTATTGAACCATGGTTTATCTTTACGATGTTTACATTTGACACTAGTCTTAGGAAAACATTCATAATACAAATTCGAAAAACTATTTAAGAAAGTATCATACATAAGATTTGGGTCATTACAATCACTATTCCATTCAGTCCTTTCTAACTTTGTAATAAAATTACGGATGTTTTCATCATTTATTTGGCGCTTCATAAATACATTATTTATATGTAGTTTGTTAATATAATGATTATGAATACAGTACACTGGAAAATGGTCACTAATATCAACTAAAAAAATACCAGAATAGATATTGTTTATATTATTTGTGAAAATATTGTCAATTAAAGTGGTAGATTGTTTAGATACTCGAGTTGGGAGATGAATAACAGGATAAATTGATCTGGTTATGAATACATCTAAAAAATCACTGACCTGTGGGCAAGAATCGGCATTTAGTAAATTAAGGTTAAAATCACCAGAAAAATACAATAATTTATTTTCTTTAGAAATTCTATTTATTACCGTAGTAAGAGATTCTAAAAAGTCAGGAAACGATGAATTCGGTGGTTGATAAATTACACTGAATATTATATTTTTAGTAGATAAGTTAATTTCAATAAAAATACATTCCATAGATTCTGAAAAAATATCTAAATCACTCCTATGTACAAAAGTAAAATCATTTCTGATATAAATTCCTACACCCCCACCCCGGCGACCTTGGCGGTAGTTACCAATGAATTTATAACCATCAATGTTGTAGCAAGGATCGTTAAATTTTAGCCAAGTCTCAGTTACACCTATTGCACAGAAATTTATTTCTACATCATGTAAAAAGGTTAGAAAATTATCAATGTTTTTCTTTATGCTTCTGCAATTAAAATGTAGACAAGAAAATCCTTCATGTACATCATTTTTGAATTTTTCTTCATGCAGACACATATTAAATTCATTTGGCGTAAAACAGTTTTGTTGGGGACCATATGAAATATGTTCATCATTGTCATTAAGTGGAGATAAAAGTTCAGATATATGAAGAAAATTATCATTTTGCATTGTTTGTCTATATAAATCAACATCAGGCATATTTAAAAACGTTATACAACGACCAACACAGACAAAATTAAGCAAAGACAAAACAAAATCAATGTACAAAAACGAAGTGCAAATTGTGGTAGCCACCACGAGTTCATTCAAAATATAAAAATAACAAATCTAGAGGGAATTGCCACAAGGGGCATACATGTAATTGAGTGGTCATGTCGAATTAAAACATAAATTAATTAATTGCCATTAATAAAAATTGCATTCAAATATATATTAGCAATAATAGGCAAAGAATTATAAATCCAATCTCACCAGCATGCGGCCATGACCAGTACCAACAAGTGACTAAAGCATAAATTAATAAGGTATATATAGTCTGGCAAAATACAAAATGGTCTATTTCAAGTCTGATAGTCTATTGATGATTTTCTTGGCAATACGTCCATCTTCACTCTTGACCATGGCAAAGACGCGTCCGTCCCAAGTCCATGTCGCTGTGACATTTGGTCGTCTGGATGCTTGAACTTGCAGATCAAGATTTTTCCTAGTGAGATCTTCGACAATCACTATTCCTTTCCCTTTCAGGTTTCTTCTATTTTTCATCATTTTGAATTTTGTCCTGTATGACACAAACTTGACAATAATTCCTGGAATCTGCGTTCCGGACTGTGACTTGTTGCTGTTGGTACCATTGCGAGCTTGACGGGCAAAGAGACGGTGTGATCGATCAATGTCGTTGATGCCGATTTCAACGCCTATCTGTTTCGCGACATCGCATACGATATCATCTATATTTTCATTAGGAGTCACGGGAACTCACAGGAGCCGAATATTGTTTCGCCGGGAATATTGCTCAGCTAAATCTATTCGATCAGAGAGATCATCCACTTTGACTTTGTTAGAATCTACCGTTGACTCGATTTTACGTAGATCAATCAGCTTTAAGTCGATGGCAACTTCAAGATCATGAAGAGATGAAATCTTCTCATCCATGATATCACGCAGACGGGCTTCACGGCGATCAAAGTCGTCGCTGAATTTCTGACGCTCTCTTTCCATTGCCGCGGCGACTGCCTTTTGGACAACAGAATCAATCTGGTTGATTTGAGCAGTGCTAAGTGGTTTACCAGTCGATCGAAATGAGTCTGGTGTGACTGACCGTTTACCTGTTACAGGTGTAACCGGTAAGGCCGAACTGGATGATGATCTGGAACGAAGGTTATGCCTTTTATCCTCAGTAGACATGATTAGTGGTGATGGTATAAAAGAAGTTACGTAATCACAATAATAACAATTGTAGAGTCGAAGAGTGCAGTAGACTGTACACTAAGCAGTAAGGCGTTCAGATTGGTGATATAACACAACAGCAAAACACTGAAACCTTTGGATGGGACTATGTTGAAAAAACGTACCTCAATCCGAATAACACATATTTCAGAAATCATCAAAAATGTCACGAAAACACGGCCAGAATAATAACTAAACTCGTCGGTGGCTCATTAGTGCGAGATATAGCAATCAAATCATGTCGTAATCACAAGTATGGATTAATTTATTACCGGAGAAACAAAGAGAACATTGTAGGCAAGATACAACGTATGGTCCATTGCTTGTGAACGTCTGGATATTAAAGGCAAGATACAACGTATGGTCCATAATACTTAATTTTAAATAAACCTTGTACATGTCAAAATTGACTGAACTCCAATCTTCAGAAAAATGTTTTGCGGTACAACCATGTGAGTTGGAATAACTCCACGTTCCGGTCAGAATGCTCTGACCGTCGTCAGGAGAATCTTATGCCAAAATAAAACACATGCATGCACACTATATTCTCTGGTAAGCATATGTAAATCAATATCTAAAGACCACATCATACTTTAGTTAAGGTCTGATTCTGAAAGAGCAGATTCTCACCTTTAAAATGATATATAACTCATTGGATGTTCATAACTCGATGTACAAAGAGAAGAATGCACAGTCCCTCATAATGTTACTTCTTAATAAGGGTTTAAAGTTTGCACTCTGACTTGCAAAGTGTTGAGCTAAGGTGACAAAAGGAGGATTAGAACTCAATAAAAAATTTCTATGAAGGGATTATCAGATTGTCCTAAAACTTGGCATACTACATAGACCTATCCTGTTTATCTTAGTGCACAAGTATCAATGCAAGAACTTACTCCGGGAGATTTATGGGAGATTAAAATGAGACAAGTATTCAGGGTCGTGAAAAAGAAAAGTAATACAACAAAATCCAGAGAAGACACACATAAGTCTGATAAAAAGCTGTCAAAAATACCACTTCTAGATTGTTTGGTGCCTCCACATTTTAGATTACTTAGAAAAAAGTATACTCTTTCAGGAAATACCCAAAACTAAAATTTGACCATGCATGCCAACCAAAACACATTGATTGAGCTCTAACTGAAAATCACACAGTGCGACTTTTGGGTGGTTTTGTGGTGCCTGGTCATATATAAAAAAGAAAAAGATAAAAAGAAGGAACCCCCCAAAAACAAACAAACAACAAAACAACTCCCTTCCTTACCACACAGTATACACATTAGCCTACTTACCCCTATATACATCACATTACATTACAGTACCAGATGAAGCAGACAGAATGATAATAGAAAAAAGTAGGGAAGAGGGTACATCACATGAATACATACATTGCATTATATTATAGCACCACATGAAAAAAGTATACTCTTTCAGGAAATACCCAAAACTAAAATTTGACCATGCATGCCAACCAAAACACATTGATTGAGCTCTAACTGAAAATGACACAGTGCGACTTTTGGGTGGTATTGTGGCGCCTGGTCATATATAAAAAAGAAAAAGATAAAAAGAAGGAACCCTCCAAAAACAAACAAACAACAAAACAACTCCCTTCCTTACCACACAGTATACGCATTAGCCTACTTACCCCTATATACATCACATTACATTACAATACCAGATGAAACAGACAGAATGATAATAGAAAAAAGTGGTATTGTGGCGCCTGGTCATATATAAAAAAGAAAAAGATAAAAAGAAGGAACCCCCCAAAAACAAACAAACAACAAAACAACTCCCTTCCTTACCACACAGTATACGCATTAGCCTACTTACCCCTATATACATCACATTACATTACAATACCAGATGAAACAGACAGAATGATAATAGAAAAAAGTAGGGAAGAGGGTACATCACATGAATACATACATTCATTATATTATAGCACCACATGAAACAGACAGAATTACAATAGCAGCGAGTGAAGATAGCAGCGATTGCGCTCACATTACAAATAGTCACAAGCGCGGTGGGTGGTCTACCGCAAAGCTTCGATGCTTTGTCGCTGGATCCTGTGATTTACTCCTGCTAAACTCGCTGCAAGAATAGTATGGAAAACTCGCTTCTATCTCGTGACTATCTGCGTTCAGACAGCGTTTGGTTTCGACACTATCTGGTCTTCACCAAAATAGCATCGACACCTCGATAGCATCGATGCTATCGCTCTACGTGTGAACGTACCTATTTTTACTGTTGGTTACAGGTTATTAGCTTCAAGTAGCCTATAGAAACGGGTGAGTTTTTCATTTTCCTTTGTCTATTTTCTATTTCTTGCAAATTCATTTGATTTTTCTCTCAAACTGTACTTGATGTGTCAAAAGATTAATTTCCAATTAGCGCCAGCTTGTGACAACAAATATCAAAATAGATGTATCTTTTGAGTATAGATTCGAGTCCCCATCGATTTACTCGAAACCTGAACGCTCTAATAGGACTATAAACTTAATTATTATGTAGAGTATAGTCTTTGAGTTAATTTGTGACTATGGAGGTAACATATTGGACTTTCTATTGTATAGACACTGTAAAGCGTAATGATTTGAGCTCCATGGTTTAGTGAATCCTACGTCAACCGTTAATTGGTAATCATAGAATAATGTTCCCTCTGTTGGCCGATTATTGCCTTTAATCGCAATAATAATGTTCACATCTACCACTATACACGATAAGAAGTAACATAGCAGGGGTAGGGCATTGTACCTACGAAGTAGAAAACCAAATTATGCCCTTATGAAAAGCACTGGAAAACAAAACCTTTTTTTATTATGGTTATTTTATTATGGGGGGGTTGGTAAGACAGAAACTGAGAAAAGGGAGTTCAAAGAGGACAGAAGGATAATGAGAGAGCAAGAGAGATAGAAAGAGAAGGTACAGAACTTGGAGAAAGGGAAAATAACAGGAGGGGGAGAAAGAAAGAAAGAGAGAGCGAGACGGAAAGAGAGAGAGAGAGGTAGAAAAGGGGAGATAGTAGGAGAGGGAAAGAAAAGGAGGAAGAGACTGAGGGCACTATGCATTGGCGGATCCAGGGGGGGGGGCACAGCCGGCCCGTGCCCCCCCCCCCCCCTTTTGGAAGAGAGGTATGAATTTTTACCATAGACGATCCGCCATTTTGTCGATTGTGCCCCCCCCCCCCCCTTTTAGAGTGAAGACCCATTTTTTTTTTATTTTTTTTTTTTTTTTACTTGTCAGGGAATTATGGAGGCAAACTGGACCCCATAACCCCTTACTAAGCGATTTGGGAAGGTTTGACGGAAAAAAAAATTTTGTCCCTACACCCCTACACCCCACCCCAATTCATTAAATCCTGCGATCAATCATTAATGATCCCTAAATAGGCAGACTACTGGCTTTAGTTTAAAGGAGAATAGTCTCGTGTTTAATCAGTTAATGTTATTTCATCATTTTCCCATTCCTTTCCTATTACGTTTTCTTAATTCCTCTAAACAATCCAAAATGAAGTTTGATCATTTCTCTTAGGTCTTTTGTTAATTTAGTCGATGTGACTGTGATATCAAGGAATATTTGCACAATTTTTTTCGATTTTGCCAATGACTAAAAATAGTTTCAACGGAAGTGATGACGTCAGTTTGTTTTATAGAATGGGTTTCAGAATCCCTGCAATCTCATTGGTCAAGAGCTGTGCCTTGAATTTTACTGGCCTGCACGTTCAATATCAATAATTATTACGATCACTGACGATAGCCACTGTAAACATGCTATCGATATTTATTTTAGCGAGTGCGAGAGTCTGAGCTGAGAGCCGCGATATACGACTTTTTAATGACGGAGAATTGCAAGATTTGAGACAAAATTCAGATGTTAATGATAGTTGACTTCGGATTCTGATGGTAAGCCCAATAAAATCCGATTATAGGTCTACCTGTTTAAAAACAAGCAAACTGAAAAGGCGATTAAATGAAAATTAGTGCAGTGTGAAACTGAAACTTCAGACAGTACCGTACGCTGCACTGCACTGCACTCTGCAGTGCATACGGTACGGTGATTCACTACAGTCTACAGCGCAGCATACACTGGCCTGGTCTGGGCTGGCCTGGATTATGGGCTGACCAGACTTAAAATTTGTTGATGCAAGACTAGAAGTTCTCTTTGCATTAATTCTTTAAATTACTTGCTTTAATGTAAATAGACTAGATTATATCTAACTTGGGCTTGTTGTTGACATGAGTGACAGATTCTAAAATAAAAAAGTTGACAGTCATGACAGTAGTTAGCTTAGCCTAGGCTTAGCCTTAGGGTCAAGACTCTAACACTGAAATAAAATGAAATTCTGAAATTTAACCTAATTAGCCAGATTTTCAGTTCTCTATGGAAGTCATTAAATTTCTAAAATCTATTTATGATGCATGGAAATGATTTACCAGTGCCATGCGTCCGGTAAATTTGAGCCATGCGTCCGGTAAATTTAGCCATGCGTCCGGTAAATTTCAGCCATGCATGGCTCACTTTCACTGGATGCATGATTGGGAACGTTGAAAAAGTTTGATTTTCACTTTTTTTTTACCCATTCTATAAAACAGATGATGCACAGGTATTTTTCGTGGGTCGGTAGGAATTGTGTACCCTCGGTACCTCTGAATTTTGTCCGAAACCCACTCGGCTGCGCCTCGTGGGTTCGGACAATTCAGAGGTACCTTGTGTACACAATTCCTACCGACCCACTCCAACCTGTGCATCATTTGTATATTGTCGTGATTGATCACCAGCGCTTGATCATTTTAAAAGCTAAGTATAGTATCCATATCCTGGGCAAATTATACAGTCATGATAACCTCTAAGACACCGTACAAATAACAAAACTAAACTCGAAGGTTAATATATAGTTAACTGTAAGTAAACTTAATATGAAAATTTGTTTTGCATAGTTTGATCAGGTTATTTGCCTCAATGATGCTGAAGTACACTTATCACAATGACTGAATATTATTTTCAGTTAATAATTAAACTGAATGGGCATGATGATCAGTAGATAAATATGGCATTATTCATGTAGTTAACCACATCAATTAACCTCAAAACATTATTTGTAGCACTTAAAGGATGTCAAAAAGGTGCCTTATGCGATGCACAAGTTCTTAGGAAATATTTCTATTTTTTAAATCTGTTTATTTCAATTCTTTATCCAGCATTTCCAGGGTAGTCTCTTTAGTTGCACCAATTACATTTAATTTATGTAAAATAAAATGAAACAGAAAATACATTAACAAGAAAAACGGTACTGGTCTTCCACAGGGTTATAAAGTTATACATAATTACACCTCGCAAACGCAATATTGTTTACTTAATAAAAATACACACTTTAAAGCATCGAGATTGGAAAAAGAGACAAGATAGTATAGACATCAATAGAGACGGAGAGAGAAAGAGGGGGAGGAGGATTATATGAGAGGAAAGAAAAAATAAAACGGAGGGAGGGAGAAGAGCGAAAAATAAGCTGAGTGACAGGGCAGAGAAGAATAGTGTGTGAGAGAGAGGGAGATGAAGAGTGACAGAGAAAAAAAAATATTACAGAGAAAAATCGATAGCAATCGACAGAATAATGGAATGCGAGTTAATCTATTATCTAAAACCAAACACATTGTATACACCAATGTGGTATTTGCTTTTAAAAAAATCTTGTTTCTATATACATAAATCCAATAAAAAGACTTTGGACCCTTATCGCATAGTAACAGTAAATATCACGAGGAATATGATTTGATTGATTTTGAATTTATTCAGACATTATAAAAACATGTCTCGGGAAAACAAAAAAGGTTTGACCCAACCCGTACAAGTCTGTTTCCCGGATATAAACAACAAGTAGATTCAATATCATAAACATATTGCACAAAGTATTATTTAAACGATGTAAACGATAGACAACAATGATGATTGCAAGTAAAATCACTGTAGTATTGCAGAGTACAAAACTACTTAGTTGAGGTATAGCATCTGTGAAATTAACTATGTGGGTTGAGATGGTTATTTAACAATTTTTTAAACATGCTAAGAGTTTTCATATTAGTTATGTTCATACGTAGTACATAGCATCGATGCTATGTAAGTCTCGAAACTATTTCCAGTACGTTCAGACAGGCCATGATCGACTTGCTTCTATCACCCACTCGTGACTATTCATCGCTCACTCGCTGCCAAAACAATAATTACTGCGCCACACACGGTGACCCGAGTAGAATTGGTATATACAGTTAACAACAAAATTATTCATACCCCTTGGAAAATTCTAGTTTTTTGCATTTTTCCTAAAAATGAATGGTTAAATGAAGTTACTTGCACATCACTTGAATACATTTAGTTATCATCTGCAAATGAATGCCGTTTCCGGTTTCAGTACCTGTTCTCCAATGGCTCAATCTCCTTGAGGATGTGTCCACACATGCCTTCACCTGATCTTCAGGGAGTTCATTAGATTTCGTGTCCTACAGGTGATGCAGTTATCGACTTCATGATGACCGGACTATGATATTGAAATTTTCGGTCATTTATTCCATGCATTTTAATGAAAATTCTGTATCTACTTATGAAGCAAAGCACCATTCCTGAAGAGCCCTTCCCTTTTGCACTGCCTGTGGGAGGGTTCACCTTTATTCATTGGCCCCATTCTTAATCAGAGTGCTCAGGAAGGCCATGTTGGTGATATTAAAGTCATTGCATGACTCTAACGTCAGGTCACCATGAATAACAGTATGTAACCTTTGAGTACCATACACATCCCACATTGACTGTTACTGTATATCAATCTTCATATGGTATATTCTTTGTATCTTTGGTATGAAAGCTACAATCCTTGATATCAAAATGAATGTAAACCAAATTTATACCATATGCCCTCCATGTTACCAGCTGCAGTGCACAAAATGCTACCACTTTGACAGTGCACTGGAACATAAAGATCAGTATTTTAAGCTTCACTAGAGTACCCACTTGCAGGTGTCCATATGAAAAATGTGTCAATCATAAACTGATAAAATTGGCGCCATCCAACCTTTAGACCATGGCCTCCCTAAACATCCTTAATAATAATGGAACAAAAGTATCAGGAAATACCTTCCCTTGACAGTGCAACAGTGAATGCCTCTAGGGAAGTCTCTCCAGGAAGAGTGCTTTGTTTCAACTTAGAAATACAGAATTGTCATTAAAATGTAAGGAATATTAACGAAAATATCAATATCATAGTCCTATCCTCATGACGTCTAAAACTTCACCACCTGCAAACACAAAATCTGCTTTAAATCCATCGAATCCCCTGAAGACCAGGTGATGGCATGTTTGGACAACATCCTCAAGGAGATTGGGCCATTGGAGACCAGGTATTGGCCTGATATCTCAGTAGAGACCTCCAGAAGCATTGTGACAGTGTGAAGAAAGTGTTACGAGCATTAATCACAAGGACTGGATTCATACTGATTGACAAAGTCAATAGATCACCAAGGGTATGAATAATTTTGAACATCACCCAGTTTGGATAATTCACCTTTTCTATTGTTATGCAAATGAGGTGAAACCAGAAACAGCATTCATTTGCAGATGATAACTAAATGTATTCAAGTGATGTGCAATTAAATTCAGTTAACCATTCATTTTTAGGAAAAATGCAAAAAACTAGAATTTTCCTAGGGGTATGAATAATTTTGTTGTTAACTGTATGCCTGGTCAAAACGCGCGGAAGTTTGTGCACAAGGGTCATATCATGCGAAATTTTTGTTTTGAATAATATATTATTTGTCTTCATAAATCAACATAACAACGTAACACAATAACAATTCATTTGTAATATATCGATAATACAATCAACTAGCGAATACATGTGTTGAAATAATTAATTTGGAATAAACATTGTACATGTCAAAATTGACTGAACTCCAATCTTATACCAAAATAAAACACATGCACACTATTATCTGGTAAGCACATGTAAATCAATATTTAAAGACCATATCATATATATATATATATATATAAAGAAAAAGAAAAAAGAAGGAAAAAAACCCCTCCCTTACCACACAGTTATACACAGTAGCTACTTACCCCTACATCACATGAATACATACATTACATTACAGCACCAGATGAAACAGACATAATGATAATAGAAAAAAGTAGGGAATAGGGTACATCACATGAATACATACATTATTATATTATAGCACCACATGAAACAGACAGAATTATAATAGTTGCGAGTGAAGATAGCAGCGAGTGAAGCAGCGATTGCGCTCACATTACAAATAGTCACAAGCGCGGTGGAATGTGCCTGCCAGGCTGAAATGTACTATTCATGTGTTAATTACACAAGTTATGTTTATACGTAGTACATAGCATCGATGCTATGTAAGTCAGACAGGCCATGATCGACTTGCTTCTATCACCCACTCGTGACTATCCATCGCTCACTCGCTGCCAAAACAATAATTACTGCGCCACACACGGTGACCCGAGTATAATTGGTATTGGAGTTTGTGCACAGGGGTCATATCATGCCAAGTTGTGCGTGAAGATAGCAACGAGTGAAGCAGCGATTGCGTTCACATTACAAATAGTCACAAGCGCGGTGGGTGGTCTACCGCAAAGCATCGATGCTTGTCGCTGGATCCTGAGATTTACTCGCTGCCAGAATAGTTTCGAAACCTAGCTCCAACTCGCTTCTATCTCGTGACTATCTGCGTTCAGACAGCGTTTGGTCTTAAAACTATCTGGTCATGACCAAAATAGTCTCGAAACCTAGATAGCATCGATGCTATCGCTCTACTCGCTGCCAGAATAGTTTCGAAACCTAGCTCCAACTCGCTTCTATCTCGTGACTATCTGCGTTCAGACAGCATTTGGTCTTAAAACTAACTGGTCATGACCAAAATAGTCTCGAAACCTAGATAGCATCGATGCTATCGCTCTACGTGTGAACGTATTTTACAGG
Organism: Heliocidaris erythrogramma; assembly: GCA_025617745.1. NCBI lineage: Eukaryota > Metazoa > Echinodermata > Echinoidea > Camarodonta > Echinometridae > Heliocidaris > Heliocidaris erythrogramma. Next base: position 66,021,941 of record CM046854.1, read on the forward strand.
GGTATCAAGGGGCATTGTATCTGACAAGGAAAAAGCCCCAAATGGTTATGTATTCAATAAGGAAAATATTTTTTTTTATTATGAGCGAATGAACCCGTTGAATACTGAATCATCAGACTTTCCGGTTCTCGTTGGCAGTGGATTTCGATCTGATCTTCTGTTATGCGGTTTCACCTCAAATCCAACTTCTTTGTGCGATTTGATATGGTACTGCTTTCAAATGGTATATTATAACGCAATAAAGCTCTACATATGTATTCATATTCAAGGCTGTGTATATCCAACAGTCATTAATGAGCTTTCGAATGTGTGGACTTGAATGCCGGCTTATATTTTCCCAGCTACAATGGACTGCTTTGTGTCAGCTGCATACCGCGCCCTGTGCAAGAACGGCTCACCCGTCCACTGGCTTCTCCCTCGTCCACTAGTCAGATCGAGAACGCGTCAAACATGGTTTTGCCGTCTTCTCTAAAACGTGAACCTCGCTTCACCCATTGTTAGCTTCATGCTTCACCTACGTTGTATGCAGTCAACAAAAAGCAGTACAGTAGGGACTTTTAGAATTGCACGTCCACTTTATAGTCGACTGATACGCAAGGACATCATTCTACGCCACTGCGCATGCGCCACTCGCCCTCTCCCTGTCCTCCCTGACTTGCAAAATCGAGAACGTGTTCACTTCGTTTTTGCGGTGCTCCGAAATCTTCGACGAGGTTCACGTATATGACGTCATCAGAACAGCTCAACTTTTATGCTCATCCGTTGAGTGTGTACTTCCGGTTGACGTCGACGGTACGTACACGTCGAGTGAAATCTATAATGATCAGAACTGTAGTCAACATGGGCAGTCGACGACGTTGACATGCGCGAATTAGTCGACTGGGACTAAGTACTAGTCCACTGCTTCTAAAAGTCCCTATTGTCGCTGGGACGATCTAAGACGGCGCTCTAGTGGACATATCCGAAAACTCCTTAATAACTGCCTAGTGACGAAATACTGTTTTGGAAATTTAGGAGAGCAGGTTACAGGTGGAATGGTATTATATCCACAAAACCTGGCTATTTTGGTAACCCAACTACGTTGTATTCTAATCACTGAATATCGTTTACAATATATTTCAAATGAACATACAAACTTCCATTTTTTGGCATAATATTTCAAGCAAACGAGCAAACTACTCCTATACATGTATAAAAGCAATTTATTTGCGATGTGTTTAAAATGAAGGGAAGGCGAGTGGTATATAAATGGGCGCATCTGGCAGGGGGGGGGGGTGGGGGTCCTTTACGGCAGTGGTCAAAAATCAGTTGTTTGGTTTTCTTTTTCTTAGTTTAGAACTCCCTAACTATGTACAGTTCCATATAGATTTGCACTCGGTAGTAGTGGGACCACGTGTACGATCATGCTAAAGACTAAATCCTGGGATTTGAAGACATGGAGAATCAATTAATGAGAAGTGGTATTTTTTGGCAAAGGGCCATTCACCTATTGCAAAACCCAATTAGATAGCGTAGTCAACAGGTAAAATTCAGTTGAAAAATTATAAAATAATACCTTATAACGAAATCGAAACATACACATCCCCACTCAAACCCTTTTTTTTTGTTGAAAGATTAAAATGCCAGGAAACAGTTGTTTCGAGCTAAAGGTTAAACAAAAAAATGATCGGCTGCTTTTTTTTTAAGTAGGCAATACAGTCCTCTCTTTTGAAGAAAGAACGCAATAATATATGGACTAATATTCTAACAGCAATACGCCTAATAAAATATATTCAACATTGCACTGAAGAGGGCGAAAGGACGCAGAACAATTCATTTTTGTCGATATACCAATATTTTCCACTTTCGGGTGGGGGGGGGGGGGAGGGAGAGGGGGGATAATGGGTTACTTTTATTAATGTAACGATTTTCAAAAAAAAAATCGACCCCCTGTATTTTTCCAGTCTTTATTTAGCAGTGACAGACTTTGGACTCCAACCGCGGTATGCATATGTATACTAAGAAATAAGTCACCAGCGTACCCACGTCATTTATATTCACGAGCCAGTAGTTAACCGATCAAAATAACAATCGTGATATTTGACTTTATGTCATTCGTTCTCAATGCCACGAGCATTGACATAGAGGCCCGAATCGTGTTTCTTGAGATATTTGGTGCAGCATTACACTGCTACCATAAATATCTGCGAACTGGACAACGTTAGTGCATGCTTGTTGCAATGTCGACATTTTTCTGTGATTGTTTTCGTCGTTGACCCGTTGACCACTGAATTATGTCATTCACATAGGCTTTATAAAGGAACTACTCGATTCCTTTGGGTAATGGGATACTATGCCAAAAGAAGCTGTGGATTGGTGTGTTCCCTGAATGGCCATGTTAAGGCAACATCTTTGAGTGTTGGAGTTGAGTTTAAAACACGGCATGCTAACCAGTCGTATCGTTCCATAGTGCTATGCATCGAATCGGACCTGAAATAACAATTTGAAGGTTCATTACGTACGGCATATGATTGTTAATACACGCATAAACCATATTTGTAGATATTGAGTGCTTGCCGGACAAAAGAAGAAGTTTAATGGCGCGGATGATCCTCATCGGATGTGTAACTTTCAATCCACTTATATACCTTTTTCAACCAACAAGCTTCAGCATCTTTGGGTTTCCTTGAAATACTTTGTTCTGAGTGATTGAATTTGATTTTCAATCAAATTTTCCCTTTTCAAGTACTGAATCCTTACTAAATGATAAAGATCACATAGATCATATAACAACAAGAATGATGGAGCTTTTCACAGCTGTGAAGGAGGGTGACCTCATGAAGACAAAGTCTCTGATAGAAAGCCATTCAGAGGATGCAAAGACGGAAATGATAAACAGTTCAGATCCGTCTGGAATGACCCCCCTTCAAGTAGCTTCTCAAGAAGGACACATTGACGTTGTGAAATATTTCATAGACCTCGAAGCGGATGTCGGTAAACTCAGCAACGAGGGTT